>CM035793.1:10611409-10743909 GCA_020466265.1 Siphamia tubifer
TTACACCTGCACCACTGCGTCATTACGACTGCACCACTGTGCCATTACGACTGCACCACTGCGTCATTACACCTGCACCACTGCGTCATTACGACTGCACCACTGCGTCATTACAACTGCACCACTGTGCCATTACGACTGCACCACTGCATCATTACAACTGCACTACTGCATCATTGGGCGGCTGTGGCTCAGTTGGTAGAGTGGGTCGCCCAATGACCGAGAGGTTGGCGGTTCACGTCCCAGCTCTGGCTGTCCACATGTCGAAGTGTCCATGGACAAGACACTGAACCCTGACTTAGGCCCCCAGCAGGACTGACCTTAGAAACCTACTGGTGTATGAGTGTGTGTGTGTGTGTGTGTGTGTGAATGGGTGAATGTGAAGCTAATGTAAAGCGCTTTGAGCACCATGAAGGTGGAAAAGAACTATAGAAGTGCAGTCCATTTACCATTTACCATCATTACAACTGCACCACTGCGTCATTACGACTGCACCACTGCGTTATTACAACTGCACCACTGCATTAAAGCGTTACATTAGAGAAACTATGTGTGTGTGTGTGTGTGTGTGTGTGTGTGTGTGTGTGTGTGTGTGTGTACATGTGTAGACACACATGATTGTAAACATTGGTACAAAAAAATGCTGTTTATGTTTAATCACTACTTAATAAATAATATTAATAATAAATAATAATAATAATAATAACTACAAAAGCACTCTGAGAGCACAAACCTCCTCCAAGGCAGACCTCCCCCCTCTGAATGAAGAGAGGTCCACCAATGAAGTTATGTTTTTGCCAGAGTTTGTCTGTCTGTCTGTCTGTTAATTCACAAGATAACTCAAAAAGTTATGGGCAGATCTTGATGAAAAATTCATGGTGTGTTGGGGGTGTCACAAGGAAAAAATTACTAGATATTGGTGATGATCCGGAAGAGATCCTGGATGCTGGATCACTTTGAAATTTTCCATTGCGGTAAATGGAGAATAAATTTCAAAGTGATCCAGAATCCAGGATCTCTTCCGGATCATCACCAAAATGTAATCACTTGTTCCTTGTAACACCCCCTACACATTGAGAAATTTTCATCAAGATCCAGCCATAATTTTTTTGTTATCTTGTTAACTAACAGACAGAGCAAAAACATAACCAACTTGGCAGAGGTAATAATAAATATACACGTATTATTTATCCAATACCTGACTGGAACAAAACATCCAAGTCCACAGTCATGTGATCAGGACAACCCTAACAATAATATTATAATAATTATAGCCAATAATTTCCAAACTAAATTATCATGATAAATTCCGTTCAGCAGCTGTTGATGTGGTCATAATTATGTTATAATTTCACCTATAATGGAATAAAACATCAAATATATTATAATGCAAAATCTTATTACATTATTGAGGATTTATTACATTACATTTATAGTATAGTTTCAAATTATTACATTATTGTTGAAATTAGGGTGAAAAGAAAGAAATAACCAGTTTGTTAACTTGGTTCCAGTAGTTTTAGTTTTTTGTCTTTTTCTAAATCAGTTTCTTTTTGACACTTGTTTATCTCTGTACCATCAACAAAACACTTTTCTTTTTTTTTTTTTAAATGTCAGAATTTGTCTGAATATTTAAATAAACCATGTACTCAGAACGTATCAGCGCTGACACATTAAGGTTTAAAGCGTTAAAAGGAGAGGTTGAAAAGACTGGACTGATCCATGAACGTCACATGGATGGTTCCTGGAGTGAAGGTGCAGCTGTTCCACATCAGCGCGTAAAACTGTGGCGCATTTCACTGTCAGGAACGGTAAGAGCGCTGGAACCGTTCAAATAGTCAGTAATTAAATTACACGTTACTGGAAAACAATCATAACATTAGTGAGGGTTTTATTTTGAAGGCTGTTACTTCCAACACTGTTCCAGGTGAGATCATACTGGTCTGAATGTGGAACCTGAAGGAAAACCATTTGAATATCCTTAATTATTATTATTAACCCTTTACCATTCTGAGGTGATTTAACTAAAACCAGCTGAAAAATGCTTCTGTAAATGAAAACTGCAGCTGTTCTGATAAAAGAATGGCCTCTTTGTAAAGGAAACACCCTGTAGTTTGGACTAAAACACTGACTTTTATTGTTTATTTAACAGGTTAAAAGATGTAGACTGACTGAAAACCACTAATATACCTCCTAGATTTTGTAAGTACAACTGCATTGGTTACAGACTTGTGCAAATACAAAATTTTTACCTGAAAAAAATTAAAAAACAAAAATATGAACCTCAACATTTTAGTGATATCAACATCTGTTAATGTCTAATTTCAAGAGATTAAAAAAAAAAAACAACTTTTACTGATTGTCTGGGAAAAATAGGTAAATATATTTAAACATCTATATAATAAAAGGCAATAAATGCAGTAATAAGTAAGGTTACAGACGATATATTTCGGACTATAATCCCTTATTCTCATGGAATAAACATTATCTGTGGACCAATGGTAATTCACAGTTACTTCTGTACCTCTGTGTTATTGTGTGGTGCATTCGGACGCTATAAACAAAAGTCTGTAATTCACACAAATTACAGACATTATGACTGGATATGTCATAAATTCACAACATCCTGTTTTGTCTCAGTACATTAATAAGGTAGTATGAAAACAAAGTATATCACTGTGTCCACAAAGGGGGACTATGTCATCGATAGGGATGCAGTCTGGAAATTTGCTCCACACCTTCAAAATAAGAGCGGGCTCAGTGGAGATGAAAACAGATTACAATGGAAGTGAATCAGCAGTTGTTAGCATAGGCTTTAGCTCTGGCAAACAGCCGACTGAATCTATAGAGGCAACTTCAGATAGTTAGAAATATTGAATATGAATATTATAAATATGGTGTGACCATATATTCCTTACCACATGCTGCCACATAATTTCAGCCACTTTGTCTTTTTCTGAAATGAATCATGGAGGAAGTGGCCGAAATTGTATGGCAGCATGCAGTAAGGAAGATATCGTCACACCAACCCACATGTCCACAGTAATATTTATTTAACATTTTATCTGAAGTTGTCTCTATAGATGGAAAGTCTATGCTAACAACTGCTGATTCACTTCCATTCTAATCTGTTTTCTTCTGCTCTTATTTTGAAGGTGTGGAGCAAATGTATCAATGACATTGTCCCCCTTTGTGGACACAGTGATATTCTTATGCGTACTTTGTTTTCATACTACCTTATTAATGTATTGAGATGAAACAGGATGTTGTGAATTTACAACATATCGGGTCATAATGTCTGTAATTTGCGTGAATTACAGACTTTTGTTTATCCTGTCCGAATGTGCCACACAATAACACAGAGGTACGGGGATAATTGCGAATTACCAATGGTCCACAGATGATACTTATCCCGTGTGAGTAGGGCATTATATTCCGGAGCGACTTCAATGTGAAATTATTAACAGATTATTATATAATTTCACGTTATTTTCACGCTGACAACTGCAAGAGGGCGCTCTTTTATACACTATATTTATCTGAATAACTGTTAATATGTTACGTTAATATACCAGACACGTTCCCAGTTTATTGTTTATGCATCATGTAACATTAGCTGATTGTGTTACATTAGCATACCGTACATTTATTCAGCCTGTTGTTCTCTATTCTATTTTTATTTTGAAAAAATTTTCAAGATTAAATGTCTGTTCTTGGTGTTGGATTTTATCAAATCAATTTCCTCCCAAAAATGCGACTTATATATATTTTTTTTCCTTCTTTATTATGGCTGGTGTGACTTATAGTGTGGGGAAAATATGGTAATTGTAGTAATAGAAATGATTCAATTGAAAATGAGGCAAAAAGACGTTTCCAAATTTCAGACGCTGACTTGTCAACACACATGTGGAACAGCAATAGTTTTGTGTTTTCAACCATGAGATAGAAACACAACAGTGGACAGTTTTCACGATTTCCACTCTTGGAATGCATTTTCAGATTTTTGCGTTTTTAACTCAATTCTCATGTAAATGAAAGGGACCTCCGATAAAATATTTTGTCGTTTTTAGCCACAGTCGTTCTCGCGCAAACAGTCCTTTGTCTGTCACATCAAACCACCAAAAATGCTCCCATATTTGAAAAAAGAAGTGAAAACAGGAGTAGAAAAAAGGCTGATGGGCTGGTAAAGCAGGCCCGTGTGTGTGTGTGTGTGTGTGTGTGTGTGTGTGTTTTATCTGAAACAGAGCCTTAAAAACAGGAAAAAAAACAACTACGACAGAGTTTGAGTCTAAACTAAACAGAACGAACCACAAATACACACTGAGGACGACAAAACACACTTTTACACACACACACACACACACACACACACTGAGGACGACAAAACACACTTTTACACACAAACACACACACACACACACTAAGGACGACAAAACACACTTTTACACACACACACACACACACACACTGAGGACGACAAAACACACTTTTACACACAAACAAACACACACTGAGGACGACAAAACACACTTTTACACACGCACACACAATCTGAGTATGACAGTTACAATGCACACTTTTACACACAGACTTCCAGTAAACAGCTGCTGGACAATGACTTCAACACTACACTACACACAAAAACCCACCCATCAGTCATGTGACCGACCCAAACACAAAATGACCTCCCCACTGAATAATCCACCCACAAACCGGCCCATCCAAAAAACGACCCACACACCAAACAACTGATCCACTGACCAGCAGCCGCAGCAGCGGTAGCAGCAGCAGCAGCGGTAGCAGCAGCAGCAGCGGTAGCAGCAGCAGCGGTAGCAGCAGCAGCGGTAGCAGCAGCAGCAGCGGTAGCAGCAGCAGCAGCGCTCTCCCCAAAGGGGTTTTCTTCAAACTATCCGTGACAAATGGATGTTTGTGTTGATGTTGATCTGAAGGTTCCACATGAACAACAGCTGACTGAGCTAATAGATGCTATCTGAAAAAACACTGGCATTGGACCAATCCCAAACACACTGGTGTTAGACCGATCCCAAATACACCGGCCTTAAACCAATCCCAAATACACTGACATTAGTAGGACTGGGTACTGACAGTGGGTGTATGAATGGAACCAGAGCAAACAGTAACAGTAGTGACCAGACCTAAGTCTACCATCCATGTCAGTACCATCCATGTCAGTACCATCCTTCAGTACCATCCATGTCAGTACCATCCATGTCAGTACCATCCTTCAGTACCATCCATGTCAGTACCATCCTTCAGTACCATCCATGTCAGTACCATCCATGTCAGTACCATCCTTCAGTACCATCCTTCAGTACCATCCATGTCAGTACCATCCTTCAGTACCATCCTTCAGTACCATCCATGTCAGTACCATCCTTCAGTACCATCCATGTCAGTACCATCCTTCAGTGCGCAGGCGCAGACTCAGCCAAGGCAGGACAGCCACCCCTCTTCAGTTCTGTGACCAGTGGTTTGTTCCTTGTGTCAGTATCAACATTTCCTGAAAATTTCAGCCAAATCCAGCCACAACTTTTTGAGTTATCTGGCTAACAGACAGACAGACAGACACACACACACACACACACACACACACAGAGATAGACACACACACACACACACAGACACACACACAAAGACAGACAGATTGACAGACACATACACACACACAGACACACACACACAGACAGACACACAGACAGACAGACACAAACACACACACACACAGACAGACAGACAGACACACACAAACACACACACATACAGACAGACACACAGACACACACACACACACAGACAGACACACACATACACACACAGACAGACACACAGACACACACATACACACACAGACAGACACACACATACACACACAAACACACACACACACACAGACAGACACACACATACAGACACACACACACACACACACACACACACACACACACACAGACACACACAGACAGACACACACAAACACACACACATACACACACAGACAGACACACACATACAGACAGACACACACACACACACAGACAGACACACACATACAGACAGACACACACACACACACACACATACACACACAGACAGACACACAGACACACACAAACACACACACAGACAGACACACACAGACACACACATACACACATACACACACACACAGACACACAGACACACACACACACATACACACACAGACAGACACACACATACACACACAGACAGACACACACATACACACACACACAGACACACAAACACACACACATACACACACAGACAGACACACACATACACACACAGACAGACACACACATACACACACAGACAGACACACACATACACACACAGACAGACACACAGACAGACGCCAGTAAAACCATAACTCCACTGTTCCTTCCTATAATATAATGATATAATAACCAAACATGTAAATAAAAACGTCCAAAAACAAATTCACATGACAAGTTCAAATGATTGAACAAAACTGATGTGGTTTTCAGATTCAACACAAAAAAATGATCCTAAAACAGATTTTTTTTAAAAATGAAATTACAAATGTGGTATCGACCACTGTTATTTTCGTTTCTAAAATGACTTTTTTTCCCCGAATCCACGTCAAATTAAACTCTAAAGAAATATTGATATTTATGTATAACAAGGTTTGTGCACATCAAATTCAAACAAACTTTTCCACTGTAACTCCTTAAATATACGTCTACTTAGATATAGATATAAATATGTCTACTCACTTTTTTATCACTATGACGTTCATTCTTTTATGAATAAAAGGTTAAATTCAAACACTTTTAAGGGTTATTTTCTAACTTTTCCACTATAATGCCTTAAATATACACCTACTTAGATTATTTACTTCACTTTTTAGTCACTGTAATATTCATTGGATCATGAATAAACATCTAAACTTTATAAATTAAAGGACAACATGCAGTTTTATCCAGAAAAAAGGAATCGGTGAACACATATTGAGAAAAAGCTGGAAGTGACTTGAGTGTTTTCTAAAAATATTCCTTTTGTTTTTACGTCCAAACCCACAGAGTTCAGATCAAATATGAATACAGGAAGAATTACAAGTGCTTTCAAACATGAACCATGACAACTTTAGTGAATATTTGCTTTTATTTTTAATGAGTGTTTTATTCTTTAATTTATTGTGATTGAAATGTTTTGATAAACCTGTTTTTATGGAAATTATAAAAATGTCAACTCAGCTGGACACCAGGAGTTTCATTTTTGAAAAAAAAAAAAAAACCTGTATTTAAAAATTAGAAAGTCTTAAACTGAGTGAAAACTATGATTTTTTTTTCATGCAGTTAATTTTGATGTTTTCTCTTTTTTTTTTTAAACTAGTACAACGTATTACTCACTTCATGGGGATTTAATACGTTTTCTTTTTCCCGCATTTTATAATGGACTTATTTTCTTATTATTTATCTCCATGGTCATTGCTATAATATCTTTATTATGTTTATTTACTAATTTTGTCCAAATTAACACATTAATGTGGATTAATCCATCAAGATGATTATGGTTGTGACAGGTTAGACCGAACATAATCAAAAACTCTTATAAAATACACGGGAAAAAAACACCAAAAATGTGATAACTTTAAAAAAAAAAAAAAAAAAAAAGTAGAATAATGTAAAGATACATAAACAAATGAATAAATGTCATACAGTTTGATATTTTTATTTACAGCTCAAGTTGATAAGAGAGGAAAAAAACAAATACTCAATAATTGTTAAACTTTTTAACCCTTTAAATGCCTTGTTTGTAAAATAAAGACAACTTTATTTTAGATGCAAAAATCATCTGTATTGATGTCACTTCATTTTTTGATGCAATGATTTGTGTCTTAATGTGTTATAGATGAAAAACAGTGGCAACTAGAAAAACACTCCGCCAAGGTAGACCCCCTCACCCCACCCCCACACCCTCGGATCACCACCAAAATCTACTCATTTCCAGATCTCTCCATTACCAAACTACCCATGCACGAATTATGAGAACGTCACCCAATATTTTTTATACCCCTTTAGGCCTAAAAAAAAAAGCAGTGTAATTGAAATCTTTTTTAATGAAACAATTTTTTATGGAGTTACAAAAATGTCTTTGAACTTTAGCTTTGAACTAATGGACTGAACAAGCTATCGTTTTAGAGACGAAAATTGTGATTTCAGACGAGAAGATTTTGGGATGGTCAAAATTGCGTGTATTTTTTTAAATTTTTTTTCTGTAATGTTCCTAACTTTGTTTTGACAACTACTTTACAGTCTAATTAAACAGATTATGTAATTTTATGTTATTATTTTCTTTTTTTTCCCACATCATCCTTAGCTAATGTTCGACACAGGCCACTAATATTTGGAACCGAAACTGATATTTTTTGTCTTTTTTTTTGTCGATTAAAAAAAAATGTCAGAAAATGTTTGATTACAGTTAGAAAATATAAAAATAGTGAGAGTTAAACTGATAAAAATGACCACATGTACACCTTCCATTTTGATCATTTTCTTCTTTTTTTATTTTTCTCCTTTTTCCTTTTTTTCCCTTATTTCTCTTTTTCATTTTTGTTTTTTTTTTCACCTTTTTTATTTTTTTCCCCTCTTTCTTCCACCTGTCCGTAAATCATCACATTTATTCTTTTACTGCTTTAGTTTCTGTCATGTTTGCAGATGTTTGCTGAACCCCTGAACCTTGATTTGAAGAAAATCCTGAATTAAATTGAAACAGCAAAATCCGTCAGAAACTATTACAATGATTTTTTTTCTTAAAATCAAACAAACATGTATTTAAAACTCCACATTAGATCATTATGAAACACTTTAATAACAATAACTGATTTACAGGTAAACATGTTAGTGCAGATCAGGTATAAAGAACAGACCAGTTACAGTAATAACAAATAAACCCATGAATATATAAGAGAACAGCTGTCGAATAAGTGTCAAAGAGTTTAATTCTAAAAAATAATATGAACTTTTTTAATAACTAAGTGCAAAGTGTGTGTAAAAATCACAGCTGGAAACAGAAGGGTTTATATTCATGGCCTTAACGAAGGCTCCTACCGATACTTTTTTAAAACGTTTAATGACGGATGAAGCAGCAAATCACCAAACTATGACCCTCACCTTTAGTCTGGCACAATAACGGCGTGTGGCAGAATAACGGCAACAGAACTAGAGCACTCAGAGAGCGTAGACCTCCATGAAGCAGCACAAGTCTGTAAACGTCATAAATTTTGCAAATATACCATTAGCTTGACATCATATGACGTCAAAAGGTGATGTCCGAAGGTAAGACGAACCACGTGATTCTATCTGGTCTGGATTCTGAGATATCACGACTTATGTGTTTTAGCTCTTGACCTTCACTGTGACCTTGACCTTTGACCTTCATAGCTCAACATTTAATGGCTTCTTCCTTGTCGCATTATCGATCATCTCTGAAAGTTTCAACAAAATCCGTTCAGAATGTTTTGAGGGTTAGGGTTAGGGCTGACAAACAAACACACATAAAGACAGACAAACGCAAAGTAAAACATAAATCTGTTGGGGAGGTAAGAACGGCAGCAGAATAACGGCAGCAGAATAACGGCAGAAGAATAACGGCAGAAGCAGAATTGTTAGAATAACGGCGCACAGCAGAATAATGTCAGCAGTGCGTCCCGAACAGGGCGCCTGGCCTCCGCTGAAGGCTGGGTTTCTACTCCCAGCCAGAGTTTCCCCTCCCTCGGTAACTCTGCACCGCTTTGAAATGACCGAAGACAAATGCGTGGCAGCCCACAAAATCACTACAGTTGTTCGTCATGTCTTACAGAACATCAAACCATCAATAAAACACAGCAGATCCATTCCAGATAGTTGAACAGGACGTTTCTGACTTCCACCGCTCCATGTGTTCGCTCTAAACTTTCCCTGTTCCACACACACACACACACACACACACACACACACACACACACACACACAGAGCACATGTTGCAGCCAGATGAGTCTGTCTGCAAATACACCCACAGGAAAAGGCACTGCACGCACACACACATATAGTATACACACACACACACACACACACACACACATATATATATATATATATGTATATATATATACACACACACAGACACACACACTTTTACAAGCAGAGGTTCTCTTTAGGAAGCTGTCAACTGTTTGGACGTTTAATAGCAGCTACGAACACGGCTGTAAGATACAATAATATCCAGTGTCTGGAAAGAAAAGTCACCACCGTCTGTGACATCACACACTTTAACTAACACTGTGGAATATTCGCCAACTAAAGGAAGATTACTGAGGTCTGGGCGAGAGCTACAGATTATATTGTTAGAGCATCGACATCGCAATGTACGTGTTCGCAATAGTCACATGACAGGTCCTGTTAATGTAGGAGATGAATGAGCTCGATATTTTCTAGTTTCAATAGAACCTGACACACACTGAGCACAACCATTCTGAACCAAATTTGGACTGAGTCACTGGTAACAAGACTGAAAAATGAGTGACCAACAAAAGGAAATCACCCAAAACCAACAAGAGGAAATCACCCAAAAACCAACAAGAGGAAATCACCCAAAACCAACAACAGAAAATCACCCAAAACCAACAAGAAAAAAATCACCCAAAACCAACACGAGGAAATCACCCAAAACCAACAACAGAAAATCACCCAAAACCAACAACAAAAAAATCACCCAAAACCAACACGAGGAAATCACCCAAAACCAACAAGAGAAAATCACCCACCTCTATCTGAGCACCTCCTCACCTCTGTGACCAGTGCCAACAAGTCAAGTGATAAGCGCAGCTCTGTGACGGCACGTCTGAGCGCCTCCTCACCTCTATCTGAGCGCCTCCTCACCTCTATCTGAGCGCCTCCTCAACTCTATCTGAGCACCTCCTCACCTCTATCTGAGCGCCTCCTCACCTCTATCTGAGCGCCTCCTCACATCTATCTGAGCGCCTCCTCACCTCTATCTGAGCGCCTCCTCACCTCTATCTGAGCGCCTCCTCACCTCTATCTGAGCGCCTCCTCACCTCTATCTGAGCGCCTCCTCACCTCTATCTGAGCGCCTCCTCACCTCTATCTGAGCACCTCCTCACCTCTATCTGAGCACCTCCTCACCTCTATCTGAGCACCTCCTCACCTCTATCTGAGCACCTCCTCACCTCTATCTGAGCGCCTCCTCACCTCTATCTGAGCGCCTCCTTTCTTCCAGGATCATGATAGCGAACTCTCACAGTGTCGTCAGATCACAGCGTTTCAACCATTTAATAAGGAAACTTTCCCAGTGAAATTTTCCATGACAAACTCCAGCTGACGCAGATTATGACCAAGCAAATGGTACACATGAAGCCTGCGACCCGCGGCACCGGGGGAGGTCCAGCGCACCTCCTTGCTCGGAAAAGCCCTGGTAAAAAGTTAAATAAAATAATATTCATTCATTCATATGTGTATAATATTTAAGGACAACTGAACCTTTAAAGACTCAAACATCCAGAACCATCTACTGACCTGAACCCTTTAATACCTGCTGCTCTATACTCCTATCAACACAAATCAATAACTGATCTAAAATACACTTCTACCTCTGTTTTTTCACAGGACGAAATTTACAAAAACTTGTAACATGAGAATTAAATCCAGAAAATCCCTGTTTTTATAGCATCCAGAGCCTGTATTTATTCTGTCAAAACCACTTACTCTAACTATTTAAAACCTGATCATCCAATAATATGATCAAATCACGTCAATAATTTGTGTGAATGTAGTTCATCTTTTCAGAGTCATCAGATATGACCATATTTGGATGTGTATAGTTACTATGGAAACACAGTCATCTTCTACACCATTGATTCTCCAGTTCAATCAGTTTAAAATAGAGTTGGATCAATGACAGTGGATGGAAACACTGGGTTTATATGTGTGTTACTGTTTGTGTTTTTATTTAAATGAACAAAAATTTATAAAATATTCACAAATTCTTAAAGTGACAGAAAAAAATATGCAATAAATGAACTAAAATCAAGTAAAGATAGAACTAAATAAGCAACAAAGTGAACAAGAAACACAGCCAAAGTGACAGATAAAATGAATAAATGAATTAATTATAGATATAGGTATAATAGGTAGAATGAACAAAATACGCCAAAAACTGAAGAAAACTGAAGAAAAATGTCATAAACCCATAATCAATGACAGACAATGGGTTTATGGTCAATGGCTGATATACGAGACTGAAAAAGACACTTTTATACCATATAATTATGTCTGAATTTACTTTTGGTTTAACAAACATCTACACGAACAGTGAATTAAATAAAGAAAAACAGCTGATTTACACTGAAAATCTGAAAACATTTTAGAATAAATCACTTTGGACACAGAGAAGAACAGAAGATGTTAAAGTTAAAGTGAAATGGGAACAATATGCACAATATAAGGAAAAAAATTATATTGCGATTTTTTTTTTCACCCTGCGATATATATATATATATTGCAATATGAAAAAATCCTCAGGAACAGCTGTGTGGTGCCGACGCAAACGGTCAAACAGATTAACGGTCGACACTGTACATACGTTTCAGTGTCATATTTTGTAGCCAGAAAAATTTAATTCATAATGAAACACAAATAAATAAATAAAAAAGACAATAAAATCATTTTAAAAATAAAATTTAAAAAATTTTATTAAATTAAATGCATAAAAAAGACTAATAAATAGAAAATAAATGTAAAAAGAAATTAATTAATTAATTAAATAAAAAATTACAAATTTAATAAAATTAAAAATTAAAAAAGAAAAAAGAAAAAAGAAAAGAAAAAATAAAAGCATTCATAAATAAAGACAAATAAATTAAAATATTTAAAATAATAAAAACTCAAATAAAAATAATTGCAGGACCTGTGGTGTGAATATTGCACACACATATATTGCGACGTCAAGGCTGTCGTAGCAGAACTTTACTTCCAAAAAACATTAGTAAGACTCATCACTTTTCTGAAATTTGTCTTTTAATGAAGTCTGTTGTGAAATATATATAAAATATACTAGTTTAGTTCAGTTTATAGTTTATTTGTCAGGGGAAATGCACAAATAGTGTATAGATTATTGTCCAGCTCTTTTCCATCTGCAGATGTGCACAGTACACTACATTTAAATCACATTTAATACACAAACTAACCTCAGCTCATCATTACAGTCAAATAACACTTTCATTATTCTGTTTTGTTTTGTTTTTTTAATAAATACCATGTTGTCCACACCATAAGGCACACTGGTATATAAAGTGCATTAAGTTAAGTCAAAATGATGAGATAAAAAGTCAAAATTATGAGATAAAAAGTCTAAATTATGAGATAAAAAGTCTAAATTATGAGATAAAAAGTCTAAATTATGAGATAAAAAGTCTAAATTATGAGATAAAAAGTCTAAATTATGAGATAAAAAGTCTAAATTATGAGATAAAAAGCCAAAATCATGAGATAAAAAGTCAAAATTATGATAAAAAAAATCTAAATCATGAGATAAATAGTAATTCCAAATCAAAATTCCAAGTCACTAAGTACAACCAGAATTAATCCATATATAAGGTGATCTGGATAATCAGGGGCACTGTCGTTTCTTTTTAGAGAAAATTTTACTATTTTAAGTCTGCCTTATAGACCACAAAATACAGAACAGAAAAATAAACTATTTCAGCATACTTCATTCCTATTCCAATACAATAAGAAACAAAAAATGTGGAGAAAACAAATAAAAAAACATAAAAATACACCCAAAAAAATAAACTAACACCAAAAGGTCATGAAAAATCCAAAACATATAAAAAATACAGGAAAAAAAACACAAAAAAATTTGATTAAAATATCAAAAACATGCAAAAATATGAATATATACGTAATGAATATGATTATTCAACAGTTTCAACTAAACAACTGTTCTATTGAATTGTGTTAAACATCATATTAATCATAATGATGGATTAATCTGAGTTAATTTTGACAGAACTAGTATTTTATCATCAGTATTCATCATCATAACCTTTTCATGCACTTGATTCTTCAGCTGTTCTTAATATTTATCACTTTAGTTGTTTTACTTCCATATCAGCCGACACAGTAAACACTTCTGCACATCCCATAATACTCCTGTCATTCCTACTGTTCCTATAACGCTACTGTTCTTCACATGTTTGACTGCAAAACAAACAAAACAACAAATAAAACAGTTTATATATATACAGTACACACACACATATATATATATATATATATATATATATATATATATATATATATATATATATATATATATATATATATATGAAGTGAAAAATAAATATTAGAATTAGTTCAAATGTGGGAAAACAGGATTAAAAATGTTACTATGACAGTTTTCTATTAGCTTTTAAATACATGTTTTAATGATTTAAACATTAAATAAATGGCGTCCAGTTGAGTGGACAGATTTATAACTCCTTTAAAAAAGAAAAAAAGTTGATTAAATATATCAATCAATCAATCAATTAATTAATTAATTAATTAATTAATTAATTAATTAATTAAAAACTTTATTTATATAGCACTTGTGCATGTAGATCATGCACAAAAGACCCACTTTACTCATTTACCTGCAGTTGTTGGCACAGTGAAAAGATTTAAAAAGTTTAAAAGAATAAAAAAAATAATAAAAGTAAATTCATAAAACAGAAGAATGAAATAATGTTAAAAAGTCAAAATGTCATTAAAAGTTAAAAAGGTAGTTTTTCAGTTTATCCTTAATAATATGAACACTCGCAGTAGACCTCACATATAATATATATATTTAATAATGATATATATAATTTTTTTTTGGGGGGGGGGTTACCTAAACACAAATAAAAACACTGTCATATCTTGGATGAGGTTGTAATAATTCATACATGAAAGGGTTAAAGTTACAGCTTTACAAAGAAAACCTGCACTTCCATCACACACGGGGTTTTGTTGTTTTTTTTGGGGGGGTTATTTTAAGTGTTTCCAGAAGTTGAACAAATGTCAGAGTGTGTTTGGTTTGAGTCAAACTACAATTAAAACAGTAAATTCATCTTTTTGTCGAACAACTGAGTTTAAGGAAAGTGGACGTTTGAAGAAAATATAAGAATAAACTGATGACAATATGAGTTTATATAAGACTGTTATTAGCAAGAATCTGAACACACATGACAATAAATAACTGTATACTGTGAACGAGGGGAGATTTTATTCATGTTTCTTTCTTTATTTTAGATTATTATTTCCCAGAAAAACTTCATTCCAACACAAACACTTAACTACATTTTGATTTGATCACAGCAGGTTGGAATGTTTTACCACTAAATGTCCTTCTATAAAAACTGCAAGATTTGGACAAAGTTACAAACGCAGAGTTTTTACCACGACCAAACACACACACACACACACACACACACACACACACACAATAATAATCATAATTATGTTTTACACTTTAACTCCTGCTCTAAGAATAAAAAACAAAAAACAAAAGTTGAACCTCCGTCATATCTGCATTTAAATAAAAACCTAAAAATATGCAAATATTAATGAAATATCACGATATATTGTGTAATTAATATTTATTTGAACATGTTTAAAGTATTTTTAAAGTTTACGGCTTCACTTTTAATCCAGCGGTGGTTTGAGGATTTTTTTTTTTATGTAGATTTTGATGCAGGTGTTGAAAAGTTTAAAACAAAAAGAGTAAAAACACACATTCACACACACACACACACACACACACACACACACATTCTGGAATAAACGTCCAAAATGGAATCATTTCTTCATTCTGTTTTATTATAAACTGTCCCAAAGCATTTTGTCTTAAATGTTGCCGCATTACGTAATAAATTATTCCATTTATTATTGGCTTATAATTCCAAACCCAGGTTATATTTGTAATATTCTGTCATATATACATTTATTATTGTTTAATGAACAACAATAATAGGTTTTATTACATAATGTAACATGTTATTTACATTTACCAGTAAAATATAAAACAGTTACAAAATTTAAATTGTCAAAATGTAATAACTTATTACATAATGCAGCAAAATTTTGGATAAAATGCACTGGGACAATTTATTATAAAATGAAATGAAAAAGTTATTATATTCTGGACGTTTAAAAAAAAACGATTATTCAAAAACTCTTCTAAAATACAGAAAAAAATATCCAAAATATATATGTAATTAACATGTTTATTCAACACTTTCAACAAAACAAGTGTTCTGTTGAATTGTGTTAAAAGTTTGAATCATATTAATTATAATGATGGATTAATCAGAGTTATTTTGATAGAACTAAAGTGTTTATTTATATGTTCATAAAATAAAAATAAGTTAATAGTTTGTATCCAGGGTTAATTGTTTAAGTTTGTAGACACTTGATTAACTTTCCAGGAAGTGAAACTTTGAAAAGTTGAATAAAAAGTGTAATTTATAAAAGAAAAAGTGTTTCCACAAGTGTTAGTTAAGAGTTAAACTAAAGCTGTAAATTCATGTTTGTCGAACATTTAACTTACACTTTAAAACACAAACACACACACATATACTGAGAAGAATATTTGAACATGTTTAACCCTTAAAGAACCAAACCTACATTCATTTTTTATTTTGCTTTAAAGTCACATTTTCTTCATTTTTCACTGTTTTTAATAAAATAACCTTTGAATTGACTAAGTTTTAACCATCATCAACATGACCAATGGATTAAATGTAGAAAAATAAGAGAAAAAAATTTGGAAATAACACAAAAACCTCAGAGGATAATAAAATAAATGATGATAAATCACTTAATCCTTCGGTCCTCCTGGACACTGTTGTTCTCATTTTATTTAATTCAATAGTAAAACGCATTGTATTGGATAAAATCATGTTTTTACATTTAGTTAATGATATATTTACTGAAGAAAGTCATTTTTTTCTTCAGTTTCCTGTGTTTTTATAGAATAACCACAACTTTAATCTGAGCTTTTTATGAACATCTACAGCAGTAAATTAAATATACATGGAAAATAGCAGATTTTTATTGGAAAAAAAAAAGCTAAATAAAGAGGATTTAATAAATGTTGATAAATAACTTAAAACACATTTCTGGGGGGCTGCTGTAAAAGTCACACTGTTATGGGTTAAAAGACTTTTAACGTTTAGCGTTTGACTTTGACTTAAGATCATTTTTATATTATTCATCTACACACACACACACACACATACACAGGTACTACTGGAAAAATGAGAATATCCTGAAAAAGATCATTTCTGTTATTCTCTACATATATATTATAATAGAACACGAATCAATATATTTCCCACTTTTATTAGTTTAGATTTAACTGATTCGGCCAGAAAACTCACTTTTAAACAATATCTACATATTCTGAATGTTTGGGTTTGAGGTTTTTAAATAAACTGTCATTTATAATCAGTAAAATAACACCAAATAAATGCTGCAGATATCCCACCGTGCATGTCATGAGTCTATAAAATGCACTGGTTTCACCTTTTATGTTCAATTACTTAAAGAAAAAAATACTGTTCCACCACATTCTCATTTTCACAGTAGTACTTGTATATACACATGTAAGTACATATGTATGTATGTGAATCAGATACTGTTAAATAAGCACTTTAAATAGGGAACGTGCAATTAATGGGCAGGATCATTTCTATGTAGATGTGCAATAATTATCTATTCATCTGCCTGGTTTAGGTCACTAGATGCACTAGATATTATTTATTTAATCAGTTTTTAATCATGTTGACTATGCATTGTTCTTTTGTTTCTGCAGTGCATTTATGATGTTTTGTGTGAAATGACATTAAATTATATATCTATCTATATCTATCTATGGAGGCGCTGAAAACTTTTAGTTTAGTTAGAGGAGTTATTACTGGGATAGACTTTATATGTCATTGTAACAAGTACAACCAAGTTAAAATACAAACAGTCAGTGAATGAGGAGTAAAAAGAAGCTGAAAATTAAAGAAAATGATATAAATGACTAATTTAAAAATCACACACACACACACACACACACACACAGTCATAGTTTGAACAGTGATGTTCTACTGGAGTTCAGAGGTGACAGTGGTCGCATGAAAACGGTTTTTAAATACGTTTGTCCGTCTTTCCTGATGGTAACAGTTAGAGGAGAGAAAGTGACCGGGATGTACGAAAAAACAAAAACATGCAACCCCCCCCCCTCTGGGTTATCTCAAGGTTCAAAACACATTTTTAAGGTTAAAATCAAGTGCCTTTAAAGGTGATTTATCAAACTATTCCAGGCCAACGCTTTATCTCTGGGTTTAAATCCATACGTGACACCAACACATTTAATCTGGATTATTTGTCTCTTTATCATAATGATGTTGATTATAATTAAAATGATGTGGGACCCCCCCCCCTCCTCCTCCTCCAACTGTGTGCTCGACGCTGCAGACGCTTTTTAAAAAAACAAACATATTCTTATTTAGGAAAGTTTTAAATTGATGCATTTATCCTTTATATTTATTTTCTAAATGTATTCTTATGTTGTTTTGTCGTATGCATTTTATGGACTTTATACTTTAGAAATAAACTTTACTTACTGAGTCATAAAACTAAAAAACTTTACAAATTAAAGGAGAAAAATACGTTTTGTCCCCAAAAAAATAAGGGATTCCACTACTTCTTGAAATCAACACAAATACAAACTGAAAACACCTGCAGTTTACTTTAGGATAAAGGTTAATTTATATAAATGTCATTAACTCTGGTTTTAGTTCATATTACAAATAAATAATAAACAGTTGTCATTATAACTACTTTTCACAGCTTGAAAATACTCTGATATTCAAGCATTTAAGGGTTTTTACAAACTGTCAAGAAACTGTTGTAGATTTCTTATTTTATTTTTGACGTTTAAAGTGAACCCATTAAAACCCAGTGTTACTTTTATGTGAGGTCTTATTCATTAAAATCAGGTATTTTTCATTATTTAATTTACGGATCATGTACGTGTTCATAAAAACTCAGATTAAAGTTGATTTCACTTTGACTGAAAAAGTCACTTTTTCTTTAGATTTTACTGATTGTTATAAAATATTCTTAAACTTTATACTGAGCTTTCATCAATATCTACATGATCAGTTAATTAAAGTTAATTAAAAATATCTAATACACTGGGGGGGGGGGGGGTACAGAAGATAATTGTATAATAAATGGTGCTAAATCACTGAAGGAAAGTTAAAGAGAAAAGTTAATTTGGAAAGTGTCTGAAAAGCAACACTGGGTCCTTAAGGGTTAACGAGGTCCTGTTTTAATGAATGAAGCCAAACCCAGAGCAGATGCATCAGTTTTTCCACCTGTTAAATAAGCATTAATGTCTCTTCTAAGTATAGTTTTAAAACTGTCTTTAAAAACCTCAAATGTCACTGAGAGAAACCTGTAGGATCTCAACCCTCAATTTAAGAGGTTTTTTTTCTTAATTGAACAGTTATAAATAAATCACTTTACAGAATTTACAAGCACAAAACTAACATTAAGTCATTTTCAATTGTATATAGATTTATTTTAATTGTATTAAAAAACTGTTATGCTGGTTCTGCAAACTTTTAAACTGAAATTTTTAATGAATCAACCCAAACCTTAAGCGGTTTTCAACTAATAGACTAACCCTAAACCCTAAACCCTGACCCAGGTCCAGGTCAGAGTACAGTCTTTGTCCTGGTGGGTATCTGATCCAGTCTGGTCTGGTTCTGGGGTTTGCTTTGCTTTGGTCCAGGCAGGTTATCTGGTCTAGTTCTGGAGGGGGGGAGTTGTCTGGTCCAATCTGGTCCACTTAGAGCAGTGGTTTGCTTTAGTCCACGGGGATTATCTGATCTGATTCAGGGGTGTTACCTAGTCCAGTCTGGTCTGGTTCTGGGGATTGGTTTGCTTTGGTCCAGGTGGGGTATCTGGTCTCGTTCTGTGGTCCAGTCTGGGGGATATGTGGTCCACTCTTTGGTCTGGTTAAGGGGCCAGGACTGGAGGAACTGTGTAAAAGCACTTCAATGTGAGCCTTAATGTCCTGGTCCACTCTGGTCCAGTCTGGTTTAGTTCTGGGGGGTTATCTGGTCTGGTTCTCGGGGGGTTATCTGGTCCACATTAGTGTGGTTCAGGGGGTTTGGTCTGGTCCAGGGGCCAGGGCTGGAGGAACTGTGTAGAAAAGCTTCAGTGTGAGCCTCATTGTCCTGGTCCACATACTCTTCTGTCCCCACACTGTTGTCATGCCGACCCAGTCCCTTATCTCAAAGGAACATCACTGTTGGTGGAGGGGGGGGGTGTTAGAGGGGAGAGGGGGATGAGGAGGAGGAAGAGGGGGTGGGGGGCGCTTTTTCAAAGTTGAGTGGAAATGCTACTCCTGTTCCCGTCATCACTCAGGAAAAGTTCAACAACAAACCAACAAACCGACAACCAACCGATCAAACGACCGAGCCGTGTGTGTTCTGTACCGGACGCGGGTTCGAGGCCGGACCGGGCCCCGTTCGGCTCGGATCCACCACGCGCTCGGTCCCACACAATGAAAGAAAGAGAAGAAAGACGGTGCAAAAAAAAAAAGCAGCGCCATAAACCGCCTGAAGAAGCAGCACCGACAGCCTTTCATCTGTTCTGTCCATCTTCTACTTCTTCTTCTTCTTCTGCTGCTGCTGGTTTTTCTACTCTGCCCGCGCGTGCGTCATTAGCTTCACAAACAAATCTGAACTTGTGTGAAGTTTGGATTCAGGAGAAAAAAAAAGTTATCAATGAAATCAGCAAAAAAACAATAACAAGATGAGAGGGAGGAAAAAAAGGGGCAAGTAGTTTAAATGAAAAAATTTAAATAAAAAAAAATTAAAAGACACACGAGCCTGGCTCTTGTTCGGATGTCCTCGCGCGGGTCTCCGGGATGCCACAACAAACACACAAACAAACACACAAAGTTGTAAAAAAAGAAAACAACACAAACCTCCTTGAGTCACTTCCACTTCCACGTCCCTGTGTGTCCACGCTGCGTGTCTGTGTGAGTGTAGTGGGGGCAGTAGCCGTCCCCGGTACCAGACCCCCCCCCCCCAACACACATAAACATACACACGCACACACACACATAAACACACACACGTACACTCATACACAACAGGTCCTGATCCAGTTGTGGTGCGTTTGCGTGTCCTTAAACCCACAGCTTAAGTGTCCGTGAAGCGGCTCCAGGCTCATTCACATCCCGGCTCCCTTTACCCACTCAGGCCGTTAGTAGTTACATAAGACGTAAAGCGACTGCTGGCCGTCGTAAAACTCCTAACGGTGATATGAGGCTCCTAAACGCACCATTCACAGCCTTTTTTTCCTTTTTACACACTAAGTCGTTTCATTTTCCCACTTGTTTCGACTGCATGAATTTACATCTGCGACTCCCACCGAGTGTGCGTGCGCGCGCGTGTGTACGTGTGTGTGTGTGCGTGCGTGAGTGAGTGTGTGTGTGTGTGTGTGTGTATGTGTGTGTGTTGTTTAGCGCTTACCTGTTGCTCAGAATAAGCCTGCTCTCTCTCTCTTTCTCTCTCTTTCTCTATCTCTCTTTCTCTGTCTCTCTCCTTTCTCTCTCTTTTCTATCAGTCTGTGAAAATGGCTGATGGCTGCTGCTGCTGTTTGCTTTTGTTGCTGCTGTCGGAACAGAAACACTGACTGTTCTGGTTCTGTCTCTTGAAACACTCACAAGAAAACACACACTCACACACTGGGTGACTTTGGAACGGAACGGAAAGGTTCGGTATGTACTAGTTACTGTTTTGTAGGCGCCCCCAGCCCCGGGAAAAGCCCCCAGAGTAGAGCAGAGTATCGGCCGGGTATCAGTTCAGTGCTCTGGGCTTTAAACTGCTGTTATTATCGCTTTGCTTTGACAGAAGCTCAGAGTGTTCAAGCTCAGGCTATGACGTCACAGCAGGAAGACACAGCAGCTCTATTAATATCAAGAAGCCACAGAAGACAGGCTCTTAAAGAGACACACACACACACACACACACACACACACACACACACACACACACACACAAAGGACTGGGATCAACCACCAGGTCTAGCATCAACCACCAGGTCTAAGATTATATTATTATATATGAACCCCCAGGTAAGTTGCTTTTACTGCTCCAGGTTTAAATATGTTAAAGGTACTTTTTTTCTATTTCAATTTTAAACTTGTTCAAAGTATTTTTTGATCCAGGTTTTAACATGTTGAAGATACTTTTTATGTTTCAGATTTAAATCTGTTAAAGGTACTTTTTCTTCTCCAGGTTTAAACAAGTTAAAGGTACTTTTTGTACTCCAGATTTAAACCTGTTAAAGGTACTTTTCATTCTCCAGGTTTAAACCAGTTAAAGGTACTTTTCATTCTCCAGATTTAAACCTGTTAAAGGTACTTTTCATTCTCCGGGTTTAAACCAGTTAAAGGTACTTTTCATTCTCTGGGTTTAAACCAGTTAAAGGTACTTTTTCTGCTCCAGGACTTCTTAGGAAAGTGATTTTTTTAACCATATCAGACTTTATCCATCATTTCCTAGATCCATAAACTTGAATGGTTTATGGATATAATGTATATAAGGTGATCTGTATTTGTGTAATGAGGGAGGGTGTGGCCTCAGGAGATCGACAGGTGATGGAGGGTGTGAGCAGGAGGAGGAGTTAGAGGAGGAGTCTGTGAAGAGGGAGGAGCTGGAAAAATACTCCGGTAAAATTACAAGTACTGATTCAACTCCTTTTCTGAAGTAAAATATGAAATGTACAATGCAAAACAATTTCTCAATTGTGGGATCAATAAAATATATCTATTCTATTGTAGGCTATTGTATTCCATTATATTATACATATTATGTATACTCTATTGTAATGAAGCAATAAAAGTACAATGAGTACAAAGTACATTGAAATTTAATATAATGAAATTACATTGAAGCAGAAAAAGTTTCAAAAGTATCCAAAAATGAAGCCTTTAAAAGTCAGTCAGTGTTTGATCAGGTCACAGTTAGTCAGTTTAGTGGATGTGAACAAAACATTTTGGAAAAATGGGGGGAAAAAATCATAAATAGAAGATTAAAAAAACTGCATAATTTTGAGATAAAATTCTGAAATAGAAAGTCACACTTTCTCTCAACCGATTTACAGATAATTTTTGTACTGTCACATCTGTTTAGATTGGAAAAAATGATAAGTCTATTCTGATACTGTGAGGAGTATAAAGTACAGATATTTATATTAATGTGAGGAGTATAAAGTACAGATATTTATACTAATGTAAGGAGTATAAAGTACAGATATTTATATAAATGTAAGGAGTATAAAGTACAGATATTTATATTAATGTAAGGAGTATAAAGTACAGATATTTATATTAATGTGAGGAGTATAAAGTACAGATATTTATACTAATGTAAGGAGTATAAAGTACAGATATTTATATAAATGTAAGGAGTATAAAGTACAGATATTTATATTAATGTGAGGAGTATAAAGTACAGATATTTATATTAATGTGAGGAGTATAAAGTACAGATATTTATAATAATGTGAGGAGTATAAAGTATAGATATTTATATTAATGTAAGGAGTATAAAGTACAGATATTTATATTAATGTAAGGAGTAGAAAAGAATCTACTTAAATACAGTAATATAGTACTCTTACTTAGTTACTTCCACCTCTGGTTATAATACAAACAGTTTCTCCTCATTTGTCACTTTGAATGTTTTAAGGTTTGAAATACCACATTTTTAAATAAAATTAATTTTTTTCTGCTGGATGTGGTTCCCATAGGGATTATATATATATATATAATTCATTCATTTATTCATTGTCATTCATTGTCTTCTTTGTATTCTCTGATTAACGTCAGCTCCCACAGTAAAGTCTGTGATAGAGATAAAACTGTGCATTTATCAAAGATACCACAACTCTGTCTGGGCTAAGGTTAACATATATGTACTTTATACTCCTTACATTTATATACATATATGTACTTTATACTCCTCATATTTATACAAATATTTGTACTTTGTACTCCTTACATTTATGTAAATATTTGTACTTTATAACCCTCATATTTATATAAATATCTGTACTTTATACTCATTATATTTATATATAATATTTGTACTTTATACTCATATTTATATAAATATCTGTACTTTATACTCATTATATTTATATAAATATTTGTACTTTATACTCATTATATTTATATAAATATTTGTACTTTATTCTCATTATATTTATATAAATATTTGTACTTTATACTCATTATATTTATATAAATATCTGTACTTTATTCTATTATATTTATATAAATATTTGTACTTTATACTCATTATATTTATATAAATATTTGTACTTTATACTCATTATATTTATATAAATATCTGTACTTTATTCTATTATATTTATATAAATATTTGTACTTTATACTCATTATATTTATATAAATATTTGTACTTTATACTCATTATATTTATATAAATATTTGTACTTTATACTCATTATATTTATATAAATATTTGTACTTTATACTCATTATATTTATATAAATATTTGTACTTTATACTCATATAAACAGATGTGACAGTAGAAAAATAAGTCACTTTAGACAGAAAATCAGTGGAGGAGAGAAACTCTGACTTTTATCTCAGAATTGTTATGTTTTTATCTAATAGTTCACAGTTTCTCTTATAGTTGTGACTCTTTATCTCTTAACCTGGAGCGTCCTGTGGTGTTTTTCTTTAACCCATGTGTTCCTACTGTGTGACAGAAACAGTTCCATCATGTTCCTGTAAAGTTTTCCAGTGTCTGTGGTTAGAGTGTGTGTTCTTATCTGTTTTTACTCTACTTCTAATTTTCTAAAGCGTTTGGAAACACCATCTTATGGCTTCGTCCAGCCGCCGTTGTCCTGGAAACGCCAAAACAAAGACACATGTGGTTTGTTCTGTCCATGTGGTATATGCCAACGACAATAAAGAGGATTCTGACAATTATACGTCTTATCTTTTACTTATGAATTTTTACCTCACAATGTCGACTCTTTTTCTCCTAATTATGAATTTCTTGTATTTTGTTTTAATTTGTATCATTATTTTGACTTATCACATCATTTTTAGTTGTTATCTCCTAATTCTGCATTTTTGAAAATGACATATTTTTTGACTTTTTATCTAAATTTTTAAAGATCCTGTCCCACCCCATTCCCCAAAATCCCTTTGAAAACATAAATGTAGAACTGATAAACCACTTTTAAAAAGTTGGTAAGGCTTTATAATACCTACACACAATCCACTATATATTAACCATGTGTTACCTATTTGTTAATGTTTTATAATGTACTGTTTATACACAATGAATCATTTGTTCACATAGCTACAAATGGTTTGTTCATAGAAAATAAGAACAAACACTTTGTTTATGATTAATTGTGTATGAATAGACATTAACAAATGGTTTATACATAATGAACAAAATTAACAAATAGGTAATAAATGGTTAATCATAGTGCATTATGTGTAAATATTATAAAGTGTTAGTAGCCTACCAAAATGTTAAATGTACAACTGATAAAAAACCTTTTAAAAACTTAAATGTACAACTGATAAAAACCTTTTAAAAAGTTAAATGTACAACTGATAACACCTTTTAAAACAGTTTAATATAGAATTGGTAAACCACTTTTTAAAAAAAAAGTTGAATCTTGAACAGATAAATGCCTTTAAAATGTTAAATGTTTAAAACCCTTTAAAGAAATGAAACGTATTAGTGTTATAAAAGTACCCCTGTGTGTTAATGAGTTAAAAAGAAGTCAGATATTCCACCTTTCTGCTGTTCAGACCAGTAGAAGGTTGTTTTTCTGTGGTCAGTAGTGAGTCAGCTGGACGTTCCACCCATGCTTTGACGTTCTCCCAGGTTACACTGATTGTTTTAAATAGATCCAGCTCATATTAGTGTTTGCCAAAGTCAAGACATTCTGTTTATTCATGTTGGTTCAGATGGAAAACACCAACACAACCTTTTGCTTCTTCTTCTCTGTTTGTTGGAGTTGTGGTTAAATGTAACCCACACTGCCACCTGCTGGTGACACCACAGGCTGATTATTTACTTCACAACAGGGTTGTAGAAACACAGGTTTATTATTCATTATTAACACCCCCAACCCTTTATCTCATAATTATGACCTTTTTTCTCATAATTTGATTTTTTTTTTAAATCTCATAAATCTAACTTTTTCCTCATAACTTTGACTTTTTATTTCATAATTATGATTTTTTTTCTCATAATTTCAATTTTAATCTCATAATTTTGACTTTTTATCTCACAATTTAGACTTTTTTATCTCACAATTCTGACTTTTTTCCTCATAATTTTGACGTTTCAATCTTACAAATTAGACTTTTAAAAATCTCATAATTATCCTTTTTTTTTTAAATCTCCTATTTATAACTTATGAATTTTTCTTAAATTATCTGTCCATACCCACTAAACTGAGCATCATGACCCAATAAAACACATTATCTACACAGTAACTCACTTTTCAAAGTTTTTTTTAGGATATTTTGGAATTTTTTCTGGTTGTTCTTTCTTAAATAATTAATTTTTTACTTTATTCCAATTGAGAAGTTGTATTTTTTTTTCAGTAAAAGAGTTAAATCAGTACTTCTACTTTTACCAGAGTAATTTTTTCACACCAGTACCTGTACTTCTACTGAAAGGTACCGTAGGAGATCTTGGAAAATGGTTCCTTCAAGCTATATTTTGAAAGAATATAAACCCATGCCTCTTCGTCAGCCCACCCCTCAAAAACCACTCCTTCAAAAATATATGAACACGGTGACGGAGGTTCACGAGCATTCATGAGAACTCAACATCAATTATCATCCTGAATATTGAAATAAGCAACATTTACCAGTTTGTGTCACATGAAGCTAAGCTAATAAAAGGTTTTAGAAGCATGAAATAAACCCCATAAAAGGACAATAGTTTATGGCAGGGGTCCCCAAACTTTTTCCTGTGAGGGCCACATAACTTTTCCCTTCTCTAATGAGGGGCTGGGGTCAGTTTGTAACAGAAAAAGTGTGACAAATGCAGGAGTGGCTAAATGTAAAAATGTATTGTTTTCCATAAAGCCACAATCAAATAACCATCTCTGGGTTCTTCACAGAATAAAAGTCCATTGAACATAAACTTCTTGGTCTTAACAGGTCAAAGTTCAGCTCAGTTGTCAGAACAGAATCTCTGACTTGAATGACTCATATGAGCGTCTGTCAAAGTTCTTGTGTTAAACTAGTCACTAACTAATAGTTAATAATGAAAATAGTTCAAAACTGAGGAACATTTTATTGCAAAGTTCCAACTTTATTATCAAATACAAATACACATATATGAAAAAAAAAAATCTAAATGCTCTCTGGTAATGTTCAGGGGGCCGAACAAAATGTTGAGGCGGGCTGGATGCGGCCCGTGGACCGCAGTTTGGGGACCACTGATTTATGTTGTTACACCAGTAGTTTACACACAGTGTTGGTAACTTAGCAAAACCTGCTGGAACATTATGTTTACCCATAACCCATTAGTATGTCCAAATATTATATAATCATAACAGTATCATCTTACCTATGGAGTAGAAACATGGTCGCCTTAGCAACGGTTTCTAGTCCCTTTTCTTTTTTTAGTTGACGCAATTTCCACCCTTGTCCTGTTCTGTTCTTCAATCAGCTTCCTCATGACCGTAGCTTTTTCAAACATAGTTTTTACTTTGGTTGTCGTCTTTTCCACCATAGCTGTTTATTTGAAACTGTTGAAGGTGTTGAATAAACATGTTAATTACATATACATTCATATTTTTGCAAATGTTTTGGGTATTTGATCATATTTTTGGTGTTTTTTTCCTGTGTCTTAGAAGAGTTTTTGAATATGTTTTGGAAGAAGTAGAAGAAAGAGGAGGAGGAGGAGGAGAAGAAGGAGGAGAAAGTGAAGAAGGAGGAGAAGAAGAAAGTGAAGAAGGAGAAGAAAGAGGAGGAGAAGGAGGAGAAGAAGAAAGTGAAGAAGGAGAAGAAAGAGGAGGAGAAGGAGGAGAAGAAGGAGGAGAAGGAGAAGGATGAGGAGGAGAAGAAGGAGGAGAAAGTGAAGAAGGAGGAGAAGGAGAAGAAAGTGAAGAAGGAGGAGAAGAAGAAAGTGAAGAAGGAGGAGAAGGAGAAGAAAGTGAAGAAGGAGGAGAAGAAGAAAGTGAAGAAGGAGAAGAAAGAGGAGGAGAAGGAGGAGAAGAAGGAGGAGAAGAAGAAAGTGAAGAAGGAGAAGAAAGAGGAGGAGAAGGAGGAGAAGAAGGAGGAGAAGAAGGAGGAGAAGAAGAAAGTGAAGAAGGAGAAGAAAAGAGGAGGAGAAGGAGGAGAAGAAGGAGGAGAAGGAGAAGAAAGTGAAGAAGGAATACGAGAAGGAGGAGGAGGAGAAGGAGAAGAAGAAGAAGAAGGAGAAGGGGGAAGAGGAGGAGGAGGAGGAGGAGGAGGAGGAGGAGGAGGAGGAGGAGGAGGAGGAGGAGGAGGAGGAGGAGGATAAGAAGGAGAAAGAGGAGGAGGAGGAGAAATAGAAGGAGAAAGAAGAGGAGGTGGAGGACGAGGAGAAGAAGAAGCACTGCACTGATTCTAAATTTTAGTATGAACTACAGGACCATCAAATCTCATCCAATGGCTGCATTTGTGCCCTGGACCACCAGTTTGACAGCCCTGATCTGCACATGTGCAGATGAATCTGTGTGTGTGTGTGTGTGTGTCCAGGTCCATCAGTGGGACTAAAGGGAAGTGAATTCATCAGGACAGTGTGTGTTCTGTGTTCTAAAGGCTTCACTGTTTCAACACAATACTTCATATGTGTGTCCTTCACATTCTTCCTCTGTTTTATTTCCTGTTTTTTCAATCACAACAACAGACAAACCACAGCTCAAGTACTTTTCCTCTACAAGATTCTACCCCCTTCAATGTTTTGGAAACATGAACACCTTTAATGTCATAACCCTATAATGTAATCATTTAATGTTATAATGTAATAATTTCACCCCATTGTTTAATAATTCTACCAATGATGCAATAATTCCATCCTATAATGTAATAATTTCACCATATCATGTAATAATTTAATGTTATAATGTAATAATTTCACCCCATTGTGAAATCATTCTACCAATAATATTATAATTTCATCATGTCTGAACAAATATTTTAAAAATAATTTCACTTACCAGGTGAGTGTCAACTGACCATTGCTTTGGCCTGTATACATGTATATGACAGTCTCTTCTACATATTATTATTCTGCATGTCTGTCTGTCTGTGTAGCTGTCTGTCTGTCTGTTATCAAGAAAACTCATAAAGTTATGGACATATTTGGCAGAAATTTTCAGGAAATGTTGATACTAGCACAAGGAACAAGTGATAAAAGTTTGGTGGTGATCAGTGGAATGGATAGACACACACACACACACACACACACACACACACACACATGTAGGGTAGGGTAGGGTTGGTACTCACAAAAGTGAAACTTTTCGCTCATTTCGGTCATTTAGGAGTGGGGGTCTAATGTGCCTTACTCTCTTACTTCTAGTTCATATTTATATTCCACATCAGGACAGACAGACAAATCTGCTTGGCAATAGTAAAAAAACAAACAAACAAACAAACAAAAATAACGTTTCCAGCATTTTTCTAAAATTCCTTTTTCAGTCAATAAATGTATATTTATGTAGCACTTTATAACAACATAAAAGAAAATTTAAATACTTTACATCTAAAATATAAATAAAACACAGGATAAAACAACTCAATCAAATATATTTTAAAAATGTATAAGACAACAAATAATAAACAAAGCTCCCCAAAGTAGCACTGCTGAACATAGTGATTCATTACCAATGCAAAGAGATCGACTACATTACCCAGCCTGCACTGCAAGCAGGAAGTAATTAATGTGCCACAATTCAAACAAACATTTGTTGGAATATATTTGTGGATACTACCAAGCTGACAATGTTACACATCAGACCACAAACAATATTTTATCAGCGTGACCAACAAAATATTCTGCTCACATATACTGTGGCAACACAGTGGGCACAAACAAACAAATAAACAAGCAAACTTAAAGAGGACATATTATAAAAATGCACTTTTAAAAATATTTTTCCAACACAAATATGTGTTCTCTGTGTGTGAGGAGACCCTTAAAGCGATAGTTCGGTATTTTTCACATGATTTGGTATGGAATCACCATCTTTACTCTGGTGCACCCACAGTGACGTACCCCTGACACTGTCCTGTGAGTCGAGTTCTGGTCAAAGCGAAAGTAGCCCCGGCAGGTTTCCTGGGGTCATCAAAATAAAACATGTTTCTTCTCATAACAGTATGTGTTAGAATGATTGATTTATCTGCATAACAAAACCATCACAGAACAAAAACTCACACCTTGTAATTGCTTGGAGCTACTTTCTCTCAATAGTGATCAATGTACATTGTCACGGCTGGTTTAGCATATTTCCGAAAATGTTTTTCTCAATATTCATTAACTAGTCACATATTACGCTGCACATTTACAGTGGTATCTCTACTGACAAAATTAATTCATTCCAGAAGTGTTTTCGTACCTGAACTTTTCGTAAATAGAGTCACATTTTACATGTAAAAGGTCTAATTTATTCCAAGGTCCCCAATACTACCCCTCAAACCCTTTAAAAATTCTAAAAATGTACCGATTTTGCATGAAATATGTGTTAAAAGAAAATATAGATGTAGATTTTAGCCCGTCCAGACTAATGACAGTGTCCAGGACAGAAGAGTTGAGCCACGTCTCAGTGAGAATGAGGATGCAACAGTCTGGTGGATCATGTTTGGTGTTTAAAGCCAGCCTCAGGTAGTCCACTTTGTTTTCCAGTGAACGAGCAGGACTGATGGAAGCAGTGGTCAGAACAGGTTAGCTCTTAGCTTAGCTGTAAATCCACCGTGACAGCCGTGCTTCTGCTTCCTCTCGCGACATTTCCTATGTCTCCGGAAGCGTAGCCTCTGTGGGGGGTCCGCTGTAGGACGCTGGATCTGACCGGCGTAGCAGAGCCAGGTTCTGTAGAACAGTCCGTATCTCTGGACTTGCGGAGTCCAAGGTTTTAACAATTTTTCTTAAGTTGATGAAAATATGCCGGTCATATACTCTTCTTCCACCGTTCAGCTGAACTTTTGATACAAAAACATTGGTCTAGGTGGAGAAATGACCGTAAAAGTGTCTGTGTTACCATGGAGACACAGGGTGCCACCATCGCTCTGTTAACTGTAATTTATAATACGTACTGTAATAAAGTTTAAATGAACACACTCGGAAAAATTCAGGAAACAACAGTAACTCCATGATGAATGAGGGTCAAAGGGTAACAAAAGCATCATGGGTAGCTCCTTCATAGCCAATAGGATGCTACGTACAGTATGTACGTCACGTACTTACGTACATGACCCAACTTAACCTAACCTAACCCAACCTAACCTAATAACCTAACCTAACCTATCCTAACCTAACTTAACAATCTAACCAACCCTAACAAACTAACCTAACAACCTAACAACTTAACCCAACCTAACATAACCAAACCTAACAACGTAAAATAACCTAACAACCTAACCTAACAACCTACACTAACCTAACCCATTCAAACCTTAACTTTAAACCTAACCTAACTCAACCCTAACCTTTCATCTTTATCGTTCCATTATTAAATGCTTCTTCGTAGTAACATATAAAAGTGTCATTTCATGCATGATTTAAATGAAATTATTCAGAGCTTCTTAAGTTCTACACTTCACATGTTTTTCGGGTTTTTTTCTAAACTCTACTCAGTGATTGTTACTTTAACAAAGCAAAAATCAAGATCCAAAAAGTGAAACCCGACAAAGCAGCCAGTTCCGTACACTTCCCATAATTGGCCTGTGGAAATTATTTTTATTGTACAATGTTCCAGATGTGTTTATGGTTGGGGCTAAATACTGGATGTGCTTAAGTTCGACTCTATTGTGTAAGTAATCACTCATGGCGTGTTTGATGGTATTTGATCTGCCCCACAGCCTCATTTATGAAAGCATATCACAAACAGTTTAATAGAACCAGTATGTTTATAGAATGTCTCAATGCTTTTCTTTTTTAACTGTGGAATTATTATGGAATGACTCGTGAAGAGTGTGACTCAACCGGCTTTACAACTGAACCAAGTGGAACGTGTACAGAGGAGGAACCGGAAACATCTCTGCTTCACCTGGTAGCAAGTAAAAAGGATCCCACCGTCAAGATGAACTCTGGACGAAAAAGGATCCCACTACTAAGACGAACAAACTGAACTTTTAACAAACAAGTGTTTCCAGGGCCAACAATTCCCGTCCCCTCTATCTCTGACCATTTAGAAAACAAATTTTTTGGTGACTGTGACCTTTGACCCCCCCAAGGTCAACAAACTGAAGTTTGAACAAACGGTTCAATATTTAGAGGAAAGTCTGTCCATATACGATCACTTCAATAGCATTGTTCAACTGTACTATTGAAGTGGTCGTATTTGGACAGACCGTTCAATATCATATCTGATATGTGAAATGGTGGATTTTTAAAGATTTATTTCAATTGAAATGGAATTAAAATTAAAGCTGCAGCTATTGATTATTTTGTAATTCATTAATGTATCACTACGTTGATTTGATTAAATAATTATTCAAATGGGAACAATTTTTAAAAATGCCATGTTTGAAAATGACACACTGGTTCATGCTAGAAACAACCACAAAAAATATCTATCTATCTATCTATCTATCTATCTATCTATCTATCTATCTATCTATCTATCTATCTATCTATCTATCTATCTATCTATCTATCTATCTATCTATCTATCTATCTATCTATCTATCTATCTATCTATCTATCTATCTATCTATCTATCTAGCTAAAGTTTTTATCAACACCTTATTTAGACTCACTTTAGTGGTCACCAACCTCTCCTCTTGAAGCGTTGACAGAAAAACAAATCCAAACGAGACTGTTTCAAGTTGAGGCTTTTTATTTAGTCTAATTTTATCAGAATAAAATTAAGGACCCTGGTCCAGTGTTTTACATTTCTTGTGAAACCTGACTAAATGATAATTTCAGTACAACAAAAACTTTAAATTAACTATCCACAAAAATATATAGACCTACTGTATATCTGTAGTGAACAGAATGAATGAACCACCAGTGACTCAAATTGTTATATATTAATATCAACTAGTAATTGTGTTGGACAGAGGGTGGTTAGGTCCAGGTAAGTGTACAAAGAGTTAAGTATATAAAGATATGTAGTAGGCATATAAACATAACAGGTAATAATAATAATAATAATAATAATAATAATAATAATAATAATAATAATAATAATAATAATAATAATAATAATAATAATAATAATAATAATAATAATAACTCAAAGACGCTTTACATTCAAAGACATTCAAAGACATTTTAAAATAGTACAAAATAAATCATAAAAGCAGTTCACATAAGACAATTACCTGACACAGGGGAGAACATGAGGACACTACATGACACGGCACATTAATCACCCATTAAAAGCAGTTCTGAAAAGGTGAGTTTTGAGATATGATTTGAATAGTGGGAGGTCTGTACAGTCACGGATGTGTTTGGGGAGGGAGGTCCAGAGGGTGGGAGCAGTGATGGAGAAAGCTCTGTCACCCCAGGTTCAGGTGCTTGGTTAACTTAAGGTTAACTTAAACACCATCTTTCTCTTACAGGTAAAAGGTAAAGACAGAAAAGTTTGATGAATCTTGAATCCCGAAGTGAGCGGGTGCCCACGGTCGCCTGTGGTTGAAAAATATTTTTAATGATATTCGTGTTGTCGGTCGGGTCATTTGTCATTTGAGATAAACATTAAAATAACCTGATAAATACGTTTTATTAACTGTATTTCCATGAAGGTGATGTACAAAGTTGTCAGTATTCTATGGTTATGGAGGGAGCAAGAGAGAGAAGCTGCGGAAACAAACAAACCAAAAAAATTACGTTTTGGGACACATTCACTGAGGTTTTTAAAGATGATGAGCAGCTCCAAGTGTTTTAATTTCTGTGGAAACCTGGTTCAAATGTCTCTTTGGGTGTTACAGGTTGTCAAACCCTGGTTTTAGATGCTGCACGTTGAGAACTTTTGAATGATGAAGCAGGAAAATAATATTTTATCAACATATTAACTTAAAAGCAGTGGCATCATGAGGTGCCGAGCCTGAGGACACCTCCTGGACGCCTCCCTAGGAAGGTGTTCCGGGTATCCATCTGGGAGGAGACCCCCGGGGCTGACCCAGGACACGCTGGAGGGGTTATATCTCTCAGCTGGCCTGGGAACGCCTCGGGATTCCCCTGGAGGAGCTGGCTGAGGTGTCTGGGGTGAGGGAAGTCTGGGCGTCTGTGATGGGGCTGCTGCACCCGCATGGCTGCCCCCCGACCCGGATAAGTGGGAGACGACGACGCAGTGACATCAGATTTTAACTCGTAAATTAAGGCAGATATGTGAGTAAAAGAACATTGATTATTTTTTGAAAAAGTGGGTCAGGTCTGTCCTTTTCAAATACATTTCTTGTGTCTGAGTTGTAAGGGGGGGGGGGTTAGTTAAAAAAGCAGCCGGTTGAAGGTCGTCTATACATCGGCCTGTGCATCACTGACCTTTACCTATGTAAATGTATCTTGAAAAGTAGAACCCGTGATGTCCCCACTACACCACTATACATCAGTTAATACAAAATGACAATCACAATAACATTTACATTTGTTATTTATTTATTTTTTTTACAAGTGAAAAGTCCACAACTTCCCCAGTCAAGGCCTGTTGATGAATTACACAGTGACAATTCTTGAAGTCAGGAAAATTTGGATCTTTACGCCACAGTGCTATAAAACCAGCTGTCACGTGGTATTGTGACGTCGATGCAGAACATGAAAAACAGTATACCAGTGTGTATGTACATGTGTAAACTGGTACACTTCCATCTTTTCCCTGAAATGATCAGTGTGTGACACATTTGGATTCAACTGAACATGGAACGAACACACACACACACACACACACACACACACACACACACACACATCTATATGAGTTTTGTTTGTACAAATAGATGCTTGTTCTGATTCCACAGATGTGTAATGTTTTCCCCTCCAGGCTCCCCCTCCCCTCCTCTAACCCTCCCAAACCATAAACGCTGCTCCTGTCAACTGTGGAAAAGTGAAAGTGAACAGCACAGGTTCTCCTTATCTCCTCAAATACTGGATCAAATATCAGTCAAGGTGGTTCTGGTCTTTTCCTTAAACCAGGGTTCACCAGTCCTGGTCCTGGAAGACCACTGTTCTGCATGTGTCACATGTTTCCCTCGTCCAACACACCTGACGGTCGTTACCAGACGTCTGCAGAGCTGGATGACAGGCTGATCATCTGAGTCAGGTTTGTTAAACAGATAGGTCTAAAACATGCAGGATACCGGCCCTCGACGACCAGGATTAGTGACCCCTGCCTTCAACAGATGAACAGGTAAAGGTTTGTGTTCTGTGTTTGTTTGTTCCACAGCGCCTCCTACTGTTTCACCCCTGGAACACATTCATACTTAGTCTGTGGAACGAGTGTGTGAATGCAACATCTGTAGAGATAAGGTGTTATCTGATTTAAGGTTTTATCTGATTTAAGGTTTTATCTTTATCTGGTTAAAAAGGGGAGAGCAGTGGTTGTAGTGGGTGGAGCATGACACTTGGACACAGGCTGAGATTTGATCACCTCGGCCGGGTCGTCTAGAGGAGGGTGTCTGATGCAAAACCCCAAAACACCCAGTGAAGCGAGGATACAACACTGATGATGTGTCCAAGTCTGAGCATCAGTATATGTATTGTTAAATCATATGTCATGTCATATATTGTCTTGTGTTGCAAGAGGGTGCACTTGTACCCCAGTTCAGAATACACACACACACACACACACACACACACACATATATATATATATATATATATATATATATATATATATATATATATATATCAGTGATGCGCGGGCTGACCTGAAGTGAGCAGGTCATTGAAAAATATTTTTAATGATATCCAGGTTACGGCCAGTCGAGTCGTTTGTCATTTGGGATAAACATTAAAATAACCTGGTAAATACGCTTTATTAACTGAATTTCCGTAAAGGTGACGTACAATGTCATCAGTATCCTACAGTGCAAGGGAGCAAGAAAGAAAGTCAAGTAAGGAGAGTGGAAGCTCCGGAAACATACAAACAAAAAAAGTCAGGTTTGGGACACGTTCACTGAGGTTTTTAAAGATGATCAGCTCTTTGGGTGTTACAGGTCGACACATCAGGACTATCCCCAGATAGGAGCACAGAGGCGCAGCACCTCCTTGCCACAGTCTGAGCACCTCCTTGTCATATTCCTGACCTCTGGCGTGGTGCTAGCGAAGCCTCACAGTGCCGTTAGCTCACCATGTTTGAACCATCTAAAAGGACACTTTCCACAAACAACTGCAGCTGATGTCAATGTGCAGGGGGAGGGGTGTGGGGGGTGGACCAGTGCACCTCCTTGCTCAGAATTTCTGGGGAGACCTGATATATACACACAACAGAGTGTCCCCATAAGTCTCCATACAGAGGACACCTAATACATTCCATACATATATAGTTCTAACATGTATTTCTTTATATTTCAGATAAGACAAAGAATGCAATTGAATAAAGAACAATGAATTGAAGTCATCCTGATGGCTGTTTCAGTATTATATAAATAAAAATGGTTTATGTTAAGAAACGTTTATTTTTCCTATGTATGGAGACTTATGGGGACACGCTGTATACATACACTTATATAAACACAGTGTAATGCAGTCCTGCGGTCTATGGAAAACGTATACGCGGAACAAATTTGATTCATAAATGGATTCAATTTGACTGTGAGCCCAGTCTGTGGAGCAGGAGGAGGAGGAGGAGGAAGATGAGGAGGGGGTGGGGGCAGACTGACAGAAGGACAGACAGACACAGGCGGTCCAGTTGTTCATACCATCATTCATGTTCAGTTAATATAAACATCAAACATTCATATACTGAAGACAATTTAATACATGGATACGTTTATCTGTGTGTGTGTGTGTGTGTGTGTGTGCGTGTGTGTGTGTGTGTGTGTGTGTGTGTGTGTGTGCACGTGTATGCACACACACACACACACACTTACTTTTAATCCATTGTTTTTTCAGTGGTATTTATTTATCTACTTATTTTATAAAACTCTTGGTTGTAAACAAAAGTTATGACACTGGTTTTGTGCAACTTTAACCCAATTTAGTCCAACTTTAGCCCAGGTTAGTCTAATTTTAACCCAGTTTATTCTAACTTTAACCCAGTTTAGTCTACTTTAACCCTGTTTAGTACAACTTTAACTCCGTTTAGTCTAACTTTAACCCAGTTTAATCTAAATGTAACCCAGTTTAGTCTAAATTTCATCCAATTTAGTCTAATTCTCACCCAGGTTAGTCTAACTCTAACCCACTTTAGTCTCACTCTAACCCAGCTTAGCCCAACTCTAACACAGTTTATTTGAACTTTGGCCCAGTTCATTTGAACTTAAACTCAGTTTAGTCTAACTTTAAACCAGTTTATATTAACTTCAACCATAGCATTCAATTAAAATGGACAAAGACCTGGACCTGACCAGTTCTTATGTCACAGAAGAACTGGTCAGGGTCCAGGTCCATGTCAGGGTCCAGGTCTAGGTCCTGGTCAGGGTCTGGGTCAAAATCCAGGTCTGGGTTCAGGTCCAGATCAGGATCCAGGTCTGGGTTCAGGTCCAGATCTGGATCCAGGTCAGGGTCCAGGTCTAGGTCCTGGTCAGGGTCTGAGTCAAAGTCCAGGTCTGGGTTCAGGTCCAGATCTGGATCCAGGTCTGGGTTCAGGTCCAGGTCATGGTCCAGTACTAACTCCATTAGCTGTGACTCACTAAACCCTGAAGGCTAAAGTGTTCCCATGTAAAAGTGTTTTATTCTATTAAAGTTAATGAGATAAAGCAGAAAGTGGAGTGTTTGAAGTTCCAGCTGTGCTTCACTGCCACAATAATTCAAATATGTGTGATGACAAACTCCAAAGCTTCAGTTTCATATCAACCAGTACATGTTGAAACTGTCGGGAACTGATTGGCTGGAGTTGAACTGTAACGGTCCCTGTTGAAGATCCAGATGAGGCGGACATCCAAAGGCTTCAGGGTGTGGTTGGACACGCAGGAAATGGGCCCCTCTGCTTTTAGCTGGGGCCCTGCTTAGGGGGCGGGGCGCTGCTCAGGGGGCGGGGCCATGCCCAGTCAAACACATCAATAAGTAGAAAATACCCTTTCCTCTCTGGTTCTTTAGTCAGAGCTCAGCTTCGTTTAGTGTTTGGGTGTTTTCACATCTGAAAACAATTCATCCAAAAAAAACAAAAACAACGTATCTGACATTTACTGAATGCCAAAAACAACGTTAATGTCACCACACTATCACAATAGTAAAATAATAAAACTGTCACAATAGTAAAAGAATAAAACTGTGGCAATTATAAAAGAATAAAACTGTTGTCATAATAACAATTAAAACTGTACTATTTATGATGGCGCGTCTGTTTAAACAATGACAGTTTCAAACATTTCATTAAAGACACGAAGGTCTGTTATGTTATAATATGCTCTGTGTGTGTGTGTGTGTGTGTCCAGACGGACGTCAGAGTGGTCAGTTCATCTGTTCTGTTCTGCCAAGGGCTGGACCACTGTGGTTTAGTTTGAGCCCAGTGCCAGAACCAGTGTGTGTGTGTGTGTGTGTGTAGCGCTGGGTTGTCCTCAGGCTAAAATCAGCACCAACCACAACAGACAAACAGATCGACTGATAGACAGACAAAAAAGGAAGAAATAGAGACAAAGAGAGAGAGAGAGAGAGAGAGAGAGAGAGAGAGAGAGAGAGAGAGAGCACAGGCAGGAAATAACTGAGGTTAAAAACACACACATAGCTCCACTGGTCCAACTGGGATCTTTACTGGGCTGTTTACTGGTCTAATTGGGGTCTTTACTGGTCTAACTGGGGGTCTTTACTAGTCTAAATGGGGTGTTTACTGGTAAAACTGGGCTGTTTACTGGTCTAACTGGGGTGTTTACTGATCCAACCGGGATGTGTACTGGTCTAACTGGGCTGTTTACTGGTCTAATTGGGGTCTTTACTGGTCTAACTGGGGGTCTTTACTAGTCTAAATGGGGTGTTTACTGGTAAAACTGGGCTGTTTACTGGTCTAACTGGGGTGTTTACTGATCCAACCGGGATGTGTACTGGTCTAACTGGGCTGTTTACTGGTCTAATTGGGGTCTTTACTGGTCTAACTGGGGTCTTTACTAGTCTAAATGGGGTATTTACTGGTAAAACTGGGCTGTTTACTGGTCTAACTGGGGTGTGTACACTTTAAAACTGGGCTGTTTACTGTTCTAAATGGAGTGTTTACTGGTCTAACTGGGGTGTTTACTTGTCTAATTGTAATGTTTATAAGCACATTACATTAATGTTTTTAGATAACTTATTATATTTTGACCTGGTGGCGGCCATATAGGATTTCTCCATTTTGATGCATTATGGGACATTTTTGAGCCTGACATACAGACGATTTGAATTTAGCACCCTTCAAACCCCCGTAAAAACACTGTATGCAAAAAAATTAACATGAAATGCCTTCAGGGTTAATCTGTTTTGAAAACTGACGCTAACTATATAGGCTCTTTCTCACAGAGTAGTTCTTGGAACCAAATAATTCGTAGTACTACATAGTTCTGGGCAGCACGGTGGTGCAGTGGTTAGCACCCGTGCCTCACAGCAAGAATCCAACTCCAGACCTTTCTGTGTGGAGTTTGCATGTTCTCCTTGTGTCTGTGTGGGTTTTCTCCAGGTACTCCAGTTTCCTCCCACCATCCAAACACATGCACTGATAGGTTAACTGGTTAATCTAAAATTGTCCATAGGTGTGAATGTGAGAGTGATTGTTTGTCTATATATGTTCAGCCCTGAGATGAACTGGAGACTCATACAGGGTGTACCCCGCCTTCACCCATTGTAGCTGGATTGGGCCCCCAGTGACCCCCACGACCTTAGTGAGGATAAAGCGGGTTCAGATGATTCGTAGGGAACCTTTAGGTTTGCATTCTGACAGGGCAGGAGGAACCCTGTGAGGGGCCACGTAATGCTAATGTCCGCCGCGTTAAGCACTAAATTCAACAATCACACAAGGAAGTAGACGACAGCGCTACTATAAACTAGAATATAGAATGAGGAGGTCACAGCGTTTATGTTCTGTATCACAGGAATGTTAACTATGGTCAAATACTGCGTCTAATGACAAGAATGGAGGAGTTTATAGAGAGAGTTAGGAGACGAAGAATCCAGTGGCAGGTGATAGATACTACGACTACGACAAAATCCTTATTAACCCAAAAACAAAACCACATTATTGGGCTTGTTTATTTACGACTTTCTTCATATTTTTTCCAACACACAGCTGATGCTACACAGATGGTTTTAAAGACAGCGCTACTGCAAGATGAGGAAATGCAGAAATAGGCGTGGTCTGGGCTCTACCAATCACCAAACACTTACATTATATAGTTCCTGGAGAACTAAAAAGGACCCTGCCTGCCAGGAGGAACTAAAAAGGTCCCAGGAACTAAAAAGGTTCTAGGAACTACAAATGGTTCCTACAGTGGGAAAGCACCAAATGTTATAATGTCAGATGTCGACTGCAAACCTCAGCACGTTACAAAACATGAACTGTAGTGTTTATGCCATAATCCTGTAATGTGGTTTCCTGCCGCTCTAAACAGCTTGTTGACAGATGTTCGCGAGATGTGTACAAAACCTGACGTCAGGTTGAAGCGTCCAATTGGCATGAATATTATGAAATATTAACGTTCTTGATTCCTCCTGGTTCAATAGTGAGAGCAGCGCACCAGACAAATGTATATTAAAGGGTAAATGGACTGCACTTATATAGCGCTTTTCCACCTTCATGGTGCTCAAAGCACTTTACATTAGCTTCACATTCACTCATTCACACACACACTCATACACCAGTAGTTTTCTAAGCTCAGTCCTATTGGGGGCCTAAGTCAGGGTTCAGTGTCTTGCCCAAGGACACTTTCACGTGTGGACAGCCAGAGCTGGGACGCGAACCGCCAACCTCTTGGTCATTGGGCGACTCACTCTACCAACTGAGCCACAGCCGAAAAGCATGTGATTTGTTAGCTGTGTGTACAGTAGTCTGTGTTAGCCTACTGCTATCACACTGTAAACAAATACACATGAGGGGGCGGACCCGACAATCTTTGTCTGCCTCTCATTCTTCGGAAGCACTGAGGTGGCCAATCAGAGAACAGCAGCCAAACCCAAGCAGTTCAGGCATAGGCAGAAATTGGCTTGGATCAGGACTTTTGTGAACACCGACCGGTATGAGATAACTATGGAGTTTTTTGAACTGGAAATCATGTAAAGCTACGATGTAGGTGCTGAAAACTCACATCATGATAGTTAAAACTAAGTATAATAGGTCTTGTTTAAACAACCTTAATTCCATAGCCTGTATCTTTGTTATTAGTCAACATCCAAGACTTGGCGCTTGAATGTTGAGCAGCCGGTAACTACATACTTCTCATGTTTGCAACAGTGAATTTCCTGCAAGGGATCAATAAAGTTTCTTCCATTCCAGTTTCTTCTTCCACTTTACTAATAGCATTTACAAATTCCATGTTTGTTTTCATAGATCTACTTACATTTACAGTGCACATAGCATAGCACCAGCTAAATTAGCCTCTGATGAGATCTACGATACTGTTAAATGCTAGAATACGGTAACTTTAACCTTGATGGAAAGTTGTTATGTTAGCCTTACTCCCAATGTTATCGCCTGATCTAACATTTAGGAATGAGGCCACTAACCAAGATGAGCCCAAATCAGGCGTTAATAGAAATTTTATATTCACTGCATAACTGCAAGTAGTTGGACGGATGCCAGTCTTTGCAGTTGATTGCCGTGAGCCACCTCAGCTTTCTCTTTATTTTTCATGATCTGGTAAAATGTCAAATCTGGCTTGTAGCTCTGTCTATTTGTGTAACCTATGGTACAGCAGGCACTCACCATCTTGACTATAATAATAATGTAATAATGGATTGGCTTTATATAAGGTTTTTTGGCCACTCAAAGCGCTTCACATTAGTGACTTATTATTCATTCACTCTCACATGCACCCTCTGGTGGTGGTAAACTACATATGTATCCACAGCTGCCCTGGGACAGACTGACAGAACCGTGGCAGCCATTTTGCACCTACAGCCCCTCTGACCACCACCAAACATTCATACACCAGTGTGAGGTAAGGAGGGTGAAGTGTCTTGCCTAAGGACACAACAGACCGAGTAGGACAGAGCAGGATTCGAAAAACCAACCCTTCAGTTACTGGACGACCTGCATGAGATAACGATGGAATTTTTGGAGCTGGAAATCATGCCAAGTTACTCTGTAGGTGCTGAAAACTCACATAATGATAGTTAAAACTGAGTATAATAGGCCTCCTTTAACCTTAACATAAGACATACGGAAAAAAATATTTTAGTTATTTATAAAATAGCATTATTTAATTTTCTCCCCTAGTTTTGTTCAACCTCACAACAGGATATCAATCATGCTTTCTTTGTTTTTTTTAAATGGTTTAAATGGTTCAGTCCAACTTCCTAACCACCCAGGAAGTGACATCACTGAAGTCTTTTCCCACTCAAACTGTAAAGACAGGCCAGTATTACCGTACTTTTTTATCTATATTTCATTGTTTTTATTAAGATTGACATTGTCGAGGTCAACCTTTCAACACTGTTACAAGCATAAATTCTATTTCATATTGTTTGAGGAAAAAAACTAATAATTGTGTTAGAAAACTTTATGAATTTCTTGTTTTCCTCATGCATTCTAATGCTCCATGCCATAGGTCATGGCTGGATAACTCTGGTCCTCGGGAGCCACAATCCAGCATGTTTTAGATGTATCCCTCTTCCAACACACCTGACTCCAATGATCAGCCTGTTATCAAGTTCTGCAGAAGAATAATAACGACTGTCAGGTGTGCTGGAAGAGGGATGTATCTAAAACATGCTGCATTGTGGCTCTCAAGGAATAGGGTTGGCCAGCCCTGCCCTCGCTAATGTGGATCTATGGCTATTTTTAATGAAAATCTTCAACCCCGTAACATTCAACCCCAAACCCTAACATAAAAACACTATTATGGGGATGAGTCTTTGTTGTGGGGTTGAAGGTTGGCCTCCAATTTGCACCCAATTCAGAGAATCACCCATAAAAAAGAGACAGCAGACCTCCGCCAAGGCTTGGTATGGCATCATATGACGTCAAAACATGACGTAATGGAGCCATAGGTGTTGACCAATCTGATGTCTGAATTTGAGATGATTTGAATGCAAAAAACAGCGAGATTCTATCTTGTCTGAATCCTGAGATATTACAACTGTTGTGTTTTAGCTGTTGACCTTTAGTGCGACCTTGACCTTTGACCTTCATTACGGAAAATCTAATGGGTTCTTCCTTGACCCATTATCTATCAATTCTGAAAGTTCAATCAAAATCTGTTTAGAACTTTTTGCGTAATCCTGCTGACAGACAGACAAACAAACAAACAAACAAATAGACAGAAAAACAGACAGACAGACAAACGGACCCGGATTTAATACCTCCTTGGCAGAGGGACTGGAAACAGTCATGACAGTCAATGGCTGCAGGTCTTTTCTAATTCAACCAAATAAAAACAGTGACAGATTTTTTAATTTAATTTAATTATTACAGAATGTTTTAAATTAAACTCGGTTTGCAGATCTTCAGGGAAAATTAACACAATATGAAGTATAAACTCTACTGTGATATGATATGAAATAAACATCACAATAAATACTGAGGCATCAAACACAGAAGATTAAAATGATTGAACATTTAAAGCACAGCAGGTTTTGACTAATAATCATATTTAAGATGAGACATGCGGCGCTGTTCATTATGTTGCTATGGATACTAATAAAATAATCAGTTCATAAGTTAAAACCAGTGTGTGTTCAGACGACTGAAAAGGGAACAGTGTTATAAGTTACATCTGAGTCATGTTTATATTATTTATCAGATGGTGTCATAACGCTGTGAACAACTGGAAAATTAAACATTATTAAATTAAATCCTCCTTTTTGGTTTGGTTATTTTGTTTGTCCATCTGTTTGTTTGTCAGCAACATTATAAAAAACCTCATGGACCAATTTCCATGAAATCTTCAGTAAAGGTGTGAGGTGGTCCACAATAGACCCCAATAAATTTTGGTGAATGTTGGTCAAAGGTCGAAGGTCACCAAAAATGTGTTTTCACAATGATCAGACATAGGTCAAATATCTCAGAGGGGGCGGGGTTTGTTGTGTTTTTATCTTACAATTTGGACTTTTTACCTTAATTTTACCTTTTTATGACATGAGATGACTTTTTATCTTGGGATTTTGACTTTTACCCTTACAGTTTCAGATTAGTATCTCATAACTTCTTGATCTCATAATTTAAAATTTATTTCATAATTTAAACTTTTTAATGTCATAATTTAATTAAAAATTTTTATCTCATAATTGTAACTTTTTTATTTCATAATTGTCACTTTTTATCTCATAATATAAACTTTTTTTATTTCATAAATTAAACTTTTTATCTCATAATTTAAACTTTTTGATCTCATAATTTAAAAAATATTTATCCTATAATTTAAACTATTTCATTTATTAATTTAAACGTTTTTATGTCATAGATTAAGATTTTTATCTCATAATTTAAACTTTTTTACTGAATAATTAACCTTTTTTGTGTGTCATAAAAATCAAGCCATTTCATTTATCACTTCAACTAAACCATCGACTCTTTTATGTTGAAGGGGTGGTGATTAAATAAGTTGTACTACCTGTCACTCCTTTTTTAACATGCAAGTGTGTAGATTTTTTCTTGTTTTTTTTTCTTATTTCTTTCATTTGAAAGGACTGAGTAGGATTATTGTCTTTTATTGTACATTTGAAATAAACTAAATCAAACTAAAGTAACAGAACGTGAGTCTGAAACGGGTCCAAACAGGTGGGCTAAAGGGCATGGGGTGAAGCCCGTCCACTTTGAACAACATGACCCACAGGACTGGTTCAGTTCCGATCACAGCTGTGGGTTTGGTCCCACCCACTGCAGGATGAGGCTCCAGGTCCAAGTCCAGGTCCAGGCTTCAGTGCTGCTAAAGACATTATGGCTCAGAATAAACCTGTGTGTGTGTGTGCGTGTGTGTGTACTTGTATTCCTATCTTTATGGGGACATTGATCTGCTCATACAGTCATGCCATGGGGACTTCTGACACCATTGAGATCAAAATCGAGGTTCCCATGAGTGTTAAATATAAATGTAGGTCCCCAGTAGTAAAATATAAATCTGTTTGAAGTGTGATATATATATAATATATATATATATATATATATATATATATATATATATATATATATATATATATATATATATATATATATATATATATATATATATATATATATATATATATATATATAGTATTTATTTTATTTTAAGAAAATAAATAAATAAATAAAGGATATGTGTTTATACCCAGTACCCAATGGCTAATTCACTTACAAGTGATGATTATAAACTTGGTCCCCATGAGACAGTGTGTGTGTGTGTGTGTGTGTGTGTGTGTGTAGTTGTTTTAATGTGAAGTTGTTCATCTGTTTCTTCTTTTGTGAATCTTTTTTTACTGTTTTCATTCATAAGCTCCACCTCCTTTTTCCTGTTGGTTTTCCTTCTGTTTTTCTTTAAAAGTGTTTTTAAACTTTAGATGTTTTTGTACTTTTGGATGAGGCCCCGCCCACTTTGATGAGGTTTGACCCTCCCCTTGGCCTCAGTGACCCTGAGGCCCCGCCCACTTTTACAGGGACAACACTCGGTTTGTTTTTACCAGAGACGTTTCAACGTGACATTTATTCTTTTACCACCAAAATACTGACAAAAATATAGAGTGAGAATTGAATATATACTGATATTTTACAGATCATCTACCTACATATTGTCCTGGAAAAGTTTTCACACACACTTAAAAATTTTAAGAATTTTAAAAAAGAAAGAAAAAGAAAAACAACTAAAAACAACAACATACAAAAAAGGTATACAATCTTAAACACCCACTGTAGCAAATATGCAACATACAAAAATAATCTATCTATTGTATGTGCTATAGGCAAATAAATTATCTCAACTTAAATACATTTTCAGTGTTGTCAAATGATTATTCTTTTAAAAATAAGATTAATAACAGGGCACTTCATGTCAGTCTATTATTCTGTCTCAGGTTTTTATTTTTTTGTATCCAAATTTCCACCAAAATACACAAACATACTTTGAGAAACAACAACAAAAATAAAATGCAGAGAGAAAAAACTATACAAAACATATTCAAATCCACCAAAATTCACAAAAAGTGATTTAAAATCCAAAACATAGCTATAAAAAATGTGACAAAATATCCAAAAACTTGCAAAAATATGAAGATATATGGTTACATGTTTATTCAACACTTTCAACAGTTCCAACCAAATTGCTGTCAATGATTGTTCCAATAAATTGTGTTAAAATATTTAACTAGATTAATCATGATGATGGATTAATATATTGATAAATATCTAAATATATTGATTAAATATTTGCATAAACATATTTTTATGTTAGAAAAGACGTGGTTGCATGAGACAAAAAGATGTATATATATATATATATATATAAAATTATTGACAGTTTTCTCTGATGCATCCAGTTTCTTTCTTTCTTTCTTTCTTTCTTTCTTTCTTTCTTTCTTTCTTTCTTTCTTTCTTTCTTTCTTTCTTTCTTTCATTTGTGTGACAACTGAAAATACATCTCTTAGCAGCACAAAAAACAAGAATTTGTCTTGTTTCCATAAAGTGAGACTATTGAAACAAAGAGACTAGGGGTCCCCCCCCACCCCTCCTCCAGTGGGGACAGCCCCCCCCCCCCCCCTAATCAGAAGAGTCCAGGGCCAGGTGTAGTGTGACAGTGGAACAGGGCTTAGGGAGGCTCCAGCGGGCATGTGCAGCCGCTGGACAGTGACATGTGAGACCATCTGTCATCCAGTGATGATGAGGAGGAGATGAAGTGATGAGAAGGAGGAGATGAAGTCATCAGGAGGAGAAACAGAGAGGAGCGCCACAATCAATCACATCAGACGCTCCCAGATGTGGAGCACGATGAAATGGTGTGATTAGAAAAAGGCTGGGAGAGGGACATAAAAGACAGACAGGAAGGAGGGAGAGGAGGAGGAGGAGGAGGAGAGAGAGGGACATAAAAGACAGACAGGAAGGAGGGAGAGGAGGAGGAGGAGGAGGAGGAGGAGGAGGAGAGAAAGGGACATAAAAGACAGACAGGAAGGAGGGAGAGGAGGAGGAGGAGGAGGAGAGAGAGGGACATAAAAGACAGACAGGAAGGAGGGAGAGGAGGAGGAGGAGGAGGAGGAGGAGGAGGAGGAGGAGGAGGAGGAGGAGAGAAAGGGACATAAAAGACAGACAGGAAGGAGGGAGAGGAGGAGGAGGAGGAGGAGGAGAGAGAGGGGCATAAAAGACAGACAGGAAGGAGGAGGAGGAGGAGGAGGAAGAGGAGGAGGAGAGAAAGGGACATAAAAGACAGACAGGAAGGAGGGAGAGGAGGAGTACGAGGAACACGAGGAGGAGGAGAGAGAGGGACATAATAGACAGACAGGAAGGAGGAGGAAGAGGAGGAGGAGAGAAAGGGACATAAAAGACAGACAGGAAGGAGGGAGAGGAGGAGGAGGAGGAGGAGGAGGAGGAGGAGGGGGAGGAGGAGGAGAGAGAGGGACATAAAAGACAGACAGGAAAGAGGGAGAGGAGGAGGAGAGAGAGGGGCATAAAAGACAGACAGGAAGGAGGGAGAGGAGGAGGAGGAGAAGAGAGAGGGACATAATCGACAGACAGGAAGGAGGAAGAGGAGGAGGAGGAGAAGAGAGGGACAGAAAAGACAGACAGGAATGAGGGAGAGGAGGAGTACGAGGAACACGAGGAGGAGGAGAGAGAGGGACATAATAGACAGACAGGAAGGAGGAAGAGGAGGAGGAGGAGAAGAGAGGGACATAATAGACAGACAGGAAGGAGGGAGAGGAGGGGGAGGAGGAGGAGGAGGAGGAGGAGGAGGAGGAGAAGAGAGAGGCGCATAAAAGACAGACAGGAAGGAGAGAGAGGAGGAGGAGTAGAGAGAGGAGGAATCAATGGAGGAGGAGACGGAGGAGGGAAAGAAGGAACACACACACACACAAACACACACACACACAGGTTAGTACCCTACATGTTTACATGTACTATTCTGTACCTGTACCCACTGTCAGTAACTCTAACTCTTTCAGTAACATCAGTGCAGTTGCTGTTTCACTATAGAATTAGATTAACTTCAAAAGGTTTCAAAGAGAACCTTCTAAGAAACAGATTTAAGAAAATGTTTTTATTAAAAAATAATTAAAAGCAAAAAATATCAGTCATCATGAATGTCTGAATGCTTGCATTTTGCTTTTAACGAACATATTCTGTTGCTTTTATCGTTTGTGTCGCTCTTGGTATTAAAACAAGCGTTGGTTTGTTCCAGTCATTTTTTGGATGTTCACCCAGTAAATAGATGTGACCCTCCAACACAAACCAGTGTTCAGTCTCACACCAGTATTTCTAACTATCGCCTCAAATACGTTATATTTGTCAAAAGAAGTTTATGCATAAAATCCAAGTAAAATTAAAGTTCTTCGAACCATAGGCGATTTCTCCATAAGGGTGATTGCGCGACGCACTGCCACACCATAGAAAACGTAAATTTAAAAACTTCCCCCTCCCCTACTTTAGCGAAACTGACTGATCTCATCTGTCTCTCTGTGGATATCATCATCCAATCAGGGCGAAGTCCTAAGTACAGTCAGTGACACTTGGTACCACCCGTTTTGGGGCAATTTCAGTTACGTCGAAAATCGCCCAAGAGTTCACTGATAGACTTTTATGGATTTTTTTTTTTTTTCACGAAACAGTCACTTCTATGGCTTCCTGTAGGGATTGCCCCAACGTACTTTCGTCACTGCAAATTTTCCTCGGTCAAGGAACGTTCCTGTCAGTTCTGTCAGATGGATAGTTTGGAAAACAACAGTCTGGTCCTTAAAAATAATTCACTTTAGTCAGCGCTCAGATCGAACTAAACTGGCAACGAAACAAGCAGGACCACCTAAACCAAATGTCAAAATAAAACCAGTTTTGTCAAAGGGAGGAACATCTTACAACATGCCCACACACACATGTTTCTTTTTTGGTATTTGGTATATTTTGCTTTGAGAGTTAGGTAACATTTTCAATTAAAATAACATGTAAATATGTAAATATCCACTCAATTGTTTTTAATTGTGATTGTCATGTTATTATTTACAGTGTGATAATATCCATGATAAATACTAGAAATGACAAGGTTTAAATATCCTCCTAACTATTATTTAATACTTATTGACATGCTACTGTTTACAATGGGGTAATATCCTTGATAAATATGTTAAATGACAAGGTCTAAATCCTGTCAACTAGGCTATTTCTGTTTAAAATAGTTTTATTAAGTTCACTTTCCTACTTAAAGATACTGAAGTTGAGTTGTAGAGACATTATGTAGTATAATAATATTTAAAGATTGGTAAATTGATATATATTTTTTTCTTTTAAAGCTGTTCCCTTTCTTCTGTTGTTTTTTAACATAGCTTTTCTAAAAAAAATATCCTTGGCTATTTCACATTATACAAATTTGAAATAATGTAAATAGGGTGGAATTGGAATTGTTTATTACAGAGTCAAACTATTGTATTCCTCAATTATGAATGTTGTTCACAACCTTACACCATTATGTATTATATACTACTTAGCTACAGGGTAAATATTTCTGTAATGTGGTGCCATCTACTGGATTTGAGTAGCATTGCATGTTTTTGCAATTTACAGAGAGAGAAAAAAATAGGGTCAAAAATGCCTATAATAATGACTATCTATTAATGCACCAGTTGCCCCTCCTGTGAAAATTTTCAGGAGCCGCCACTGCTTCTAACTATGAGTTTTTGTGAAATTCCTACCATGAGTGCTTCAAATCATTCCATTTAGGAAGAACAACTGACTCTAATAGTAATTAAGTGTAAAACAAAGAAAAATCATCTTTCCTTCGCACTCTTGTTAGGTATTTCCCCATCATGTTTGGTACCGTTGGAAAGATCAGGATGCCCTCTAGACAAACCTTAGATAGAAATCTACGTAATTATATATTTGAACCAATGGGAGGCCTCAGAACAAAGCCTTCTTGAATAAACAAAATTCCTTGTTGCTAGGGCGATTTTAAAAAATGGCCTCTGATTGGTTGAATTAGTGTCATGCAAGCATTTTTCATAAGCTTTTAGATAAATATAAAATGTTCATTTCTGACATTTGACCCAAGTGCCTGGTTTTTGCTGGAAGGTCACAAATGGTAAATTGTGAAAACCTAAAATAATATTTGGTACAATTTCAATTTCTGAACAATATTCAACTAGTATTAATGTGACCTTGAGGCAAATTAAAGATTTAATTTTTATGCTAAAATTTGAACTTCAATCATTTTTCGATCGATTTTCTTATTTTGTAGGTCGTAAAATGGCCACCATTTTGAATTTGGGGGCAAAATTGAGATGGCCCCCAGGTTTAATCTGTTCCAACAGGCCTTCTGATCAGTAATGTACAGGGAAACCTTTGGCAGGAAAATAGGCCGACCTTTTTTTCAAATTAGGTAACTATGTGAAATGTCATCTTTTTTTTTTTTTTTTTTTTACAGATATTTCAGATATTTTGAGTGACAAATCTATATTTTCATTATTTTTATTTAGTCAACCATTGTAAACATGTAATATAATATAATGATTATAGCTGTGTAGATATGGTTAATAAATGCTTGAAAATCACCCATTTTGGAAAACGGCAGCCATATTAAATTTCAGATTCAGTTTATTATCATTTACATGAATAAATGAAAATGAAATTAGGACTCAGGACCAGCAGTGTGTGACCTAATATGGAATAATCTAAATATAATAAATAATCCACAGATAATCAATAACAATACAACATAATGCTTAATGAATTAAATAAATAAATAAATAAAAACAACTTCAGCAGAATTAAAAACCTCAGTTGCAGGATTAAAAGCAGCAAAAATAAAAAGAGCAGCATGTGCAGGACAGGACAACTGATAAAAGCAGTGTGTCAGTGGTGCAAGGAGCAATTTTTGGGCAAATTTGAGATGGCCCCCACTTTTAATCTCTTCCAACAGACCTTCTGGTCAGGAATCTACAGGGAAACCTTTGGCAGGAAAATAGCCTTCCTTTTTTTCCAGAGCAGACAACTGCCCATGTTAAATATGAGCGTTTTTTGTTTTTTTAATGAAAACATATATATTTTCATTATTTTTGTTTAGTCAACCATTGTAAACATGACTTTGAAGGAATAGGATAGAAATTTGCTGAAAACAGCTCATCTTTAATGATTATAGCCTTGTAGATATGGTTAAAAAAATACTTGAAAATCACCCATTTTGGAAAACGGCAGCCATATTGAATTTTGGGGCAAATTTGAGATGGCTCTAAGTTTTAATCTCTTCCACCAGACCTTCTAGTCAGTAATCTACAGGGAAACGTTTGACAGGAAAATTATAGTGTAGTAGTATCACGGTACTGAAAAGTGTCGGAACCCAAATACAGACTCTTAGACTCGGAGTACGTTTAAAGTCTTTATTGTTTACAATAAATATAATGAGAGGCGTCTCTCCCTTCGGGACCCCCACCAGGGGGTTAGCGGCAGCAGGTGAAACAGCCACTAAGAAGAGAAGCAGGGTCAGACAGGCAGAGTTTGAAAACCAGGTAATTTGATAGATCTGAATCAGAATCCAAATACACAGTACCGTACGCCAGAAAAAGTCTCAATCCAAGAAGCGGCGCAGGTGTCCTATCCACAGGGGCAAAACCGAATCCAGGTCCAAAATCCAGGGCAAGGGTCATACACAGATATTTTCCACAAAGCAGACAGACAAGGGACAAGCAAATACAAGAAAAAACACAAATGAGACCAAAAGACCAAAGAGAAATAAACACTCGTAGGTTGCATGGGAAACAGCAGACGTAGTTGCACCGAGTGAAGACACATGAGGGAATATATACTGAGCAGACAGGTGTCCCATATGAGGAGAAAATTAACGAGGAGGCAGGACAACACCAATGACAGGAAGCAAACTCAGAATGAGTAACATGAACCCACATAACAAAAAAAAAAACTCTTCTTCATACAGACTTCCAATGAGCACCCAAATCCTAGTCTTTTAATTCTGCATCTTGTGTGTATAAAAATTCCCCTATTATTGACCCAAGAGGTCAGGGGTCAATGGGTCAATTCCTAGAAAACTCAAATGGACTATAACAGGAAAAAAAATAAGTGGAGATAGAGACTTAGTTATTATTGTTGACAGATAGGAAACCTGACATTGGCTTCAAAATGGAGTCAGGACCTTTCACCTTGAGTGACCTTCAAAGGTCAAAATGAAGGTCACATGATTTTAAAGGTGCCCCTCCCACTAGCTATGGTCCCTTCCATCACCAACAGCCCTTCCTGTCACCAACAGCCCCTCCCACCACCACTGAACTATCATACACCAGTGTAAGAGGACACAACACATGACTGGGACAGGATTCAAACTGCCAACCTTTTGGTTATCAGATAACTTGCTCTGCCTCCTGACTAACCCCCTCCCACCCACACACACACATACACTGACTTTATGAGCCCCCCCTGGACACTCTGGTCAGTGAAAAGATGACATGTGTGTGCATTAAAGGAAGTTAGGTTCCTCTGTTCAAACCCAAATATTTCAGTGATTTGACAGATGATAGGGGGAACACTTCTACAACAGCAGAAAGGGCGACACTGTTATGGAATGTTATGGAATAATCACAAGTATTTAAGAAGCGAGGGTAGTTCCTTAAACAGTTTAGTCTAATGATAGCAATGGTATGAAGATAAAGTGATTGGATGATACTCTTCACTTGAGACAGTAATGATGAAATGGAATAATATTTGTGGAGCAGAAATAAATGTTAGTGAGAAAGATTCAGTATTTCCACTGTATTTTTAAATGTTTTCTAAACTGACACCTGTATGAACATGTTCAAAGTGAAAAATCAGCATCACATTTAACTTAACATTGGATTATTTAACATAGAATTTTTAAAAAACATGTCATTACCTTTCCCCCCAATTCTCATCATCTCCACCGGGCCCACACCGTGCAGCTGTAAGTCTTGTCTTAATTCGATAAGGAGGATGAACAACAATAACAATAATACATTTTATTTGTAACACACTTTACATTTGAATTCAAATCTTAAAGTGCACACTGAAAGATAAAATCAACAAGATGAAATCAAACAGTAAAAGCTTTCCTAAAAAGGAAGGTTTTAAAGGGATACGCCACCCCCAGGTCAAATTGAGTGTATTCCCACAATCCCCATGATTGGAATAAGTGTGTGGAAGTGTTTTCCTGGTGACTCAGCCATTGTCCTAATATATCTACACTGACCGCAGCTTGGTTTGGCCACGTTGCTGCAGTCTGCCGGAGCCACCCAGAGATTTCGGCCAAAGTGAAATCATTTACTAGATATTTTTTCAATTACTTTCTATGTGCAGTACATTCACATTGAGTGCAAATGACGGTGGAACTCACTGCGCTCGGCTCAACTTTATCAAGTTTGGGAACTAGTTTCCGGTGTTGAAGAACACAGCTGAGGGTTTCCCACGTGAGGGGGTTTCCCAAGATGTTCGTCAGCTGTGTTCTTCTGCACCGGAAACTAGTTCCCAAACCGACTTGATGAAGTTGAGCCCAGCGCATTGAGTTCCACCATCATTTGCACTCGATGTGAATGTAGTGCACATGGAAAGTAATTGAGAAAAAAATTTGATTAAATTCATTCACTTTGGCTTAATCTTTGGGGGGATTAATTCACTTAGGCCGGTTCCGGCAGAATACAGCTAAACCAAGTTGTGCCCAGGGCAGAATTATTGAGTCACCAGGAAAATGCTTCCACACATGTATTCCAATCTTGGGGATTGTGGGGATACACCCAATTTGACCTGGGGGGTGGCATATCCCTTTAAGTCCTTTTTTAAAACCATCCCCCGTCTGTGGAGCTCTGAGATGGTCTGGGAGGGCATTCCACACAAGAACAAGACAGACAGAACAAGTGTGGGACTGCGCCGGACATCAGACATAGCTCTGGAAAACTGGACTGTCGACCATGAAGCCGGACAGATGGACACCCTACAGACGCCCCCCCCCCCCACCAGCGGTTATCACTGCTCAGACACAACATACAGTGTGGCAGTCTGTCTGCATCCATTCGTGATTGCCAGTGAAATGTTACTGATTACTGCTTTAACATGAGCTAGCTGCCGTCATTAGCATGCTAGCAGCAGAAATGTCATTAGAACGCTATGCATCATTTAGCATTTTTACATCAGCTAACCTGAGTCTGAATCAGTTGGGCTGGATAAAGATGAGAAAGTAATGAGTTGGATGAAGGATAGGTGTGCATGTGGCGTCTGCCAACATGACAGCAGACATTTGACACACAGAAGAGAGCTGTGCTAAATAGGCCTGTAAAAACCTGTGTGTGTGTGTGTGTCTGCACACGCATAAAAACTGCTCAAGGAAAGTAATTTATCAGACAGCATCTTGTTGGACTGTGTTTTTTAATCTTCCAGAGATTCTGTTATCGTTAGAATTATGATAGTCCAGCACAGGACAAGTATCTGATTAACTATATATATGTGTGTGTGTGTGTGTGTGTGTGTGTGTGCATCTCAGAATGTGTGTGTGTGTCTCAGAATGTTTGTGTGTGCATGTGAGTGTCACAATAAATCACATGTGATTATGATGATCAGGCAGGCACAGGGATGAGCAATGAGAAGGAGATGTAACACACACCACACACACACACACATACACACACACACACACACACACACACAGATCGATGGAAAAACACAGGTTGTAATTCATACCAACAAATCTGCAGCCCTCAACTGAAAAATGATGACGCTTCACTAACATTAACTTACTAATCATTCACCCATGTGTGTGTGTGCGTGCGCGTGTGTGTGCATGTTTGTGTGTGTGTGTGTGTTTATCAGTGAAGCTAAATAGTCAGACATTTGTTTCATTGACTGTTTTCCAGTCTGAAGTCATTCATCAAGTGTTAAAGCAGTTTCATCTAAGCACAGACCTTTATCTGCATGTTTGCATTTGACACAGTATACAACTATACATAGATACTGGTCGTCATGGCGATAGTACTGACTTTACAGCAGAGGTCTTGATCCCTGGTCTTCAGGGATCATGGTCCAGCATAGATGTAAGCTGCTCCAACACACCTGATTCAAATGATCCGCTCATTATCAAACCCTGCTGAAACCCACTGATGTGAATCAGGTGTGTTGGAACAGGTTACATCTAAAACATGCAGGAGAACCAGGGATGAAGACCTCTGCTTTACAGTACCTGGTCGTCATAGCGATAACACTGACTTCACAGTACCTGGTTGTCATAGCGATAGCACTGACTTTACAGTACCTGGTTATCATAGCGATAGCAGTGATTTTACAGTACCTGGTCGTCATAGCGATAGCACTGACTTTACAGTACCTGGTCATCATAGCGGTAACACTGACTTTACAGTACCTGGTTGTCATAGCGATAGCAGTGATTTTACAGTACCTGGTCGTCATGGTGATAGTACTGACTATACAGTACCTGGTTGTCATAGTGATGCGGTACATTACTTCCTATCATCTGTTGAGTGAATTGTTGATACATTCACTCGTGTCTCATTAGAATTTGAACATCAGCACCAAAGACTATTATGGTCTGTCACCATGGTGTAGTATTATGAGCTGTCTATACTGTTCTACTCTATACAGTGTACATGCAAGTGTCTGTGTGTGTGTGTGTGTATGTGCAGCGTAGTGTGTACATGTGGATGTATGTGTGCAGTGTGTAAATGCAAGTGTGTATGTTTGGTGTGTAGGTGCAGGTGTGTGTGTATGTGCGGTTTGTACATGCAGGTGTGTGTGTGTGTGTGTGTGTGTGTGTGTGTGTGTGTGTGTGTGTGCGCGCTGACAGTTGTTGGTCACTAACTTGTCTGTTGATGACAGAGTAATAGTCTGTGAAATAGAGCAGTGTGTGTGTTGATTACCAGGTGTGTGTGGGTTCATACATGCATATGCCCTGTGTGTGTGTGTGTGTGTGTGTGTGTGTGTGTGTGTGTGTATGTGCGCTGATTACAGAGTAATGCAGATCAGATGAAGCAAGAAATCGGCTTTTTGGCTCCATCACTCACATCCCCCCATCATTCCCCTCAGATTCACTTTTTCTCCGTGAGATCTCTCCCTCTCTCTTCCTCTCCTTCTCTTCCTTCTCTTTTTTCTTCCTCCTCTTTCTTCCCTGTCTTTATTCTTCCTCTTCTTCTTCTTTCTTCCTCTCTCTTTTTCCAGTTTTGGACCAGATTGTTGTAATGTACAGGTTTAAATGATGAGATAAATCACAATCTTATTAGTACATTTGTGTTATTTCAATATCATTAGACTTTTTCTGCAATAATGTAAATAAAAAGGTGGGGTTGTTAGTTGTGGGTTCTGTGCTTTTATTTTTATGCTTTTATTTTACCGGTCTGGTATGAGCACTCACAGTTCACCTGTTTCATTTAATTCAAGTTTCAGTTTGTTCCAGTTTGGCACACATCTAAATGAATGAAGAGAGTCTCCACTATATTTTGATGTGTGCCATGTTTATTTAATCAAAGAACTCAGTATTCTGTGGGTCTGGTCAAATCAGAGAAAATGCTCTAAAACCTCTGGCAGTCCAGAGTTTCCTTTCTGAAAACTGAATGAATAATAATATGCTTCAGATGAATGAACAGACCTTGTTATCTCTACTGAAATCATTATGTCACTACCCAAATATTTTGGTAGTTTTGTTTTAATAGTGACCATTTCAGTAGTGACATTTTAGCTAATTGCTAGCTTAACTCAACAACGCTAGGCTAATAATGTATATAAAAACAGTTGTGGACAGGTTTACACAGATCAAAATGGAATATTTGCATTAAAAAAACAAAAGTGATGCGTTTCCATAATGACAGTTCTTAACAATACAGGCTGATTTTCAGAGTTCTTTCACACATTTTCTTCAACTTATTACTCAGCAGGTGGACGCAGGATCAGCACCTATTACCTAATTAGTTTTCAAAATGTGTTTTTCATGGTGGGACGGCAATCTGAACCGGTTCGATAGAATGGAGTGTGTACAGCCGAAGATGTGTGTTCTGTTTGTATGAGTTAACATATCATTAAGACAGAAAATCTACTGTTTTGTTTTCATCCAGTGTGTGTCTCTGTGTCTGTGTGTGTGTGTGTATTCAACACTCTCACTCCCAGCGCATCAAAATCCGACACGCTCCTACGCACTGACCAAGTGTCGGTTTCTGATGCACAAGGTGTCCCTCGCTGCCTAATTGAGATGCACTGGATTTCCGTGGCAATATGAGACGCTCAGGTTTAAAACACTTTTTGCTCAGGGTTAGGGTGAGGGTTAGGGCTCTGAGCATCACATATTGAAGCAGATGGATTAGAAATCCACTGCGTCTCAATTAGATGCCGAGGGACACCTTGTGTGTCAAAAACCGACGCTTGGTCAGAACGTCTGACCTCGTCAGATTTTGACGCACTAGGAGTGAGAATGCTCTGGCACATTCCTATTTTCATGGGGACATTTATCTGTTTAGGCCAGTGGTCTCAAACATGAAGCCCGGAGGCAAAATGTGAGCCGCCAAAGGTTTAAATAAAGTACTTTATTTGTCATTATACACTGTACAACGAAATCTGTCCACTGCATTTAACCCATCCTTTTTTGATGTCTTTGGGGCAACCTTGTAAGGAGCAGTGGGCAGACTCGTGTAGTGCCCTAGGATCCATGTCCATATATGGAGCCAGGCTAATGGGTAGTATCACCTGACTGGAGGATTTTACCCAAACAAACATGTTTTTGGGTGTTGGGGGAAACTGGAGCACCTGGAGGAAACCCATCCAGACACGGAGAGAGAAACATGCAAACTCCACACAGGGTCTTCTTTCTGTGACTGCTCAGCCACTGTCCCACTATCCCAGAACATAATAATCTCCAAAATGACTAGATTGTCATCTCAGTTTTTTCTTTGCCTATTAATTATGATAAAAATAATTTGTTTTAGTGCAAAAGATAAGAGTAATTTAAGAAAATATTTACATTTACAGCTTTTCCTGTAACAATAAAATGTGAATAATCTGAAATGTTTTCTACGTCTGAGTTTTGTGTCTTTGTAGAACTGATCCATAATAAAACATATGGACTAGTGAGTAGTTCAGGCAGAATATTGTTTAAATTGCCCATAGTTTTCTGAAGACATTTCCATTTTTTTCAGGTTTATTCACATCTTTTTGTTTGGAGACTTTATAAAATAAGTATTTAGCCTGGCTTTTTAATGTTCAGTTTCATAAGCTTCACACAAGGGTCTGGTAAAACACTGTAGACGTTCTGTTGTCTCCGACCAAATCATAGACGGTCCAGTCAGGATCACTGTGTGGTATTTTAACAGTTATGATGTAAGGAAGACTCTCCACACAGTAGCTTTGAAAAACATGGCAGCTAGCATGGAGGACACTGAACTCAGCTTTGATTCTGTAATTTCAACAGTGTTGTCAAAACTACCTCATATTGATTCTTTAAATGATGAACAGAGCAGTTTTGAAAGAATTTATTGGTGGCAATGATGTTATGGCTCTTCTCCCACCGGGTATGGTAAGAGCTGTCATCTACGTTACATGCTGCTTTCAATGTGATTCATTGAAGTAGTACGTTATTCAAAATGACAAGCACCTGGTTTCTCCAATCAGGGTGAATTATTTTGATTGACAACCCCACCTTAACAAAGAGAAGCTAATGGTTCTTTCCCACATGTAAGATGTGAGCAGCCATGCGAAGCATCCATACATAGGGTGTGAGGTTAGGCTTGTTCTGCACTAAAACACAGATAAACATTTGCAATTGTCATTATTTATACTTTATTGTGCTATTATTTTACTGGTTTGGCCCACTGGAGTTCAAATCAGACTGAAAGTGGTCCCAGAAAGATAAGGATTTTGATAGCCCTGGTTTAGACAGACACACCATGGAGACCAAATTTCAGGTTCGCATGAGGGTTACATACAAGTGTGTGTGAAGTATGCAAATCTATGCAAATGATGTCCTCTATGAACACAACTTGTTTTTCTCTAAGTCCCCATAAAGCAAAACCTATTTTTTGAAGGTTCAAAGATGTACTTTTTTTTTTTTTTTAGAAACAGATTTTTTTTCAATTATTCATTTTAATATATTATTTATTTATTAATTTATATATTGTCACTTTTTTGTACTTATAGTTTTAAAGACATGCTTATTTTTTTCCATTATTTTTTTCAATCATTATTTTGTTATTTATTTTATTGAATTGAATTTTATTGTTTTATTTCTCTTTTTAATATTCTTAGTATTTTTTAATTGTAAAAAAAAAAAATTTAAATTCTTCATTTTTTTTCAAAATATGATGCATTTACACTCACTACCCAATGGCTATTTGACCTACAAGTGATGATGACAAACTTGGTCCTCATGAGACATGGAAACCAGTTTGTGCATGTGTGTGTGTGTGTGTGTGTGTGTGTGTTCATCATCAGATTCTTTAATCTCATTATCTGCCTTTGATGGGATTATATAATTTCAATGACTTGAATAAATAAATTTTTTTTTTGGTAGTTTCGCTGCTTATCTTGTTGACGGCTGATTGGATGACGTGTCCTTCTACAGCAAACGTCTAAAGTAGAGTTGCCAAACATGTGGTCCCCAAAGACTCCAATGTCCAATGTGAGCATGACTTTGGTCTGTTTAGGGTTGTCCAAATCCAATCTGCACACTCGTGATGTGTGGATCGATCTTAAAATATCGATACCTCTGATACCTTATCGTCCTGCTCTAAAATTGATTGTCAATTCAAAATATGGATCCCTTTAATCCTTAAGCCATTTGAGGTACAGTAAGGTCTCTGCTTAACTATTGAGATGTTGTTGAAATGACAGGCGGTTGGTGGGACTACTTTTTCTTCCGCCTGGGTAAGTGCATCATGCGTCACCGCAGCAGAGAGAGTGTTTTCAAAGGCAGTAAAAAAAGTTAAAAAAAACAAACAAACAGTAAATATGATCCGGTTCCTGAACAAAAACCTGTGAATGAGGAACAACAGTGTCAATGTTGGATGATGTGTTATTGAAATGTTCAGTATTTTCAACTTAACATGTTCTTGTAACAATAATGAAGATGTAACTTTTGTGAATAATCAAGCAGAATGTAGTTGAATGTTTTTATAATTGTATTAATTTTCTGAACACTATTTTCACAAATTTTGTATGATTGTTTCCTCTGGTTTTTCCTTTGTCTGTTTCTATGTTCTACCTCAATATGATTTAGTTTAAAATAAATAAATAAATGACTCTGCCTTGTATTCTTAAGGAAGCTATGATTTGAAAGTGTCCTTTTTTTTTTTTTTTAGATTAAAAAGACATTAGGTGTAGTCGCAAAAAATATTGGTATCAGTATCACCTACCCGAGCCGCACTAGACGCACTGAGCAGCAGCAAATCTAATTTGCTACCATACTAGTCCAATTATATTCAATGTAACTTTTGGGTAGATTTTCCTGAAACTGGCCTAAAAATCACTGTGAAGTATAGACAAGTATAATAATAATTAATTTGATTTCTATAGTGCTTTTCAAGGCACCCAAAGCACTGTACATTATTGATCCATTATTCATTCACTCTCACATGCTCCCTCTGATGGTGGTATGCTACATATGTAGCCACAGTTGTCCGACCACCACCAAACATTCGCATGCATTCGTACACCAGTGTGAGTGACACTGGTGTCAAGGAGGGTGAAGTGTCTTGCCTAAGGACACAACAGACTGACTAGGACAGAGCTGGAATTGAACCTCCAACCCTTAGGTTAATATACGACCCGCTCTACCAACTGAGCCATGGTCACCCATGTTGTTCTTCATAGAAGAAGAAGAACGAAGATAGATGACTCGTGTCTCACAGCAAGAAGGACCTTGGATCGAATCCCACACCAGACCTTTCTGTGTGGAGTTTGCATGTTCTCCCCGTGTATATGTGGGTTTTCTATAGGTACTCCAGTTTCCTCCCACGTGGTTGGTTAATCTAAACTGTCCATAGGTGTGAATGTGAGAGCTACAGGGTGTACCCCGCCTTCACCCATTAGAGCAGGAGGTTCTAGTTAGATAAGGAGCAGGTCATTCCTCACCATCCACTCATACCCACGTCATCCCCCTCACCATCCATTTATACCTCAGTCATCCCCCTCACTGTCCATTTATACCCCAGTCACCCCCCCCTACACCATCCACTGATACCCCAGTCTACCCCTCCCCTCAACATTCACTCATACCCCAACCACCTTACCACAGCCCTTTCACATAGTGGTCATTCCTAAATATTCCAGGACACTTATAACTCAGTCACCCCCCCCCCCCCCCCCCCCCTCACCATTCCACCTTCGTCCACTCATACTCCAGTCGTCCACTCATTCTTCAGTCGTCCACTCATTCTCCAGTCATCCACTCATTCTCCAGCCATCCCCTCATTCTTCAGCCGTCCACTCATTCTCCAGTCGTCCACTCATTCTCCAGTCGTCCCCTCATTCTTCAGCCGTCCACTCATTCTCCAGTCGTCCACTCATTCTCCAGTCGTCCACTCATTCTCCAGTCGTCCCCTCATTCTTCAGTCGTCCACTCATACTCCAGTCGTCCACTCATTCCCCAGTCGTCCACTCATTCTCCAGTCGTCCCCTCATTCTTCAGTCATCCACTCATACTCCAGTCGTGCACTCATTCCCCAGTCGTCCACTCATTCTCCAGTCATCCACTCATTCTTCAGTCGTCCACTCATTCTCCAGTCGTCCCCTCATTCTTCAGCCGACCACTCATTCTCCAGTCGTCCACTCATTCTCCAGTCGTCCACTCATTCTCCAGTCGTCCACTCATTCTCCAGTCATCCCCTCATTCTTCAGTCGTCCACTCATTCTCCAGTCATCCACTCATTCTTCAGCCGTCCACTCATTCCCCAGTCGTCCACTCATTCTCCATTCGTCCACTCATTCTCCAGTCATCCACTCATTAACCAGTTGTCCACTCATTCCCCAGTCGTCCACTCATTCCCCAGTCGTCCACTCATTCTCCATTCGTCCACTCATTCTCCAGTCATCCACTCATTAACCAGTTGTCCACTCATTCCCCAGTCGTCCACTCATACTCCAGTCGTCCATTCATTCTTTAGTCATCCACTCATGCTCCAGTCATCCACTCATTCTCCAGTCGTCCACTCATTCCCCAATCATCCACTCATTCTCCAGTCGTCCACTCATTCTTCAGTCATCCACTCATAGTCCAGTCATCCACTCATTCCCCAGTCATCCACTCATTCCCCAGTCGTCCACTCATACTCCAGTCGTCCACTCATTCTTCAGTCATCCACTCATAGTCCAGTCGTCCACTCATTCCCCAGTCATCCACTCATTCCCCAGTCGTCCACTCATTCTTCAGTCGTCCACTCATTCCCCAGTCGTCCACTCATTCTTCAGTCGCCTACTCATTCTCCAGTCGTCCACTCATACTCCAGTCGTCCCCTCATTCTCCAGTCGTCCAATCATTCCCCAGTTGTCCACTCATTCTCCAGTCGTCCCCTCATTCTTCAGTCATCCACTCATACTCCAGTCATCCACTCATTCTCCATTCGTTCACTCATTCTCCAGTCATCCACTCATTCTCCAGTCATCCACTCATACTCCAGTCGTCCACTCATTCCCCAGTCGTCCACTCATTCTCCAGTCGTCCCCTCATTCTTCAGTCTTCCACTCATACTCCAGTCGTGCACTCATTCTCCAGTCCACTCATTCTTCAGTCGTCCACTCATTCTCCAGTCGTCCCCTCATTCTTCAGCCGACCACTCATACTCCAGTCGTCCACTCATTCCCCAGTCGTCCACTCATCCTCCAGTCGTCCCCTCATTCTTCAGTCTTCCACTCATACTCCAGTCGTGCACTCATTCCCCAGTCGTCCACTCATTCTCCAGTCGTCCACTCATTCTTCAGTCGTCCACTCATTCTCCAGTCGTCCCCTCATTCTTCAGCCGACCACTCATTCTCCAGTCGTCCACTCATTCTCCAGTCGTCCACTCATTCTCCAGTCGTCCACTCATTCTCCAGTCATCCACTCATTCTCCATTCGTCCACTCATTCTTCAGTCATCCACTCATTCTTCAGTCACCCACTCATTCTCCAGTCATCCACTCATTCTCCAGTCATCCACTCATTCTCCATTCGTCCACTCATTCTCCAGTCATCCACTCATTCTCCAGTCATCCACTCATTCTCCATTCGTCCACTCATTCTCCAGTCATCCACTCATTCTTCAGTCTTCCACTCATACTCCAGTCGTGCACTCATTCCCCAGTCGTCCACTCATTCTCCAGTCGTCCACTCATTCTTCAGTCGTCCACTCATTCTCCAGTCGTCCCCTCATTCTTCAGCCGACCACTCATTCTCCAGTCGTCCACTCATTCTCCAGTCGTCCACTCATTCTCCAGTCATCCCCTCATTCTCCAGTCATCCACTCATTCTCCATTCGTCCACTCATTCTTCAGTCATCCACTCATTCTTCAGTCACCCACTCATTCTCCAGTCATCCACTCATTCTCCAGTCATCCACTCATTCTCCATTCGTCCACTCATTCTCCAGTCATCCACTCATTCTCCAGTCATCCACTCATTCTCCATTCGTCCACTCATTCTCCAGTCATCCACTCATTCTTCAGTCATCCACTCATTCTCCAGTCATCCACTCATTCTCCAGTCATCCACTCATTCCCCAGTCATCCACTCATTCTCCAGTCGTCCACTCATTCTTCAGTCATCCACTCATAGTCCAGTCATCCACTCATTCCCCAGTCATCCACTCATTCTCCATTCGTCCACTCATTCTTCAGTCATCCACTCATTCTCCAGTGATCCACTCATTCTCCAGTCATCCACTCATTCTCCAGTCATCCACTCATTCTCCAGTCATCCACTCATTCCCCAGTCATCCACTCATTCTCCAGTCGTCCACTCATTCTTCAGTCATCCACTCATAGTCCAGTCATCCACTCATTCCCCAGTCATCCACTCATTCTCCATTCGTCCACTCATTCTTCAGTCATCCACTCATTCCCCAGTCATCCACTCATTCTCCAGTCATCCACTCATTCTTCAGTCATCCACTCATTCTCCAGTCATCCACTCATTCTCCAGTCATCCACTCATTCTCCAGTCATCCACTCATTCCTCAGTCATCCACTCATTCTCCAGTCATCCACTCATTCTTCAGTCGTCCACTCACACTCCAGTCATCCACTCATTCTCCAGTCACCCTTTTCCCATGCTGGTCATTCCTGAGCATTCCAGAACATTCCGTTTCTTTCTGATGGGAATCGCAGATCTGCCCGTTCAGCCGTAGCTGTCAATTATCTCCACATTTGAAACTTTACTGGGGCCTCGAGGCCACATCAATCCTGCTGTGCCATTCCTTCATCTATCTGGGTCCAGCCCCCCCGGCTTCCCCCGTCCCTCCTCCTTTCTTTCCACACTGGCACAATAGTCAGAACAATGCCAGGCTGCACCCACATCAAACACCAATGAAAGCCAGAGACACGACAGAGGGACAGATGAAGACACACACACACACACACAATTACACTGTGGGTCCAAATCTGATTGTGCATCAAAGTCAAACTGAGGGAAAAAAGTTGCTCTTAAACTGATTATAGATCCATGAGAAGAAAAACCGCAGAGTCTGTGTTGATGTGTCTGTGTCTGTGTCCTGGTGCCAAATGTCTACACGCTACCAGTGTCTACTTTTACACATTACTATCAAAGCCTCGTCTCTGGAATCATTTCCAGTTTCCCACTTGTTTTTTTTTTTTTTTTTTTAGTTCAACATCAGTTTTTATTGACCAACACCCACTTCTCTGTGTGTTTTATTAGTTTAGTTTGAAAGGGCTGACCCGTCCCAAAGCCACTGGACATGTTTGCAGAGCTGTTTCACTGTCACTTCTGGACGACAAACACACATTTTCCTCATTACAACCTTTGGCCCAAGACTGAAAATATTATTCATTTCATGGGAAATTCATCTCTGTCAGATCAACTATTTTAGCAACGTTCAAAAGCATGTTTAGATTGAACACAGGCAATTGGATAAGACACGCCTCCTCACTGCTCCACCTTTGACCCCTTTTTTTGTTTTGCATCTTTATGCTTCATTTTACTGCATATTTTTCTGTGACTGACCAATCTAATCTAATCTAATGTAATCTATCTAATCTGATCTGATTTACACGAATCCGATTTTATTTATTATTATGATTTGATCTAATCTAATCTGATCTAACCTAGTTAACTGTTTCACTGCTGAAGCTGCAGCAGTGAAAAGCTCTGAAACACAAAAAATGCTGATGTCAAACATACAACAATAACAGGAACATTTAGAAATACAACACATAAAACATATAAAACACATAGAAGACTTTAAATATATATATAAAAAACCCTAAAATATATAAAACATATAGTGCACATCAAATAAAACATATAAAACACTTTAAACATATACAAAACATAAAAAACATAAAACATATAAAACACATAAAACACTTTAAATACTATATAAAAACATAAAACACATAGAAGACTTTAAATATGTATAAAAACCATAAAATACATAAAACATATAGTGCACATCAAATAAAACCTATAAAACACATAAAACAGGCCGTTGCTCTAACTATTGTCTTTCACTTCCCTGCATGAAGTGTTCATCCCTAACCCTAACTTAACTCACATCATTAATACCACATAATTTATGTGGAGTATAAATGTATTGTACACATGTACAATACAAATTAACAGTCAGTGATGCGCTGGCTGACATGATGTGAGCAGGTGCCCACGGTCGGCCGCAGTTGCAGATCATTGAAAAATATTTGTAATAATATTCAGGTTGCGGCCATTTGTCATTTGAGATAAACATTAAATAAATACACTTTATTAACTGAATCTCCGTGAAGGTGGCATACATCGTCAGTATCTTACGGTATGGAGGCAGCAAGAGAGAAAGTCAAGTTGGGAGAGTGGAAGCTCCGGAAAAATACAAACAAAAAAGTAAGGTTTGGGACACATTCACTGAGATTTTGAAAGATGAAGAGCGGCTCCCGGTGTTTTCTTTTCCATGGTTCTAATGGCTCTTTGGGTGTTACAGGTTGTCGACCCCTGACTCACACCAGATGTATGGATGCTCACATGTTACTGTACATCTGGGAAAGCACCGTTACATGTAGTTTCTCTTTATTAAGGTGGGGTTGTCAATCAAAATCAGTCGTCCTGATTGGAGAAACCAGGTGCTTGTCATTTTGAATAACGTACTACTTCAACCAATCACATTGAAAGCATGTAACGTAAATGGACTGCGCTGATATAGCGCTTTTCCACCTTCATGGTGCTCAAAGTGCTTTACATTAGCCTCCCATTCACACACCAGTAGGTTTCTAAGGTCTAAGGTCAGTCCTACTGGGGGCCTAAGTCAGGGTTCAGTGTCTTGCCCAAGGACACTTCAACATGTGGACAGCCAGAGCTGGGACGCGAACCGCCAACCTCTCAGTCATTGGGCGACCCACTCTACCAACTGAGCCACAGCCGCCCTAGATGATAGATAGATAGATAGATAGATAGATAGATAGATAGATAGATAGATAGATAGATAGATAGATAGATAGATAGATAGATAGATAGATAGATAGATAGATAGATAGATAGATAGATAGATAGATAGATAGATAGATAGATAGATAGATAGATAGATAGATAGATATAGATAACGTAGATGACAGCTCTTACCATACCCGGTGGAAGAAGAGCCATAACGTCATTGCGACCAATAAATTCTTTCAAAACTGTTCAGTTCATCTTTTAAAGACTCAATATGAGCCGTAGACAACAGAATGTCTACGGTGCTTTACTAGACCCTTGTGTGAAGCTTACGAAGCTGCACGGAAACACACGAGGGTCAGTGAAAGCCAGGCTACTGGTTTACATGTTGCACATTGATAACTTTTGAATGAAGAAGGACAAAAATATTTTCTCAACATATTTACTTACAAACAATGACATCGGATTTTAACATAGAAATAAATGCAGGTATGTGAATAAGGTCATGTGAGGTTCATAAAGACTATTGACCACTTTTTAAAAATTTGGGTTGAGAAGTGGGTCAGGTCTGTTCTTTTCAAATATATTTCTTGCGGTCTGAGTTGTGGGCGGGTTAGTTAAAAAGGCAGTCGGTTGTGGGTCGTTTATACATTGACCTGTGCATGGTCTGCATGGGTTCTCTACAGGTTCTCCTGCTTCCACCCACCCTCACACACACACACACACACACACACACACATATATATATATATATATATATATATATATATATATATGTATATGTATATATATATATATATATATATATATATATATATATATATATATATATATATATATATATATATATATATATATATATATATATATATATATATATATATATATAAAATGTTTCACATACAGTGGGATTCACATAAAGACGCAGACTATAGAGAAGTGATTAAATCGAAGTCATATTTCTACACATTCAAAAGCTCGTCACACACAGTTGTTGTGTGTTTTAGTACGCAGACAAACACACATATAATATTAGTGCGTATAAACCACAGTCATCCATCATCTGAGCTAATGTCACATGGGCATAAACTGTCTATGACAACACATGATGTTCATTTATCACTGCTCTGTCTGTCTGTGTGTGTGTGTGTGTGTGGACACGTGTCTTTATTTACAGGCTATATCAGACCATTTGTAGACATGTTTCGCATCTAATGCATTGACACCAGTCACATTGAAGTGTCCACATTTGGGGCCTATTTTTGGACCCATTATTTGATTATAAATGCGTTCATTATGGGATGGATCTGAGCAGGAGGAACATTTTAGTGCATTTATTTGAGGTTGTCTTTATTTACCTTTGATTATTAAACAGATGAAAAAGTCACAGATGGTAAAATAAACCCAGTTTCATGGACAGATCCACATGTGAACCCCCCCCCACACACACACACACCCCACCTCCCCTCCAAAAAAGGCGATGGTATTCTTTTGTTTTTATTTGCCTGTTCTATTATTGTGTTTCTTTATCAGCAACTGTACTACACAAAAAATTTCATTAACATTTTCAATATAGTTGTGTTTGGCTGGAATAGATCCCATTAAATGTTACTAAATGTAGGTCAAAGGTCACCAAAAATGTGTTTTTCCATTGACCAGAAATAGGACAAACTAGGACTGTCGTTTTCATTCCTGTATACTCAGTTTAGCATTTAGCTTGTTTTTGCTCTTACTGTTGATATGCATTGACATCAAAACCTTGAAGGAAAAAATTTGAATACTCTAGGTCAAAGGTCACAATAAAGGTCAGCGTTTAATTTTGGATATGACTTTTGAACTATTTATCTGACAGACTTCAAGTGAGCACCAACATGCTTGACGTTCAATGGTATGTCCCTGTCTGTCTGCATATTACAGGATATTGTCGCGTTATACATATTAAGTCAGTGACCCCTGACTACACTTTCATCTGTTTTGGCTCCACCCACACTTTCATCTTATTCTTTTGTCTCCACCCACATTTTCATCTGATCGTTTTGGCTCCAACTGCAATTTCATTTGATTCATTTGGCTCCGCCCACACTATAATCTGTTAGTTTTGGCTCCGCCCACACTGTCAAATTATGTTTTGGCTCCACCCACACTTTCATCTTATTCTGTTTCCGCCCACACTTTCAACTGGTAGTTATGGTTCTGCCTACACTTTATTCTGATTGTTTTGGCTACGCCCACACTGTCATCTGATATTTTCGGCTCCACCCACACTTTCATCTAATTGTTTTGGCTCCGCTCACACTTTATTCTGATATTTTGGCTCCATTCACACTTTCATCTGATTGTTTTGGCTCCACCAACACTTTAATCTGATTAGTTTGGCCCCGCCCACACTTTCATCTGTTTGTTTTAGCTCCGCCCACACTTTAATCTGCTTGGTTTGGCCCCGCCCACACTTTCATCTGTTTGTTTTAGCTCCGCCCACACTTTAATCTGCTTGGTTTGGCCCCGCCCAAACTTTCATCTGTTTTTTTTGGCTCCACCTACCCTGTCGTATGATGTTTTGGCTCCACCCACCCACACTCTCATCTTATTCTTTTGGCTCCGCCCACAGCTTCATCTGACTGTTTTGACTCCGCCCACACTATCATCTATTGTTCAGACATGCAGATATGCAGAATGAATGTGTGAATGCCAGTGGGAATGTTGTGCTGGTGTATGTGAAGAAAGAAAAAGGGGATGATGATGAATAAGACTCTGGAGAGAGAGGAGGAGAATTACCTCTGAGCATGAGGGAGTGAAAAACAGACGAGGAAAAGGAGACCATGAAGTGGGGAGAGAAGAAGTGATAAAGGGAGATGAGTGAGAGGGAAAAAGACAGAAAAAGACTGGAAGTGGGGGTGGGGGCGGGGGTCCTGCAGCGGAAGGTGTGCTGGCGCTTCACGGTTCCCATGTTGTAAGCACAGATGGAGACGCTCTAATGGTCTTTTCTGTGTCGTGTTCACGTTTGGTGAATCCCATGTTGCTTTTTGACTCTGGGCAACAAATGGAGGAAAAACTCACGGTGGAAACGAGACAAGAAAAATTTAACCCTTTATCATTCTGGGCTGATTTAGTTTCAAACAGCTGAAAATGCGTCTGTAAATGAAAACTGCAGCTGTTCTTCAACTGTTTGGAGTACAGATACAAAAGTTTCTAAATGGTAACACACCTAGTTTGGAACGAAAACACTGACTTTTGTGGTTCATTTAACAGGTCAGAAGCTGGAGACTGAAAAACACTAATACATTTATAGTTTTAGTTAGTTTAGTTACCTTAACTTTTGCCAAAAATACACTAAAATGCACTAAAAACTAAATAAAATGCATTAAAGATATAAATACAGTAAAATGGCCTAAAAATAGAGAACGTTTGACAAATAATGTACCAAAATGGCCAAAAGTACACTAAAGTTTAATAAAAAAAAAATATAGAGAAATGCACTAAAAATAGAGAAAAATTTACTAAAATGATCCAAAATATACTGATGTACAGATAAAAGAATGATCTTTCTGTTAAGAAAACACCCTGTAGTTTGGACTAAAACACTAATACATTCACAGTTTTTCCCCCCTTACCTTAATTTTGGTAAAAAATAAACTAAAATGCACTAAAAACTAAATAAAATGCAAAAGAATACACTAAAATACCATATAAATAGAGAAAATGCCCTAAAAATTTATGAAATTTGGTAAAGTACCGATAAAAGAATGATATCTTTGTAAATGAAACACCCTGTAGTTTGGAATAAAACACTAAAAGCTGGACACTGAAAAACACTAATACATTTCGAGTTTTTTTTCCCACCTTGCATTAGTTTTGGCCCAAAATACACTAAAATGCAGTAAAAAGAAAAGAAAATGCACTAAAAACAAAAGAAAATGCACTAAAAATATACTAAAAAAACCTATAAATAGAGAAATAGAGTGAAATGCCCTAAAAAGAGAAATAATTGAACAAATAATGGACTAAAAATGGCCTAAAATACACTAAAGTTTAATAAAAAATAAATAAAAGTGAAATGCACTAAAAGTAGAGAAAAATGTACTAAAACTAAGATAAAAGAATGATCTCTCTGTAAAGGAAACTCCCCGTAGTTTGGACTAAAACACTGACTTTTACTGTTTATTTAACAGGTTAAAAACACTAATACATTTACAGTTTTTATGAGTTTGTGTTTAAACCGGGCTGTATTTGTCTATATTTGGTAGGTATGGACTGAAACAAACCATTTACCAACCAACCTTTACAGTTAAAGTTCACTACTTTATTTACAACATTTTTCTGTTGTAAAACTGATATTTTGTGTCAGTTTTGTTTATGTTTATGTGTTTTTAAAAAAGGGACATTTAGGGAATTATCCATTTTTCCAAAGTGGCCACATTTGTAATTTTTTGGGGAATAATTATAGTTGTTGAATGTTTCAAATACACATATATTAGCAAAAAAAGATGACAACAAATATTTCACATCCAAAAATGGTCATTGTTAATAGTAAAATAAAGTAAAAATTATTATTCTGCTCCAAAAAGCCAATTGTTTAATGTGTTGTGGACCTAAAAAACATATTTTTATTATGTTCACTGGACTGTTACTACGGAAACAACATAGCATATGTTCAGATCCATAGATGATTGAGCAGATGACAGCCTTCAAAATAAAATAATTCAAATATGTCCTTTTAGTGTTTAGTGTAAACCATCCTTTTGTGTATGTGGTGTAACTGTTGCACTTCAGAAGGGTTTATATTTTCACAAAGATGGGTTTGTTATATATATATATATATATGTATAATTTTATACACACACACACAAACATATATATATATATATATATATATATATATATACACATATATAGGTGTAAACATGTCATCTCTGTGCTGGGGCTGGTACATCAGGCTGAGAACAGGTTTCAGATCATATTCAGAATCGTTGCCCATGGAAACATTTTGTGATTCTCAGTGAACGTAGACGATCAGAGAAGAGCTGCAGAGAACTGGAGACCACAACCCACCAAGAGGGAAGAAAAAAAGGGAACTGTGTAAAATAGGAGGAATGAATGAGCAGGAGCGTTTGTTGAATCAGCTGATGGAACGGCCCATTACCTGCACATGCACCCAAAACGCTGGAAACCTGCTGCAGTTACCGTAGCGACGCAGCACTCATCACCATCTCTACTGAACTGTCCTCTGGATTCAAATAACAGCAGTCTGATGTCTGCCAGCAGGGAAACAAAATGGATACCTCCAAAATGGCTCCAGATGGAGAGGGGACACCAGAGCCAATATGGTGAGGGGCTGGTTCCTAAGAGGAGGGGCTTGTTCCTAACTGGTGGGATGGGTTCCTGACTGGTGCGGCCGGTTCCTGACTGGTGGGGCTGGTTCCTGACTGGTGGGGCTGGTTCCTGACTGGTGGAATGGGTTCCTGACTGGTGGGGCTGGTTCCTGACTGGTGGGGCTGGTTCCTGACTGGTGGGGCCGGTTCCTGACTGGTGGGGCTGGTTCCTGACTGGTGGGGCTGGTTCCTGACTGGTGGAATGGGTTCCTGACTGGTGGGGCTGGTTCCTGACAGGTGGGGCCGGTTCCTGAGTGGAGGGGCTGGTTCCTGACTGGTGGGGCCGGTTCCTGACTGGTGGGGTTGGTTCCTGACTGGTGGGGCTGGTTCCTGACTGGTGGAATGGGTTCCTGACTGGTGGGGCTGGTTCCTGACTGGTGGGACAGGTTCCTGAGTGGAGGGGCTGGTTCCTGACTGGTGGGACAGGTTCCTGACTGGTGGGGCTGGTTCCTGACTGGAGCGGCTGGTTCACACCTGGTGACGCTGGTTCCTGAGTGGAGGGGCTGGTTCCTGCCTGGAGAGTCTAATTCTTGACTGGAGACCTATTTTGCCGATCTGTGTTTTTCTACATACATACGTTATAATGTTTGATGTCGACTGCAAACCTCAGCAAAGTTACATGAGCTATAGTGTTTATGCCTTAATCCTGCAGCCTGGTTTCCTGCCACCTCTAAACATCTCGTTGTGAGATGTGTAGAAAACCTGACGTCAAGTTGAAGCATCCAATTGGGAGGAAAACTCCAACAGCGTAGAACCAGCCCTAAAACATGCCCACCAGGCATATAATTCAAAGTTTCCTGGGAGTTACATTTCCAACCTGAAGAAGAAGAATGAAGATGCCTCCTAAAACAATCTGAAAATATCAACTGCTTTTCTTTCCAAAAGATTTCCCAACTATAAAACTGTGGGAAACTTTTATTTTTAACAGCCAACAAAATGTAACATCATGTAATGCGTGAGTGGTCCAACATATTAACACACTTGATTCCTATCAGTTCAATAGTGAGTGCGCTGCGCCAGAGAAATTTACATTAAGACCGAAAAGTGTGTGATTCGATAGCTCTGTGTACAGTAACCTACGTTAGCCTACCGCTAACACACAAATACACATGTGGGGGCGGACCAGAAAACCTCGGTCTGCCTCTCGCTCCGCCCCCCCTCGAATCCTCCACTGAGCTGGCCAATCAAAGAACAGCAAGATAGGACAGAAGCCAAAATAGGCAGAAATCAGCTTGGATCAGGGCTTTTGTGAATGCTGGTATGAGATGGACTATGGAGTTTTTTGAGCTGGAAATTATGCAAAGCTACTCTGTAGGTGCTCAAAACTCATAAAATTACTCACGCCAGATATATGGATGCTTCACATGGCTGCTCACATCTTACATCTGGAAAGCACCATTAGCTTCTCTTTGTTAAGGTGGGGTTGTCAATGAAAATCATTCACCCTGATTGAAGAAACCAGGTGCTTGTCATTTTGAATGACGTACTACTTCAACGAATCACATTGGAAGCATGTGACGTAGATGATAGAAGTAGAAGCTCTTACCATACCTGGTGGGAAAAGAGCCATAACAACCTTGCAACCAATAAATTCTTTCAAAACTGTTCTGTTCATCTTTTAAAGAATCAATATGCAGTAGTTTTGACAACACCATTGAAATTACAGAATCGAAGACAAGTTCAGTGTCCTCCATGCTAGCTGCCTTGTTTTTCAAAGCTACTGTGTCAAGAGTCTACATCATAACTGTTAAAATCATGCCTAGTGATCCTGATTGGTCCTTCCAGAATTTGGCCGTAGACAACAGAATGTCTACGGTGGCTTACCAGACCCTTGTGTGACGCTCACGAAGCTGAGTGGAAACACACAAGGGTCGGCGAAAGCCAGGCTAAAAAACAGACTTAATGATAGTTAAAACTGAGTATAAGTCTCCTTTAAATTAAAATGTTAAATCGGATTGTTCATGATGATACAGTTAATGTATTACTTTTGCCAGCACTAGTTAAAAATTCTGAAGGAAAACACTTTTAACTGTTAGTTTGAGTCCAGACGTGGGTTGAGTTGTGACCTCTGTGACCTTTGCTGGTGCAGGTGTGACATCGCAGAAGTGCTGGCTCTCTATAGGCTAAACAGACTGCTGAGTCATCACATGATCTGGTCCATTTCCTGCTCCCTCTGTTCTTTATGGCCCATTTATGACGGTGCACATCCTCCTCTCCTTCTTCCCATCGGTCTCTCCATCTCTGCTCCAGACGGCTGTCATTGCTCTTCTGCTCTTTCTCACTTACATCACATTCATTCTAACAGTTTATCGTGGTGATAACCAGGATTTATGTCAAGCATAGTTGGTCACATGTCATAGAATAGTTGCTACATCATCCTCTGATGGTTTGTAGTGACCTACAGATGACAGACAGATGTTAACCCTCAAAGCCGAAATATTATTCCTTTCTTTTTACCCATTTCATTTAAACCCTTAAAGACCCAAAGAGTCGCCAGTGACACAAACCATCTGCTGAACTGTTTAACACTTGTTGACCCATTCATTCAATTAATACATGTCAATAATTGGTGTAAAATACTGTTTTAAATGTTTTCATGATCATCAGATATGACCATTTTGGGACATTCAGAGGCTTTGACGTTACCATGGAAACACTATCATCTTCCAGTGACAGTGGATGAACACACTGGGGGTGTATATATATATATATATATATATATATATATATATATATGTGTGTGTGTGTGTGTGTGTGTGTATGTGTGTGTGTGCGTGTGCGTGTGTGTGTGTATGTGTATGTAGTTGGCTGTACATGTCAGTCAGTAGTTGGTTTTTAGTGCCAGTTGTGGCTCTAAAGTCCATTGCAGGTTCACTGACACTTGCTGAGGACAGTGGGGGTGAGTGAAGACAGTAAGGACAGTGGGAACAGGCAGTAGGGATAGTAGGGGACAGTGGGAGCAGGTGGGGACAGTGAGGACAGTGGGGGTGGTCAGTGGGGACAGTGGGAGCAGTAGGGGATGGACAGTGGGGGAAATATGGGACAGAGAGGACAGTGGTGATAGTTGGTGGTGACACTGAGGACTGTGTGGGCAGTAGGGACAGACAATGGGGCAGTAGGGGACAGTGAGGACTGGGGGTGTAAAGTGGGAGCAGTAGAGGACAGGCAGTGGGGGGACAGTAGGAGTAGTAGGGGACAGTGGAGGCAGTTGTGACAGACAGTAGGGACATTAGGGGACAGTGGGGACGGACAGTGGGACAGTGGGGACGGACAGTAAGGCAGTAGGGGACAGTGGGGATGGACACTGAGGTAGTAGGGGAGAGTGGAGACAATGGGTACAGTGGATGAATGAAAAAATAAACGACAGCGATATCAGTACATTTCTTATGCACTGTAGTATTTATTACAGTAACATTAATGTTGTTATGACATGTCACTTCCTGAAGGGGGTGTGTCCTGGCCAGTCAATAATGGAGCTAAGGTTGGCAGTGTTTACATGTGTGGAGAAGCTCCATTAGAATCACATTATCTGACTCAGTTCCACTTGTAAAACTCCATTCCATTCCCACTAAGGTGGGCACAGGACTGAAAACTAAAGAGATTAGTCGCACTAAGTCAGTAATTAAAATTTCTCAAAGTGACTAACTATACTGACAGTGAAAGACTGAAACTGCCATGGACTTACTTGGGGGACCTGTTTTTTGCCACCAATTATACTCAATCTAGCCTGTTCACCTTTTACCTACTCAATCAGTCTGGACACCTGTTTTCACTGCACTCTACTCTCAAAGCTCGATTCATGTCAGCCCCAATCCTCTGCATGCCAGATGAGGAATGGCAGTTTGTTGTGGAGGTGGATGCATTCGATGTGGGCGTCGGACCAGTGCTTTCCCAGAGGTCAGTGGTGGACTGCAAGATGCACCCATGTGCTTTCTACTCTTGAAGACTGACACCCACCAAGTGTAAGTACGACATTGGCAATCGAGAGCTGCTGGCCGTCGAACTTCCCCTGGAAAAATGGTGCAACTGGCTGGAGGGGTGCAAGATTCCGTTTTTAGTCTGGACAGACCACAAAAACCTCCAGTACATCCAGTCTACCAAGAGATTGAACTCCCGTCAGAGACGTAAGTCTCTCTTCTTCACCCACTTTAATCTCCTATCGGCCTGGCTCTTGCAACACAAAACCTGATGCCCTTTCCCACATTTACCAGATGGATGAGACCCCTGCTGAAGAGCCGACATCTATCTTCCCAAGCGCCTGTTTGGTAGCCACTCTGACATGGGATGTTGAGGAGCAGGTGAGGGAGGCCATCCACACCCAGCCGAGCCCAAGCACATGTTCCCCGGACTACCTCTTTGTCCCAGAAACCCTCATCTCCCGAGTGATCCAATGGGGGCATGATTCATGACAAGCCTATCACCCTGGGGTTACTCAAACTCTCCATCTGCTCTCCCAGCACTTTTGGTGGTCTTCTCTAAGAAAGGATATCCAGGACTTTGTAAAGGCTTGCCCCACCTGCAATCAAAACAAGACCTCCAGTCGTGCCCCAGCTGGCCTGCTCCAGCCTCTTCCCATACCCTTGCGTCCCTGGTCCCATGTATCCCTGGACTTTGTCTTTGGTCTACCACCTTCAGACAGAAACACTGTGATGCTTAACATTGTTGATCGCTTCAGCAAGATGTCTCACTTTGTTGCTCTTCCCAAATTGCCCTCTGCAAAGGAGACTGCCCAGATTGTCCTTGAACAAGTATTCAGGATTCATGGCCTCCCCAGGAATATTGTGTCTGACAGGGGCCCAGAGTTTGCACCCTCATTTTAGAAAGAATACTGCCGCCTTAAGGGAGCCACTGCCAGCCTTATGTCGGGCTTCCAACCCAGGTCAAATGGCCAGGCAGAATGAGTCCACCAGGAGTTGGAGAAGGCACTCCACTGCATGGCTTTACAAAACCCCCGAGCCTGGGCACAACACCTGTTGTGGGTTGAGTATGCGCACAATTCTCTGACCATCACTGCCACTGGCCTGTCCCCATTCCAGTGCATCTATGGATACCAACCACCCCTGTTTGCCAGCCAAGAAGGAAATGTCACCTGCCCATCTGCCCTAGACTATGCTCGTTGTTGCTGCTGAACCTGGTCCCAGGCTAGGACCACCCTCCTCAAATCTGCCACCAGCTATGTCACCGCAGCTAACCGACATAGAATTCCTGCTCCTGTTTACCAGGTCGGTCAAAGAGTGTGGCTCTCGGCCCGGGATTTGCCACTTAGAGTGGAGTCATCTAAATTGGCGCCCAGGTTTATCGGTCCATTTCCTGTTCAGAGAATCAGCAACCCCTCTGCAGTCAGATTTCAATTACCACGGTTCATGTTCATGAAGGCCCTCTGGTCCCAGCAGCACCTCCGCCTCCTCCCCCTTGGATTGTGGACGGGGGTCCAGTGTACACCGTCCGACGGCTGCTCCATTCTCAATGGCGTGGCAGGGGTCTCCAATACTTAGTGGACTGGGTGGACTGAGAGGGAAATGGTCCGGAAAAGAGATTGTGGATTCCTGCCTGGCGGATTGTGGATCGCACCCTGACCTCTGACTTCCATCGTCAACAACCCGACCAGCTGTCCATCAGGAGGGGCGGTCCACATGGCTATCGGCGTGCTGGCCACCCGTGTCCTGCTCCCCAGGCACGTGGCACCCATTTCCATGTGTCCAAGTCTGACTCCGAACCTGATGCAGATGGTCCTCAGTGTAGAATGCAGCTCTGAGGAATTCTAGTCCTTCTCCAGCGCCCCCCTCCACCCTGTCTGTCTGTCAGTGTCTCGCTCTCTCTCTGGGACATCGGTGGCAGTCCCTTGTGGGGGGGTTCTGTCATGGACTCACTTGGTGGACCTGTTTTTTGCCACCAATTATACTCAATCAAGCCTGTTCACCTTTTACCCACTCAATCAGTTTGTACACTTGTTTTCATTCACTCTGCTCATTGTGGTTGCCACCTGTCCCTCATTATGCTCCATTATGTCTGTGCATTTAAACTCAGGTCTCCCAGCAGTCAGTCTCAGTTCGTCTACGAAGCAAGACCGAATTGTGTTAATTGGACATCCTGAAGACTGATTCCCGGACTCTGAACCTCTGCGCTGTCTGATTACTGTCTCTTTCCTGCTCCCGACGCCAGTGCCCTGTTCCTCTGCCTATCTCTGTGCCAGTGCCTGTGTCCCAGGTTTTCTCCGACGCTGTGGCTGCCACTCCACTCCTGGACTGCCACATGCTCTGCCCTGACATTCACCAGCTCAGAGACTTTTGTCCCCTTCCCCTTAATAAAATCAACATTGTTCGTACACGCACTTGGGTCTCCCATTCCGTACTCTGACAGAAACTGTGTTTAGAAAATCAAAATGCTGGACTGAGGTCCAGAAAGAGCAGGACCTTGAAATATTGTTTGTGAAATATATTTTTTTAAACTTTCAACTTCATGTATAAAATAGATTGCACTTGTGTTTTGTTTTGGGGTTTTTTTCTCCAAAAACCACAGTTGTGCAGTGAGCCGTTCAAACCCGAACAGAACATCACAATTACTAAAAAGGAAAAAACAGGGTCAGTCAACAATGAAACCAGGCCAGTAATTATGTTTGCTTCCAAAACAAATGAAGAAAAGTGTAGTGTAAAAACATATTTTGTGGAATATGATATTTTTATAGAATGTCAATGCTTACTTTTCATTAAATGTAATTAAGGACACACAGACAGAAGGCAAGGACAGACACACAAAACCCTGCACATTTTCTTCACTTCCCTGTCACTAACTGCTCATTCTGTCATATTTACAAAAACACTACAAACTACAAAAGCACAATTAAAGAAAATATGAACATTTAGCACTACTTTTGTCAAATATCCACTTCTCACTCTCAACTGCAAACAATATTTAAAGCAGGGGTGTCTAACTCATTTACTTTTAGGGTCCACATTCAGTCCAATTTTATCTACAGGGGGCCAGACGAGTAAAATAAAAACAACATAACTTGAAAATAATGACAATTTTTTTAGTACAAAAAAGATCACATTAATTTATGGAAATACTTGCTTTTCAGCGGCACGGTGGTGCAGTGGTTAGCACTCGCGCCTCACAGCGAGAATGAGCCTGGTTCCAATCCCACACTACACATTTCTGTGTGGAGTTTGCATGTTCTCCCCGTGTCCGTGTGGGTTTTCCCCCCACCATCCAAACACATGCACTGATAGGTTAATTGGTTAATCTAAATTGTTCATAGGTGTGAATGTGAGATTGTTTGTCTATATATGTTCAGCCCTGAGATGAACTGGAGACTCATACAGGGTGTACCCCGCCTTCACCCATTGTAGCTGGATTAGGCCCCCAGTGACCCCCACGACCCTAGTGAGGATAAAGTGGGTTCAGATGATGAGTGAGACTCACTTTTCAAAACTATTCAAACAAAATAAATATGTATAATCAGAAAAAATGTAATCTCTTAAATAAGTGCAATTTTAACAACATTATACCTCAACTTATTATTTATGTGTGAGCATTTTGGATCAGACACTTAATACTTAATAACAGAAACAGAAATTGGTTAAAATTGTGCTTAATTTTCTTTAGACATTTCAGGTTTTTCAAATGTTTTTGTTACGAGATAGTTTGTAAATGTAAACATTTTCATAATATGATGATATTTTTTGCACTGAAAAAGAGACACATTTTTTTATCTATCATTATCGGCGTATTATAATTTTTTTTCACATCAAACCAAGAAGAAAATATGGAGTGGTTAATTTATGTAGGCTATCCTGCTATTGTTTGACTGTATGTCATATTAGTCTGTATGTGGAACCTGCACTAAAATTAATTCCACAGCCTTGCAAAATTCATCCCACAGACCTCATTGGAACCCTTTGCTGGCCACATTTGGCCCCTGGGCCATTTGTTTGAGACCCTGATTTAAAAGCTCATATTTGTCTAACTCTGCTACAATATTCTTCTCCTGAAGGAAACTCTTGTTTTCACTGTCGCTTTTTCCATTTATACATATTAAATCTTGGCAGTTTCTCAATACCATGTCCTCCAGGTTCAGATTTATGTACTTGGCAGTTTGGATTTAGCAAGTTTGACCTGGAAGTACAGTCTCTCGATGATGGGAGGATGCTGGTTAGTTATTCTGCAATTGGGACAGCAACGTACTTGATTATGTCACCAACTCATCTTGAGATTTTAAACGACAAGCTATAATGATGAGTGGACTACAGATTAAAATGTTTAATGTCCACTTTCTCACATAAAATAATCTTAAAAGGATACACCACCCTCAGCGTATCCCCACAGTCCCCAAACTTGAATAAGTGTATGGAAGTGTTTTCCTGGCGACTCAGCTATTGTCCAAATATATCTGCACTGACTGCAGCTTGGTTTCGCATGTAGCTGCAGTCTGCCAGAGCTACCCAAAGTCAATTAATCCAAACAAAGACTTTGGCCAAAATGAATTAATTTTCTCTATTTTTTTTTGTTTGTTTCAATGACTTTCCATGTGCAGTACATTCACAACTGACGTACATACCAACTGGATGGGGGTTTCTCAAGATGTTTGTCGGCTGTGGTCTTCCACAGTGGAAACTAGTTCCCAAACCGACTTGACCAAGTCAAACCCAGTGAATTGGCCAAGATCTTTGGGTGGATTAATTCACTTTGGGTGGCTCTGGCAGACTCTAGCTACGTGCAAAACCAAGATGCAGTCAGTGGAGATATATATGGACAATATATGGACAATGGTTGAGTCCCCAGGAAAATGCTATCACACACTTATTCAACTCTGGGGACTGTGGGGATACACCCAATTTGAACTAAGGGTGGCTTATCCCTTTAAAATTATATTCCGTGGTACTAAGACAGTAGTATTTCGGTTGTGGATCGATTGTGGATCCTCTCCTACCCCCCTTTGGTCTGAAATGCATTCTGGGAAAGGAGGCTGCCACAAGTCAACACAAGTGACCACGTGGTGCATCCTTGATAAAATGGGCGTGTCGAGAACACTTCGAGGAATTTCAAATGTTCTTGGTGATATGAGAACTTGTGTGGACAGCACTTGGGCTGCAAATGATGACGTTTCAGAGGGACACAAGAACACAAGCATGGACAAGAATGCATATTGAAAAACAGCTCTTAATTTACAACATGGAGGGGGCGGGGCCTGATGTGTCTCCTGTGCATCTAAAGCGCCAGCAACCACATTTATGCTGTTATTGGTCAGAGGTAGAGTTGAAGATGAACCTGTGGAGGTGAATGAACATTGAAGATGGTTGAATGAATGCTGAATTAAAAGATAAATACAACATTTATGGTTTATGTTAACCACAGCGCAGAAATGTGGGAAAACGAATGAATTTCATTCCAAAAAAAAAGAAAAGAAAAAGAGACAACTATCAGTCTTTTAAGTATCTAAGATGCATCTGGTAAAAATCTGTCTGTTTTTTTTCTCCCTGTAACCACAAAAGTTAGGCACTCATGTCTGGACACATTTTGAAAACTATATTTTAAAAAAAAACTATGAAAGAAAAAGAAAAGGAGAAGCATTGTGTCTTGTGCGCTGTGTAGGACTTTGATAAATATGTCCCCATTTCTTCGACTAGAAGTGTTTTGAGACACTGACACTTCAATAATAAATGAACTGAATGTTTTCCAACATGATTCAACATCAGAAATAAGAGAAAAACTTCTGTTTAATATTAGAAAACATCTGAAAATCTCTGCTCTTAAAGTGGTAACACATAAATGAAGAGAAGTCACATTCACTACAATTTACAGCAGTAGCTGCAGTAACACCCCCCCCCCCCCCCCCCCACCACCACCACAACCAAAAAAAAAGAGGGTCAAACTTGACTTCTAAAGAACATTGAAATGCTGGTAATTTAATTATGTATCTTTTGTGTATAAAGGGTGTCCCATACGTCTCCATACATAGGAAAAATAAATGTTTCTGGATATGAACCATTTTTATTGATATAATATGCTCTTTATGACTGAAAATCTGTCTCCACTGCTGAAGAACACTTTTAAGTAGATATGAAATATGAAGAAATACACTATAGAAACAAATATGTATAGGATATATTATGTCTGCTATGTATGGAGACTTATTTGCCTAGTAAACTAGCCCACCTGTATTGGCAAAAAATATTTTTTTTTGGTCTAGCGATGCTCCATAGAGCCTCAGCCAAGACCAGCAAAATTTTACCGGCTCAATCACAACACTCCATTTGTGTAGCAACATTGTAGGGTTGTAGGGAAGGAGTACAAACTTATATACAGTCTATGGTTGAATAAGCAGCATATACATAAATAGATTCCTCCACTGTGTTAAGACCCAGAATGATTTTAGGAGTCTGAGGGGAAGATATAACGGAAGTAACTAAAAAATTTAATATTGCCTATGTAGCAATTTATTAACTTAAAGACAAAAAAGGTAAATAATAATGCTCGCAGCCTGCACAAAGATAAATCAAATAGGTTTTCCAAAACTCAGATTAAAATAAAGTACAGGAGGCGGTCATTAAAGAAAAGAAAAACTACATCATGAGGTCCCACATGGCACAATAAACAATGAGGACAAGGCTTTCAACTGCCACACACGGCAGGACAAACAACAAGGAAATTACGCTATACACTTCACAAAAGTCAAGCGAAGGTGGAACTGCATATCACACACAGACTGCCGCGAATGATGGGTTTTTATCCAGAGACCGGAGGACAGGCTCAGGTGATCAGCTGAATGAGTTGCAGCTGGAGTTGTCAATTGGTGTGGGATAGAGCACATCTGAGGGAATGTCCGATGACGTCACAAGGAAACTTGTTTTCATTGCTCTGTATACGTCACATTGTTCATAGCGCTAGCCTATTTTGTGCAGAGCAGTTTGAAAGACAGCAGTTGATCCCACTTGTACGCTTAAGCTAAGTCTATAGGTTATCTCCAGACTATGAATTCATATCATAGTCGGGCTTGCCAAGGCTAGAGACTTATGGGACACCATTTAGATTTTGACCTATTTTTGAACCAAGAGGTCAGGGGCCAATGGGTCAATACCTGAAAAAATAAAAGGACTATTAGAGAACTACTACTATACATTGATCTGGGGAAATAGCCGGAAGGAGAGCGGCCATCAGGACTGGAAAGTGGACGTGAAGCATACAGAACTAGCAGCTAGTAGCGGATGTGTAAGTGTACACGGAAAACTTGTCGACAACTAGTTCTATGTTTCGATCTGAGAGGATATGTGCCATCATCAGATGCTACAACAACAGCAGGAAATGGAAAATATGGAAGAAGTGGATATGCGAGACACACAGGCCCTTACTTAAAGCGGAGTGTCCATATTGTTTAGCTACAGTCTATACCGCTTCCCTGGTCGTGTGGAGGAGGAGGGTGTTCAGGAGGTCTGGAAAAACATCAACAGAAAGGACTTCATCCCAAATAAAAACAGCAGGGTAAGTGTTTCTCAATCAATGTAATTAGTCTAGTTAATTATTTTTAGCTAGTGCTTACAGTGTGGACAAAGTCTAGGCTATGTTAACGTATGAGTGACACATGTAAAGTAGGCTAGAGCTGTCTAACATAACATTATATTAAAAATTCATCAATTCATATCAGTTCATAAGCAGTCACTGGAGGCCACTGTCTGGCATCAAACCAAGCAACTTTATTCATGCTGTCATGCTGTTGTCTCAGTCACCAGAATGCAGAGGCGTGCACAGATATGCTAGGGGGAGCTACACCACGAAAGTACCCTTTTGAAACGTAATTTAAAAAAAAAAAAGATGATGATGATGATCATTATTTTTGTTAACACTTTAGTGGGTCCAATGTTGAAATGCGCTTTTAGAAAAGCTGCACAATTAAAAACTTTTGAAAAAATGCCCCGAAATGGGCCACCTCCTCACACACTTTCAACCTGTATCTCCCTCCCTTTGTCACGTGAACTTGTGCGCAATTTATCCAATGAGATGCTCTGCAGTAGCAGAAGCAGTTGAGCAGCTGGAAGCTGTCAGTCTTTAGTGTACTAGAAACGGCTGTGGACAGGTTTCTCCTCTTGTGCCCCACGAGCCAGATAACTCACAGATCAAATTAAATCTCCAAGCCCAACCTGTAATCATTTTGCTGTGCAGTAGCATGTCTCATACAGCACCAAAAAACTGAGTATATTAGTCAACTTGTTACCTGATTAGTAAGTTTAACGCTATAGCCGAAATCAATAATAGATAACGTATCACAGCCTCTCCCCCAGTGATCTCCAGATCCACCTGGACCCGCACCGTGCAGCTGCAAGTTGTTGCTGATCTGCAATATTTAAGCAGTGAAGTTTGCAGTTGCCAGTGTGGGACCATTCAGCTTTGTCACCTCCATAACCCAGACACTCTGCCATTTCCCTTGCCACAATGGACCTTTTTCACAAAAAGAGGAAGTACATCATAGGAGCGTGGCCGATCTTCCTGTTAAACTTCAAGACAGTAGAAACCCAGAAATATTGAAAGAGTCTTTTCAAGTTCCTGAAGAAATTTGGCACTTTTATCATTTGCAGATATTGGGAGAATTGTGGAGGAACATTCACTAACGAAAAATAAACTTGATAAAGGCTACGATTTTTTCAGTAAGGAAAAATATAAATGTAAGGAGAGAGAGCCCTGGGGCTAAGTGCTACTGAAATTATAACTACGTCCACAAATCATTACTATATCTGCTTATACCTAGGACTAGGGTTATATGGTTATATATGGATAGTATAGAGGACATGGACTATTTCACTATTTTCAATTTGTTCTGTCTATGGTTCAAGTCAACGTCTCGTTAGCATAATGTTAACATTAGCCAAATGCTATCATAATCCGTTTACATTTTTCTCTGGCAGTGTGTGTTTATGTTGGTGTTTGTTTGTTATAGTATCTAATGTAGTAGACGGGCAGGTTTTTGTGAGGGCTAGATGCTACCCATCGCAAAGAAAAAAAGAGGATCCTCACAAACTCCAGGTTTGATCAGTGTTTATACATTTACTGTGACTTACTGCTGTTCACTGGCTGCAGTTGCAGTTCAATGCCTATTTCAACTCTTTCCTTCCAATGCTACTGTTGTTTACTGCTGACACTGATGTACTGGCATCTAAAGGCTAAAGATCCTAACTACAATTTAAGTCGAACATTACTTATTTGTGTTCACCATAACATTCAAAACCATAGACATTTATTTTATATCAACTCATACCAACGTTAACAGCTGCCGTTTTTGACACCGTTCATATACTGGCTCCTTTTTCCTGTAGGAATATAATCATTCTAAGAAAAATGCTCGGGACAGACTGGTTTCAACCGGCAAACAGTCTTCCCCAGGATGTAGTGTTCTGATGTGATGTGTCTGCTGTAGACGTAAGTGCTCTTTGTTTAATTATAAAAGTCTTCATAAGGCTGAATAGCCGGGAGCCGTTTTCGTCTAGCTTCGCCGTTAACAGGGAAAAAGTGGAACGAAATATAAGACTGCTTCTGGACATTACAACAACATCCTGGTATGTTACAACAACTTTTGGTCATTGCTGTCATGTTTTGCAGTTTAAGTTTTACCGGTGCGGAAGTAGGGGTACGCTCCTCTGATGTATGTCAAGTGCGAAATGCGGAAGTTGTGAAAATGGTCCATAACCTAGACAATTTTCACACCACGGACTCTGGCTGATCTGCTCTGTTTATTATTAAATTATTTTTCCCTTCAGCACTGTGCATCTGAGTCCTTCCCTTCAACTCAACCATCAAGACATAACATGGACGACCAACACAAATAATGTCGGGAGACTCTGCATTTTCTTTTGTGCAGGTTTTGTAGGCAGGCATATAAACAAGAAACATTTAATCCCCATTTCCTGAGAAGATATCCTCATTTTCTTTCTTTTTCTTTTTTTTTTGTCTGCATTTGTTCTCATTGTTTAACACCACAGAGAAGGAGTCAACATTGTTTGAGATCAATGTATTTTTTAGTCTTGCAGCCAAATATTTTAATATTTAGTGCATGTGTATGACCATCATCGGTCCTCCCTGAAAGCTGAGCAGACATCCTTTATTAGAACTCTCTATTATAAGCCAGGGAGGGCAGTGCTACACCTCAGTGATGTGTGGGAGAAACAAAGACTGGACAGGACGGATGGGGAAAGAAATTAACAGGCGGTGCTATTGCAGTTTGTAAGGTGGTGTGTTATTCCCAACTACTAGCTGTCCATCAATAAAAATAAATAAATAAATCGAAAAAAGAGAAGAAAACCAAACCAGCACAAAAGAAAAAGAGATTCAAATAAATAATTAAGCAAAACGGTAGTGAGCACCATAATTGTGGATGACTTGATTGTATAAAATAGAATGCAATAGAATAGAATAGAGTAGAATAGAATAGGCCAGTAGAGGACACTAGTGCAAAAAAGAGAATGAGTTTAGGGTAAAGATTCTGGAGAGATTCTCAGCACATTCCTCATATAGGTTATCCATCTGCCTTCTTGCCATGAATGACAGTAGTCATTTTTGTACTTTTTGGTCAGTTTATTGTTTAAATGTTATATTTATTTACTAATTGGCATTGCAGCCTAATGCCAAGAAAGGAGAGGCTGACAAAGGAAAGAGAGGCATTGAGAGACATTTATCTACTTTGCAAAGATGCCATTTACACACTTTTGACCAGAGTTTATCAAAGCATTTGAGAATAACTGTAGTTAATATAGGATTGTAACTTTATCAGACTATTTATTGATGGCACAGCTGAGTTTAATGATGAAGCCGCAAGATGGCGACGTACAGAAATCGCTCCTCAGATCAGTGTATAGAACTACTGTGGTTTCTTCTTTCACACTGGGTTTTGGAGTTTTTCCTTGGTGAGAAGGAGGCTCTAAGGACAGAGGATGCCCAGACATTATTTATTTCTGTGAAAGGCTACTGTTGCTGTTTCACATCAGGAAGCAAAACATTTTTTTTTCTTAATTGATGAATAATGGGTGGGGTTTGATAAGTTTTACTTCCTCCCACTCCTTTTTGAATGTATATAGAATTGTATGACAAATCTGACTGCTGTGTCATATTTTTTTTTATTTTTCTGTTAGTTTTTTTTTTCTTGTTCGGTTTCTTTTCTCTGTGACACACTTGAAATAAACGAAATAACTGACTTTGTCAAAATTTTAGGAGTATCGCTATTGTTTTGCAAAAAACTGTAATGGAAATACAGCTACTGACAGACAGAAACCTGTCATGGGCTTCAAAATGGAGTCATGGCATTTGTCCTTGAGTGACCTTGAAAGGTCAAAATCAAGGTCACATGATTTTAAATGGTCAAGACTTCAAAAAGAGTGGTGATAAGTACTCAGTTATTGATGCAGGGTGGTGAGGGTGCTGCTCTATTCGCTGTTTGGTGCCAAACATCATCATGACTGATAATAATTTAGAAACATCAAGGTAACACGGTCGATATAAAAATATCTGGACTGGTTTCTACTGAACCATTAAATCCAAAACCTGGAGCTGCTCCATATTTAGGTCACAGATTCATACCCTGATTAAAAAAAAAAAAAAAAACTAATGGAGGAAAGGAAATTGAAGAGTTCCACAAGGCAACAATAAAATGAATAAAAAAGCCATTTTCTGATGGCGCTGTTTGAATGTCCCATTAGCGGCAGAAACCCAATATTCCAGCCGTTCCCCTTCCTCTAGAGGGTTAAGAGGTTCACAGCAATGTCTGATTGGATGATGGGGGTGGGGTGGGGGCAGAATAAAACACAAAGAATAAGGAAAGGAAAGAAAAGCCCAGATCTGTGAAGTGACTGAAAATCAACTGTACTGTACATTATTATATTCTGTTTAGACACAGAACATGTTCTTATAGTTGTATAAAATCACTGGTTATTCTGTTTATGTGATTTAATCAGTGGTGGATGTAACTAAGTAGAAGTACTTCCTTTATTGTACTTAAGTACAGTTTTTAGGTATCTGTACTTTACTTGAGTATTTATTTTTCTGAAAACTTTTTAATTTTACTCCCTACATTTTTGTATAAATATCTGTACTTTATACTCTTTACATTCTCAGAATAGACTCATTACTTTTTCAATCTGGACAAATGTGACAGTATGAAAAATAAGTTGTAAATCAGATTTTTTGATTTACGATATCATAATTTTGACTTTTTGTGTCACAATTATCCATTTCTTTTCATCATTTTTACTTTTTTATCTCATCATTTTGACATTTTATCTCCCGATTTAGTTTTTGTTTTCATAATTATGCTTTTTTTTTTTTTTTAAATCTCCTATTTATGAATTTTGCATTTTCCCTAAATGTCCGGTCCTTACCCACTAATCTGAGTACAATGACCCAATAAAACACATCATCTACACAGTAATTCACTTTTAAAAGCTTTAGTTTTGGATATCTTTTACTTTTCTTCTAGTTTTTCCTGCTTATATATGTATTATTTCACCCATAGAAAACAATTGAGATTTAACTTTTTACTTTATCACAATTCAGAAGTTGTACTTTTTTACATTTACTTCAGTAACCAGTACTTCTACTTGTACCAGATTATTTTTTTTCACACAAGTACCTGTACTTCTACTTAAGTGCAAAATGTTAATACTTTGACCACTGCAGGATTTCATTTGTAAAGACTACAGTAAAAGGAACAGAAAGCACTGAAAACAAAAAATACACAACAAAATAAAAATCAGAATATCAATACATGGAAAGTATCATCACTTAAACAACAAACACCAGAAAAGCACTAATTAGTCTAATGGATGAATCCTTTCATAATTATAATAAAAAGAGTTGGTGTCACACCCATCAAAGAAGTTGATTAAAATGTTTATTTGTTTAAAAAAAGAAAAAAACTAACAAAAAAACCCTTTATATGCTGTTGATAAAAGTCAGGTGGTGGTTTGATGAAAAACAACAACAGCAGTGGATTTATTTTCATAATTAGCCTGAGTGCTTTTTACAACATTAATGGATTTTCAATAGAAGTTACTGTAAGTGCAGCACACACACACACACACACACACACACACACACACACACACACACACACACACACACACACACACTGGCTCATCCTAAATGACAGAACATCTGAATAATCATTAATTACACTGGTGTCTTTGTCTGACTTAGACTGGATTTTGTTGTTTGCTTCTTGTTGTTGTTTGGTTGTTGTTGTTGTTTGGTTGTTGTTGTTGTTTGCTTGTTTTTGTTGTTTGTTTGTTGTGTGGCTGATGTTTGGAGGATCAGTCTGATAGCTGAATGATACAAGAACAGTAAATCAGATGTATAACATTTATTAATATTAATACAATTGACCCTTTAAAGGTGTCATTCCGCTTAAAACCACTTTTCCACGCTCCTTTTGGAATCTGATGGGTCACCCCGATTTACCAACACATGCTCCTTTGACAGTGGTTCATCACCTCCACTGGCTGCATACTGCATTCACACAAAACAACAAGAGGAACGAGGGACCCAGAAAAAAACAGTCCATCTGACGTCAGACGGACTTTAGCATCATCTACGTGGGGTTAAGCCCATCCCCCATTGCAGCGAATCTGAAGTAACATTAGCATTAGCATCTACAAGAGAAGACGGCGCCACAGTAGCTGCTGCACAAACTGGAAAAAAATGGCGGATCAAACTGGTTCATGTGCTCTCTGTGGAAATAAAGCCTCGTTTTTTCCTGCACATTTTCAGAACAAGCGACGGCACGTAACCTAGCTGGATGTTACTCTGGTAAAGGTAAACACACATAGAGAGCAAGAGGGGAGGGGGAGTGTTCCTTCACACATTCTGAGCCAATCAGAGATGCCTCATGAGCCTCAGAGACCGTGTCATGGACATGTATAAGGAAGTACCGGTAAACTGTAAAACCGGTAAAAAGTCATTTTTCTACCGTGAAAAAACAGCTGAAACAAAGCAATACGGACGTTTTTTTTTAAAAACAGAACCAACACACAATGTATTCAATAACAATGGAGAACACAGTAATATTAATGAAATAACCTTTAAACTTCCAAGGGCCCACATACAGTATTGTCCGGAAGTAGTGTCTCAAAAATGTTAACTATCCAAACCTGTCCCAAATGTCCACATGACTGGGGATTCTCACACATTGGAAGATATAAGCCATTTTCCTATATAATATCCACAGCAGGTAATATCACTCATGTGTTCAAAATACAAATGTCAAACAGCTGATCTGAACTTTTATGTCTCATAATTATCCACAGAGGAACAAATGCAGTCATAGTCCAACAAAAAAATGTCCAAATGTGGTCCATATGCCATCCAAAACACATCAAAAGATCAATAAATATCCACAAATATTTTATCTATTGCATCATTTAACAGGACCCGCCTCCAATATCCCAGTTTTCGTCTTAATATTTTCATTCATAATATAATCAAACACCAACTGCATCTTATCAAAATGGTTCAAGAACAGCATTTAATTAACTTTATTAAGACATTTCTGCGAAATTGAATGAAAGTTTAAAGAGTTAATAAATGTATTCTTCTCCTCCGCTATTGTGTTTGTCTGGGATTAGATTCGTTGTAGCCATCCGCTACTACAGGATAAGGCGAGGAAAGAGTCGGTACAAACACGGTACAAATATTGTTTCGGGGAAAATCCAACAGATGTTACGATTAAGCAGAAGGAGGTCGAGCCAGGAATCAGATGTCCGATGAGGTACCAGGACGGAACAGGCAGAATCAGGCAAAAGGTCAAACACTGGGGGGTAAGCATGCCAGAACAAAAGGACAACACCAAAATCCAGAGATCTAAGACAAGGTGAAAACGCTCATAAGTAGCAGCTAAAGCAGGACAAACTCACAAAGAACCAACACACCCACCACACTGATACAGGGGAAGGAACAGGTGAGAGTAGGGGGACCACCCGTCCCGCGTAGCATGTGCTCGTGCAGCATTGGAAGCTAAATTCACACGTCCCGCAAACTGAGACCATGTCCCGCATAATCAATGCTTGCGAAAAAAAAAAAAAAAAGGTTATTTCCCCGAGCCCCAGGCAGCTAAACGAACATCATTTGACAGTTCAGCATGCCACTGTCGCCACACCCACCCCTCAGTTGAAGAGCTGACTAGGTTGTTGTCAACTTGTTGTCATGACACCACACACATGTGGAGAGACACACAGGGAAGGAACGCCTACTTTCAAACATGGAGAAAGAAACTGACTCACTATCACCAATGAAAAAGTGAAGGTGTATAAAAAGTTTTGGGAAAGTGAATATCTGTGGCTGAAGGGGGTTAAAGGGGGATACAGAGAGGGTTTGTGTTCCTCCTGATGCCCTGTGATGTCAGTGAATCCTCAAACTCAGTTTTATACTCTAAGTTATTTAAAGTAAAAAATAATGTAGTGGCAAATAAATACAATTAATAATAATAAATTGTAAGTGGATGTGCATTTGTTAATTCATTGAAAATTTTAAATATTTAGAACAAAAAAACACAGCGTACAGCATATTTAGGGGAATAGGGCATTATTAATAAACCATGTAAGGTGGTATGAACTAGAAATGGGTAAACCACTATCAGTGAGTCTGCCCATAGGCTGGTGGTGCTGCCCCGCCGGCGGTGTCCCACATTGTCCAACCGAAACATAGCTTTTGTCCCCCCTTGGGCTTCTTGGCAGGTGGTCACCCTAGGTAAGAACAATCACAGATTAACGGGACGATGAAAAACATGGTGACAGGAAGCAAAACCAGACAATGTAAACACAGACCAACATAACAAAATAAAAGTCCAGACACTAACAACGACAGAAAAATCACAAAATAAGAGAGAAACAAAACACTGGATACTGGATCCATAACACTGACAGCTTTACATGTCAATCATAACTCAGCTCAGTCCCATTTGTTGGTTTTTGTTCAGTTTAATTCTTGATTAAATTCAATTCAATTTTTTTTATAAAGCCCCAAATCACAACAAAGTCGCCTCACAGGGCTTTACAGAAACACAATCAATTACAGAGATATATGAACAGTCCCATGCATCCCCTGTCCTTAGACCTTCCTTCTTGGCAAGAAAAAAACTTCAAAACCCAGTGGGAAAAAGAAGGACACTTCCACACTGAAGGACAGATCCACTCCCATGGACGGACAGACTATAGATGAAACCCTTTGACACATCCTGGTCACTGCTGTGGACAGTTGTTCTACACTTGTTCTCTTGTATATTCATGGGTTTTATTGTTTTAGTTCCATATCAGTCAGTTCATATCATTACTGTAACTGCTCTGTTCTTAATACCTGATCTGCAATAACATGTTTACCTGGAAATCAATGACTTATTGTTATTAAACTGTAATTAACAGACTCTTCTCAAACAAAAACTGCATTAAAATGTTTTAATTCTTTATGTTTATTTCATTTTATCTCATATTATTGTATTATAACTTATTTAAAGTGACTTTTTTGTATTTTTTTATGTATATGGTCTTGATGTTATGAGAGTATTTCTTTCATGGTGGTATTTATGGTTGTGTTTATTGTGCTCTGTGTTTTTACATTTGTGTACTGCTGCTGGATTCTTGAATTTCTCCCGGGATCAATAAAGTATCTCAATCAATCATGTTCTGATATTGCTTTTTAAATACACATTACTTTCATTCAAAGCCTTAACACATGTTTTCCAGCTGAGTGGACATTTCTGTAACTGCATAAAAAATAGGTTCATTAAAAAGATTTCAATCACACTGATTTTTTTTTTCAAGCCAAAAGAAGAAAAAATAAAAATAAAAAAAAACACTTTGCAAAAAATATTGACAAAGATTTTCATAATTTATGCATCAAATGGTTAAACTGTAAATAATATTTCCTTGTTTCAGTTGAACATAATTTTAACATTTCTTTGCATTGATCTCTTTTTTATAGATGTCATATATTTTGTTTTGATTTATTTTAAATGTCTAATTTTTTAAAAGAATTTTTGAAATTGACTGCATTGAAATTTTTTTTTTATTATTTAACCCTAATCCTAATTTATAAATTAGAGTTAGGTCTTAATGAAGTCAATGTTGAATGTTGTTCAGAGGTGGAAAGTAGAAGTACAGCTACTGGTGTGAAAAAATACTCTAGTAAAAGTAGAAGTACTGATCCAACTGCTTTATTGAAGTAAAAGTACAAAAGTAAAACTTCTGAATTGTAATAAAGTAAAAAGTAAAATAGTTTGGTTTTTTTTGCCATGAATGAAATAATCCTGATTTAACCAGGAAAAATCTGAAAAGTTAAAAAAAAAAAAAAGCCTTTAAAAGTGAGTTAGTGTGTAGATGATGTGTTTGATCAGGTCAATGTATTTAGTTTTGTGGGTATGGACAGGAAATGTAGGAAAAATGGAAAGAAAAAAAAATAAGCAGAATTGCAAGATAAAATGTCAACTTTGGAGATAAAGTCAAAATAATGAAATAAAAAGTATTATAGATGCTATAGAAAGTCAAAATTTCTCTCCTTCAGTGATTTTCCCTCTGAACTGTCACATCTGTTTCATTAGAAAAATTCTATTGTGTATCTATCTAAGTCTATTGTGAGAATATAAGGAGTAAAGAGTACATATATTTATATAAATGTAAGGAGTATAAAGTACACATATTTCTATAAATATAAGGACTATAAAGTATATATATTTATATAAATTTGAGGAGTATAATATACAGATATTTATATAAATATAAAGAGTATAAAGTACAGATATTTATGAAAAAGTGGAGGGAGTAAAAGAAAAAAAGTTGCCAGAAAAAAAAAAGTACAGATGCCTAAAAATTCAACCTAAGTACAGTAATAAAGTACTTTTACTTAGTTCCTTCCACTTGTTAATGTTAGTGAATGAAAGTATTTACAGTCTTCTCTCTTTTGGAAACCTTCATATGTTATTTACAGTTATTTATGACTCCAGTAACTGTTTTAATGATTGACTGTAAAGTTTGTATCCAGGATTTTTTTCATTCTGTTATTTTTACCACTAGATCCTTTAACAACAATGACACCACATGGTTGAAAAAGTTACCAAGCAAATATACATTCATACATGAGAACAGAAAGTGAACATATTCTCATTACAGATGTCCTTTGATGAAGCAAAAAATGTTCAAATCATCATCATCATCATCATCATCATCATCATCATCATCATCATCATCATCATCATCATCATCATCATCATCTCTAATGTTCTGTTCAGGCTTAATGAAAAAGTCTGAAGAAAGTCACATTAACGAACATAAAAAAGTAATGATTCTATAGAGAGAAAAAAATTTAAAAAATTATTACAACTGACATGTCTGTGTGTCTGTCTACGTGTGTGTGTGTCTGTCTTTGTGTGTGTGTGTGTGTATGACTGTGTGTGTGTGTCTGTCTTTGTGTGTGTGTGTGTGTGTGTGTGTGTGTGTGTGTGTGTGTGTGGTGTATGACTGTGTGTGTGTGTCTGTCTTTGTGTGTGTGTGTGTGTGTGTGTGTGTGTCTGTCTATATGTGTGTGTGTGCGTGTTTGTCTGTCTGTGTGTGTGTATGTGTGTGTGTGTGTCTATCTGTCTGTCTATATGTGTGTGTGTGTGTCTGTCTATATGTGTGTGTGTGTGTGTCTGTCTATGTGTGTGTGTGCGTGTTTGACTGTGTATGTGTGTGTGTCTGTCTATCTGTTTGTCTATGTGTGTGTGTGTGTGTTTGTCTATGTGTGTGTTTGTCTGTCTATCTGTCTATGTGTGTGTGTGTGTGTCTGTGTGTGTGTGTGTGTGTGTGTGTGTGTGTGTGTGTGCGTGTGTGTGTATGTCTATAAAAAATACACATCCCTCACGGTTAGGGTTAGGGCTCATGAATAAATGTACTTCATGCTACACATATAGGAATGAGGGGACAAGTGATTCTGCTTTTAACATTTATTTTGTTTGCAAAGGCTATAAAACACAACATGCAGTTAGTAAGTGAACTGGCTCTGCTCTGCATAACCACGTACTGTTTAACACAACACATACTAGCATTGACTAATATACATGAAACATAGCTTTGGAACAGACATAACAGGCTGGAGTACAGATAGTCCAGTTCCTACACAGACTGACACATGGACATGGATTCACTGGATGAATCTTCCTCTAAAGTACAGGTGTCCAACATGTTTTACATATTTCCATCTTCCACATGATTCAGTTCAAACCTTTAACTCCTGAAACTTTAGCAGTACCACAGTAAAAATAATTACAATAAGCAACAAAATAAACAAAAATGACCAAAGTCACCAATAAAATGAACAAAAATTCATAAAAACCTGACAAAATAATTAGTAACTTGAAGAAAGTAAGACACAAATGGAGCAAAATTCAAGAAAAAAAAAGTCGAAAAATAAACAAAATGACCCAAGAAAATTAACACAAATAAATACATATTTACAAAATTAGAAATAACATGGGAACATTTGCAAAAAAAAAAAAAAAAAAAAAAAAAGACAACTAGTATTGAAATTTGGTCACAGCAGTTTTATTATTTGGCTTTTCTAAATCACTTGCCTTTTGACACCTGTTCCATCAGTAAAAACAATGTAATTTTTTTTCTGAATATTTACACAAAAAAACATCCACAGTTAATAATCAGCTCCTCATCATCATCTCTGCAGAAGATGGAATAGTTTACAGGTGTGATGGAAGAGGGAAACTAAAATATGTCAGCGCATTCTCACTCCCAGTGCGTCAAAAAACGTGGTTAGACGTGTTGACCAAGCATAGGTTTTTGACGCACAAGGTGTCCCTCGGCGTCTGAGACACGGTGGATGTCTAACCCATCTGCTTCAATATGTGACGCTCAGAGCCCTGACCCTAACCCTGACCCTTGACCCTGACCCTTGACCCTGACCCTTGACCCTGACCGCGTTGGATTTTGACGCACTTGAATTGAGAGAATATGGCGAACACTGGCCCTCGAGGGTCCCAATGTAACACCCCTGCTCTAAAGCATTACTAACCTAATGAACCACTTATTCTTCCTGTTAAACAATCTTGTTACTAATACGAATTTGTCAGATAGAAGAAACTGTTCATTGTTTTCATGACTGCTTTCAATGATAAAGGAAGTTCAGTTTTTTATTTTGTTTATTTCAGTCATAATACAAAACAAGGCACAAACACCAGGCAGGTAAGACACACATTAACACATGATCAATACATTGTTAAACCGAAGGTTCAGGGCTGAAGCAGAAGCACCATTACCTTTACCTCACTGCTGTAGGAAAAACAAAACAAAAAAACACAATGTAAAAGTCGAACCCAAGAACAACTGGAACAACAAAGGGAGTAATTTTTTTTATTTTCCTTCCCTATAATTTTCCCTTTTCCTCTTCTCTTTCCTTCTTCTTTTTGCCTCCTTTCCTTCTCCGCCTCTCCTTTTTTTCTCTTCTTCTTTCCCGTCTTCCTAATCTTTCTTTCTTTTATTTCCTTTTCCATAGTTTCCCTTTTCTTCTTCTCTTACTTCCCTTTTTCTTTTTCCTATAGTCATGATTCCGTCCAGTTTTCCTCATTTTTCTTTGTTATATATATATATATATATATATATATATATATATATATATATATATATATATATAGATAAACAGAAATATATTACAAAACAATTGATTAATCCAACAATCAATCAATCAATTAATTAGTTAACAATAATAATAATAAATAAAACAGTTTAGTTGTGACTTTTGTATAATATGTGTTGTAGGGTTTGTTTGTTACTACAAAGTAGTGTATTCGTCAATAATCCTTGTTTTGTATAATTTTTTTAATATGGGTATAGAGTTTGCTGTTTTTAGTTCGTTATCCAGAATGTTCCACAGTTTTTCCCATGGATAGAGCCGCACTGTGCAACAAATTACAGATTTTCTAGAACTTCTAGGAGTGAAGTTGTCACTGAGCGCTGCTGGTTTAAATTCCATCTGTTTTCTGTGTTCAATGGATAATGTCTGTGACGTGATGACGTAAGCGATGATGTATTTTTGACCACTGTCTTCCATCTGGGAAATTCATATTTGTACTGAAGACAGTGTACTCATAACTTTTCATTTTGTGAAAGTAATTTTTGATGTGGCAACTTTTTGATTCCATCGTTCCTCACTAGGGTCACAGGGGTCACTGGGGGCCTAATCCAGCTCCAATGGGCGAAGGTGGGGTACACCCTATATGAGTCTCCAGTTCATCTCAGGGCTGAACATATATAGACAAACAATCACTCTCACATTCACACCTATGGACAATTTAGATTAACCAATTAACCTATCAGTGCATGTGTGGATGGTGGGAGGAGCCAGAGTACCTGGACAAAAACTCCACACAGAAAGGTCTGGAGTGGGAATTTGAACCAGGGACCTTCTTGCTGTGAGGCACCAGTGCTAACCACTGCACCCTTGACAAATCTGACAAATATCAAACATACAACACATTATAAGTACAAACGGACTTATTTTAGTTTGAAAATATAAATTTTATGCTCAACTACAACTAAAGACACATTCATATCCCAAATATATATATACAGGTAAGTATACTATATATTCTTACCTGTGAATACGCTTAATTTTGGGGCGGCCATGGCTCAGTTGGTAAAGCATTTCCATTAACCGAAAGTTTGGCAGTCCATTGTGTCCTTGGACAAAACACTTCACCCTCCTTGCCTCCCATGTCACTCAAACCGGTGTATGAATGTTCGGTGGTGGTCACAAAATGGTAGTCTGCTCTAGGGCAACTGTGACTACATATGTAGTTTACCACCACCAGAGGGAGCATGTGAGAGTGAATGAATAATGGATCAATAATGTAAAGCACTTTGGGTGCCTTCAAATGTAATCTATTATTATTATTATTATTATTATTATTATTATTATTATTATTATTATTATTATTATTATTATTATTATTATTGTTATTATTATTATTATTATTATTATTATTATTATTATTATTATTATTATTATTATTATTATTATTATTATTATTGTTATTATTATTGTTATTATTATTATTATTATTATTATTATCATTATTATTATTATTATTATTATTATTATTATTATTATTATTATTATTATTATTATTATTATTATTATTATTGTTATTATTATTATTATTATTATTATTATTATTATTATTATTATTATTATTATTATTATTATTATTATTATTAATTTTCTTCACTTTCACTCTTTCACTCCATATATTAGCATCTGTTGTTTGACACAAACAACGATGACTAATGGTCACAGAGGAAAGAAAAAAAGAAAAGAGAGGAAGATCACTGAGGTGGAAGGGATTGGAAAAAGTAGCAGCAGGGCTGGACATGGTAGTGGTGGAGTGTGGTGATAGTGGAGCAAACACTGGAAGAGTTTATTCCACCTGAACCCTTCCACTAGAGCCCCACTCCAGAGTCAGTGGCCCCACTCAGCTGTGGAGAGTCCATCCAAACTGAGCGGGTACTAATGGAAATGTAGCATATGTGTTGCTGCGTTGTGCAAATGAGCGAAGAAAGGGGGAGGTGGGGGAAGGGGAAGGTAGAAGGTAAACACAGGGGCGCTGCTAGGGTCTCTTGGGGCTCCAAGCAAGAAAGTCCTGGTGCCCCCACCCCACCTGTACATGCTACAAAACATTTATTTTTTTTCAGGGACATTTGAGATGAATTCTCACAGTAAGATTCAACAGATGAAACTGAAAACCCAAGAGCATCAGTGACCAATGAACTGAAATAATCTGACACTAATATAGAAAATATGAAACTTATTCCAAAAGTGCACTGGCCTCGCCGTGCTGGACCCTCCTAGCGACAGCAAATCTAATGTGCTACCATCGTAGTCTAGTTACACTCAATGTAACTTTGGCTTTTTTCCCTGAAACTGGCCGACGAATCACAGTGAAGTATAGAGTCAGAGGGCGGGTGTTACAAAGTGATGCTGCAAAGATTTGGGGAGAAACAACCATAGAAGAAGAACAATAAGGTGGGGGTGGGGTGATTTCCTTTTATCAAAGATGAGCGAAGAATGTGAGAAATCTTTAAATTCTTTTTACAGAAGCGACAACAGTCGTTAAGCTCCATAATCCACCATTTTGTTTAGTCGTTCCTAACTTTTTCCTGACTCCTCCGTGAACTTTCGGCCGTCTAACTACGCCATCCTAAAGATTACACTGATTGGTTGTAGTACCGTCCTATCACATACAGAGGAACTTGAAAGTCAACCTTTTAGCCCCGCCTCCCCTGACTATGAAGTACTTCTAGACCAATATATGTAATGTAATGTAATGTCAGCGCAGCTAGGCTAAAAGTGCACTACAAATAAATAGAACTTCAAATATAAAAATTACAAATGTGAGTAAATAAATGAACAACAGACAGGACACATTTCACTGAAACTGTTTTGTGCTTTTAAAAATAATAATTACAAATAATAACAAAAAATACACATTTTGCGTGACAGAGGGTCTCCACTTGGGGTAGGTTGCTACTGCAGTGTGATGTGATTGTAAATTGTCCATTGCTGTTCTTGCTAAAAAGGTTGGCACCTCTGGGGTGGTGTTGGGGGTGGGATTCTAGTGGATGGAGCTCCAAGTATCTGCCTAACTTGCCTGTCCTTAAGCCCCTCCCCTCCTGTCCTCAGACCCGCCCCTCCTGTACATACTGCTGTGAATGTGTTTGTGAAGACGACAAATGAGGTAAAGTTAAACCAGAGACTGTTTAGTAAAGAAAGGGATGGAATTAAATCAGTTTTGTTTCATGTACATTATTATTTATTGTTTTTTTGTTTGTTTATCCATTTATTTATTTATCTTGGTTTAATTCCTAGGGAAAGATTGGGATTGTTGTGTTTGATACATTTTCAAAGACGATCGATATTAAAGTTGTCATTCCATGGTTATTTTATTAATATTACTGTGTTCTCCATTGTTATCGAATACATTGTGTGCTGGTTCTATTTAAAAAAAACGTCCAGATTGTTTTGTTTCCAGCTGTTTTTTCACGGTAGAAAAATGAGTTGAGGTCAAACAACACAATTTACCGGTACTTCCTCATACATGTCCATGACGTGGTCACGAGGCGTCTCTGATTGGCTCAGAATGTGTGAAGGAACACTACCCCCTCCCCTCTCACTGTGTATGTATTTACCTTTACCCAACTATAACCCTGCAAGGTTTTGTGTCGTTGCTTGTTCTGAAAACGTGCAAGGAAAAAAAACAAGGCTTTATTTCCACAGAGAGCACATGAACCAGTTTGATCCCACATTTTTCTCCAGTTTGTGCAGCAGCTACTGTCGCTCCGTCTTTTCTTATAGATGCTAATGCTAATGCTACTTCAGATTCTCTGCCTGGGACGGGTTTAACCCCACGTGGGTGACGCTAAAGTCCATCTGACGTCAGATGGACCGGCTTTTTCTGGGTCCCTCATTCCTCTTGTTGTTTTCTGTGAATGCAGTATGCAGCCAGTAGAGGTGATGAACCACTGTCAAAGGAGCATGTGTTGGTAACTCAGGGTGACCCATCAGATTCCAAAAGGAGCGTGGAAAAGTGGTTTTCAGCAGAATGACACCTTTAACAGAATTGATGGTGTAAATCAGATTGTGTGAAGGGACAATGCGTTGGTGGATAAGAGGTGTGTTAGTGCAGACAGTAGGAAGCAGAATCTATTGGGAGTATTGGTTTGTAAAAGAGGAGTGGGAGTTTATAAGTTTTACTTCTTCCCACTTTTCTTCGAACACAACTTTTTCAATTTTTTTGACTATGTTGGTTGATGTATTGATGGTTTTGTGTGCTCGAAATAAATTGAATTGAACTGAATATTTGCATGTCATTGTCAGTGACTGTATCTGGAGGAGAGCGAACCTTCAGTAAAATGAAAATAATTAAAAACTACCTGCATTCCATTATGCCACAGCGCAGGTTTAACTATTTAACCATGTTGTCCATTGAGCATGAACTTGTTCAAAGATTTGATTTTCAGATCAGTAATATTAATAAATTGTAATAAGAAAAAAAAGCAAGATGCACTTAAGTTTCGGGAAGTTTGGTAGTTTCTGATGGTGAAGTGTTACTTTGATGTCTTCAATGAATAGAAATGACTGAAAAATGTACTGATAAACTAATATAAGACCAAAGGGAATATATACTCCACACGTCTGAAGCCACAATCCAATGCAACCAGTGCAGGACACAACATCAATAAAAAAGGAAAAACATTGGTGCCACACGGATGTCAAGTTAATCTTATTTATTTGTGGTCCATAAACAAATAAATAAGATTAACTTCACATCCATTTGGCATAATTTTTTTCCTTCTTTATTTAAACTAATATAAGAATTTGAGTCAGAGGGCATTATATTACCCAACAGACGATTGCAGTTTTCATCAATAGTTATTTGTTTGTGATCGGTAAAATTTTGTGGTCAGTTTCATTAAAATTGTTTGCAAAGTTCTTGCAATGTTCTGATATACTTCAGTTTTTGTCATTAAGAGTAATTTTCACATTTCTGTTGTGTGGTTGTTTTAAAAAAAGATGCTATGGAGGAATATTTGGTGCAGGGTGTGGGGGACCCATATGGGTCTTACTTGCCCCAGGCCCCAGTAAGTCGGTTGATGGCCTTGTTTATCCCCACACTTGATTTTTTTTTTTAAATCATACTTTGTAGATTTGAGTATATCCTTCTATAATCATTACATAATAGTGTCAAATTTTTAGTTCGGTCTCAATTAAGGCATACATTCAGATTAATCAATCATCATGATTAATCTGATTAAAAATGCTAAAGGTGTCATTCCGCAGCAAACCACTTTTTACGCTGCTTTTGGAATCTGTTGGGTCACCGCGATTTACCAACACATGCTGCGTTTGAAAGTGGTTTGTCACCTCTACTGGCTGCATTTACCATTCAAAGAAAATAACACAGAAAAAGCTTGTCCATATTACATAATGTAGACAGGGGCGTCACCCACATGGGGTTAAGCCTGTCCCCCATTGTAGCGAATCTGAACTAGCATTAGCATTAGCATCTACAAGAGAAGACGGCGCCACAGTAGCTTCTTCCAAACTTGAAAAAAATGGTGGATCAAACTGGTTCATGTGCTCTCTGTAGAAATAAGGCGTCGCTTTTTTCCCTGCATGTTTTCAAAACAAGCGACGGCACGAAACCTAGATGGATGCTACTCTAGTTAGGGAAACACACACAGTGAGAGGGGAGGACATGTATGTGGTAGTACCGGAAAACTCTCTTGTTTGACCTCAAGTCATTTTTCTAATGGTGCAAAAACAACTGGAAACAAAGCAATCTGGGCATTTTTTTTAAAATAGAACCAACACACAACACATTCTATAACTATGGAGAACACAACAATATTAATTAAATAATGATGGAATGACACCAGGTTTTTTGTCTTTGTTTTATGTTTTGGTAATTTTACCAGATTTTGACATGTTTTGTATAGATTTTTTTCTCCACATTTTTCGTGTTTGTCAATGTATTTTTTGCGCATTTTGTGCGAAATTTAATTACAAAAAACCCCTGTGGGATGAAACAGTTGACCAACAAAGTATTTTACAAACTCTACAAGCACTTCTAAATTAAAATAACACACTAACCTTAATCACTCATTATTTGGGGATTCTGCTAGCACTAGGCTATTGCTAGCGCTACACTAATGCGCCACCCAGTTTGCACCAAAAGTACAGAAATATTCACTTCTTTCTTGAGTCTATTTATTCATGAAAAATTAAACACAATTAATGTAGACTAAAAATTTATATTTAATCCCGAATAATCAAAATTCATCCATAACCACCCTGTGATTAATCTGATTAAAATGTTTATCATCCCACTGCCCTACTTCTTTCAATGAACCTTTATAAGTGCCGTATTCATCTGTACTAGCAGGTAGTTGTACTTAAAATAAAACATTTTAAACCAATAATGTGATCAATTTTCCTATATGTGTTCAGGACTTTTCTTTGTAATAATTATTACATATTAATGAATTATCACTGTAATCAGTTTGATCCACTTTTGATTTGTTATGTGGGCACGAAGAGTAAGACACAAGTTTTAACTTTTATGACACGATAATTATGTGAGAAAGACACAGAAAAACAGAGATGTACATTTTTCCAGTAAAAATCCTGCGAACAAAAAGCCGACTGTACAGGTCATTAAGTGAAACCACGCATTTGGGCCAGAGCAGTTACCGCCTGTTAGCTGAGGTAATGTTTATACTGCATTATGCCACCACACACACACACGCACACACACACACACACATACACACACATACACACACACAGATGACAGAGAGCATAAGAAAGAGAGAAAGTGAAAGGGGGAGAAAACGAGGGGAGACGCAGACAGAAAGAGACGACATGTAAAGTTATATTTGAGTCAGATGTAATAACTGTAATTATATATATGTGTGTGTGTGTGTGTGTGTGTGTATATGTGTGTGTGTGTGTGTGTGTGTGTGTGTGTGTGTGTGTGTGTGTGTGTGTGTCTGCAGTCGAACAAAGGGCCGCTTGTGTCGGACCTGCTCACTGCAGCTTTTACCGTAATGATATTCCAACGCTCACTGCATATGTGTGTGTGTGTGTGTGTGTGTCTATCAGTATGATGTTGAGTCTAGAAGGGAAATGACTACTATGCTGTGCCAGTCCCCCCCCCACCCTCCACCCCCACACCCCTCCTCCACACACACACATACTGCACACATGGGGGATTAGTTGTACCTGCATAATATAGTTTGATATTTATGTATGAGTGGAAAATGGATGGACCACTTATACGCACACACACACACACACACATACACGCACACACACATACACGCACACACACATACACACACACACACATACATACACGCACACACTCACATATACATAAACACACACACGTGCACACGCACACACACACACACACACACATACATACACACACATACACACACGTACTGTTTTATTTTTGTTTCTAATTCGGACGTAAAAAGTACAGACTACACCCACCAAACTGAGGGGGGGGGTAGAAGAAGAGATGAAGGAGTGGAGAGAGAGAGTAAAGAAAGACAGATGACACAAAGAGAAGGAAAACCCACATGAGTGCGTGTTTTACACACACAACTAATCAAATCTGTGTGTGTGTGTATACTTGTATTCCTATCTTTATGGGGACATTGATATGTTTACACAGTCACGCCATGAGGACCTGTGACACTATGGGGACCAAAATTCAGGTCCCCACAAGGGTTAAATATAAGTATAGGTCTCCAATAGTAAAATATGAATCTGTGTGAAGTATAGAAATTATGTTACCTATAAATGTATTAACTTTTTTTTCTTGAAGTTCCCATAAAGGTTGAAAACGTGTTTACTTTAAAAAAAAATGTTATTTTTTAAAAACATATTTACAATTTTAAAAAAATATTTTTAAAATGTATTTTATTGTATTCTTTAATACATTTTTTATATGTTGAAATCATTTATTTATTGAAAAAGTTAAATGTTATATTTCATTTGATTTGATTTTGAGATAAAAAAAATATTGTATGTATATATATATACAGTATATATATATATATATATATATATATATATATATATATATATATATATATATATATATATAGACGTTTTGAACTCAAATTTTTTGGGAGGGAAAAAATAATGTTCACGCTACTTTACCTACTAATTATGGTTATAAACTTACGTCCTCATGAGGTATGGGAACCAGTATGTGTGTGTGTGTGTGTGTGTGTGTGTCACTGTGTGTGTAAGAGTAGCTAGGATGACTAGCATGCATAAGGTGGTAGCTAGCTTACAGGCTCAGTGAAACAGTTTTATCTGAACAGTAGGAGCTCATCTGTGCAAATCAAACACTATTATGTATGTTTTAAACCCATAAATAAACACAAAATAAAATCTACTCTATGCAGATGAAAAAACAGTTGAAGGATGTACATGAGTTTTATTTTGCACATCAACTTCATGAGCAGTCAGATAAAAACGTGACCAAACACTTTATTAATTATCTTAACACTTTATTATTCATGTTAGACGAATGGCATCACCACACAAGCCAATCAGAAGCCTCATTGAGAATTATTGATACTCCTTCTTCCTGTTTCATTCCACAGAAGAAAGCGAAGCACGGTAAAGTGGTTTGTGTGGAATATGTCGGTATGGTCGTCTTCCTTCATTTGTCACAAGAAGATTCGCAATTGCTGACCTCTGAACCCTGATGTGTCTCTGCTGGTCTATGACTTAAATCAGCTTTATTTTGAGAAGTAAACTTCCGGATATGAATGTTAATAAAAATAAATGCTGCTGTTCAGAGTGTATCCATGTTTTGCCAGATGTTAGATGTTACTCTTGATGGTGCGAAATTAGCGTAAAAGTCTGTTTTGGTCTCTATACACCAACGCAAAAACAGAGGTTTTAAAAGGCTTCACTTTTGACTGTGTTTTTATAAAGATGCATTTGTAGAGGAAAAAAACTCTGTGTATCAACGAAAGGCACAGACAGACAGACAGACAGACAGACAGACAGACAGACAGACAGACAGACAGACAGACAGACAGACAGACAGACAGACAGATAGATAGATAGATAGATAGATAGATAGATAGATAGATAGATAGATAGATAGATAGATAGATAGATAGATAGATAGATAGATAGATAGATAGATAGATTATTTATTTATTATTTATTTATTATTTAAGGTCATTTCTAATCATTGAACAATATTGTATTTGTATTGTTTATTTTTCTAAATATGTTTATAGTTGATATCCCAGTTAGTAATGACCCACGTGCTAGTTAGCATGCTAACTGGCTAGCAAACGATACGGGTGGTTGAAAAGCTTCAACGAGTGTTCTCACTAAAACCTGTTATGATGGATTTGAATCGGGTTGAAATAATTAGTTCCTAATGTGTCAAGGAAACAGTTATGTTGGAATGTTTATGTGAATAAATGTTCTATATATTGGGAGTAGGATATTGAGATTTCATGTAAAAAAGTACCCTAGCCACGCTAGACCCTCCTAGCGGTAGTAAACCTAATGTGTTACCGTAGTAGTGTAGTTACGCTGAATGTACCTTTTGGCTAGATTTCCCCGAAACTGGCCGACGAATCATGGTGAAATATAGAGTCAGAGGGCAGGCGTAACAAAGTGATGATGCAACAATTTTGAGGATAAACAAACAGAAGAACAATGGGGGGCGATTTCCTTTTATCAAAGATGAGTGAAGAATATGAGAAACCGTCAGCAATACGCTACGCTCACACAACCATCTGAGTAGCATGGAAATCGAATCTACTTCAAAACAAAGGAGCCCATCAGCGTCGCAGGGTGGAACTACCCGGCAGTGTTGTGTCTGGTGTGACATAAAGTAGAAGCAACGGCAGTGTAGTCTTTTCAGATACACAACAATGGCAGCGTGTGTTAGGTATCCCAGTGTCCATATTGACTCGGCTATTTCCAGTGTTTTGTCGACTCTACCACATGTTCATTCCTTAAAAGATGAACAGAGGACGACTTTGATAGAGTTTGTTAACGGAAATGATGTTTTCACTCTTCTTCTGACCAGGTTTGGCAACAGTTTGATCTATCAGATGGTTCCACTAGTAGATAAAGAAATAGTACCAGTGCAGAAGCCCATGGTTATTGTGGTACCCCCCCCTGGTTGTGTTGGTAGAGGATCAAGTAAAAGAGGCTGATAAACTAAGGCTGACAGTAATGGAACTGGGAGGAAGAAATGACAACCACATCTGCAACAGATGTTAGCAACTAGTGTTCTGTAGCCCCCGAATTATGGCTGAAGGATAAATGGAGAACCATGTTTTCGAACGACGTTTACCAGACGAACTTGGTGGACATCGTAGTAGATGAGGTTAGAAATAAACATCACGTATAAGTTTAAACCCCTTCTGTTGATGTGTATATACCTGATGGAAACTATTTTCGCTGATTAAGCAGCTTGACTTCAACATGAGTGGATGAAGCGACGCGTCAGTCTAGATGAGGGACAGATTCTTCATCTAATCACATGCAAGGATTTTAGATAAGGCCCCTCCTTTGAAAACAGATCGGTTGCTGAAGGGTCCCAGATGCTATTGTGAAGTATTAAGAAAATGCCTATAGTATTGTGAAATACCATCTGGCAACAGTCAAGGTTAGGCAAGATGAGGCATTCTCGGAATACTTGTTTTGTTGTTTGTTTGTTTTTTTGTTTGACACCAGGACTGAACACTGTTTGCTGCTGTCGGTTTATTTAACAAAGAATAAAGTGACTCATCACTTTTATCTGAATGTACATTTTTGGTGAAATGTTAATGTTACCTGTTCTACCATACATCTTTTTTTTCTCCAGTAGTTTCATATTGTTTTTAGTTCAGTAAATTTAAAAGTTGTTTTTTTTAATCCATATCTATCATATCTAAACTGTCTGTCAAGATTTAAAAGTTAATATGGCCCCTGAATTTAAATGTTTTCCCATCCCTGATCTAAAATGTCACTAGAGGATTCATCCAACCATGACATCTGCTCAAACAGCATCATTTAAATACTTGATCAAATATTAATGGAACAATAATAGATCTTTGTGAAGGCTAATAAGACGATGACTGCCAAACTCTGACACTTTTACAGACTGGACCACTGAAGGTTTAAGAGCCAACGCTTCATCGTAACCTTTTATTTCCCCCTGAACGACCATCAACTGTTCTGAAAGTTTCCTTTTGTCAAGGCTGGAGGATAACCACAGCCCTACTGAGCATTATTACTGGCTGCTGTTGCCATGGTAACTGGTCTTCAGTGCACAGTTACCTACTTCCTGTCTCTGTTTAACTGTTGACAGACGTCTATCCCCAAATCAATCCCAGAATGCACTGCCACAACATCCATCACAACCCGATGCTCTTTCGACCAAGGCCTTTCTGTTATCCCTGGGTTAGGGTTAATTACCCCAGAGTTTGGTCCATCTGTTTATCAGAAACTTTACCCAAAAACTACTGGATACATTTCCATTAAAGGTGTGAGATGGTCCAGAATAGATCCCATTAATTTTTGGTGAATGTAGGTCAAAGGTCATGGTCACTAAAATGTGTTTTCACATCAGAGATAGGACAAAGGTCAGGAATGTCCTTTTCATTCATCTTCATCCCCCTCTTCTCTTCCTCATGACATCTTCCTCCTCTTCCTCATGTCATCTTCATCCTCCTGCTCTTCTCTTCCTCGTGTCAGCTTTATCCTCCTCTTCATCAAGCCTTCTTCCTCCTCTTCCTCATGCCCTCTTTATCCACCTTCTTTTTCTCATGTCATCTTCCCCCTCCTCTTCCTCATTTCACCTTCCTCCTCTTCCTCTTGTCGTCTTTATCCTCACCTCCTCATGTTATCTTCCTCTTCCTCATTCTCCTCTTCCTCATGCTACCTTCATCATCCTCTTCATCATGCCCTCTTCTTTCTCTTCCTCATGTCATGTCAGATGTTTCAGCTGTTGGAGCAGAACTGGTCATTTATTTTGACATCAAATCATCTTATGAAATATAACAAATATACTTTCATACGACCAAACAAAGACAAAAAAACAATATTTTGTGTTTGTTCCTGATCATGTCAATAGTTTTCATCTCTTCTGGGGCTATATGTAATATTAAATCATTCCAAATATTCAACAGCAGAACAACATTTACCACCAATAGCTGATGCTTTAAACACATGTGAAGGATGGTTTTAGCTTCAGTCCAGAAAACCATTTATTATCTGCTTCTGACACGTTTATCCAATCAACAAGTTCAACACTTTCCTTTAAAATGTGACCCACCACCACGAAACCAGGCATAAGTGTCTGGAAATCAAAACAGAGTTATCTGTGTAGCTTGGTAGAGTGGAAACTAAGGTTTAAGATGGTGAAAAAATTATGTTTGTATCACAAGTAGAACCAAAGTTATGGTAATTTTAATATCCACATTTGGACATATTTTGCAATTTGCATTTTTTAGATATTGTCCGTCAAAGTTTTGGACTGTTTTGGGGTAGGAAGTCCTTAGCAACGCATAAAAATTTGTATCCGATTGACACAAATTTTCCACAGATGTTAAAGGACACTCTGATGGACATGTCACAGAAGTTTTATATATTATAATAATAGGACAGAAGTGTGACGTATTATAATCATTTGGCTTACACCATTGGACAGAGCATTCAATATAGGCTTTTACCTCGTACCAAACACTTGGGTGTTTACCCACGGAACGGAGATCGGTTTGTTTGGCGAAAAGAGGTGAAATTCGTCTTTGTCTTTGCTCAGCAATCCCTGAACTTTTGTCGCCGCTTAAATAATTGACTCAATAAACACCTTTATTGATTGGATTTCAATGTAATGACCACAGGAACTGAAAATAGAGGTGTTAAGGTACCGTTTTTTGATAAAATGTAAACACAAATAAGAAATCGCCTTCCAGCCTAAATTTGGCTGTAGCTCTGAACGGCTCAGCGCGACTTATGCCTGGTTTCGTGGTGGCGGGTCACAAATGTGTTCTAGAGTTTAGATGACTACATCCAAATCTGGCCTGACAAAGGGTCCCAGTCTGGTCCATAAGATGAATTACAATGAAGATATTATCAATCAATGGCATAAAAATCATTGTAATTCAGGTTCCACAAACAGAACAATTTAGATGTCAGTTGGGTCAGAGCAGTAAAATGTGATCACAATAATCTATAACTAATAAAAACTACAGATTTTCTTTTAATGTAAAACTGAAAAATTACATAGAAAATGTTCATATTATTAAATTATCTTTGATGTGAATAACCTGAATGCATATGAACAACCTGAAATCTCTTAAGAGAAGTAAGTATAATTTTACCAATATTCTGCCCATCACTAAATGTTTTGTGTATTTGTGGCTTTAATATAAACTGGAATGCACATATGAAAATGATAAGCTGGGAAACTGAGGCAGAATATTGTTAAAATTACACTTGTTCTTCCTTATCCATGTCAAGTTGTTCATGTTATTCAGATTGTTAAGGAAACATTGAAGAGTAAATGTTATAATGTAATTTTACATTTTTATTGTTATTGTTTGACTGGTCCGGCCCATTTGAGATTATATTGGGCTTAATGTGGCCCCCTGAACAAAATGAGTTTAACGTCCCTGGACTAAATCATGTCTTCTGCCCCCTGGTGGACCATTATCCCACTACCACCACACTCTAAAAAGTCAGTTAAGATTACTCAAAAACATTTGGACAGACTTTGATGACATTTTCAGGATGTGTTGGGGGGTGTCACAAGGAACAACTGATTACACTTTGGTGGTGATCTGGAAGAGATCCTGGATTCTGGTTCATTTAGAAATTTTACATTGCTGTAAATGGAGAATACATTTCAAAGTGATCCAGGATCTCTTCTGGATCACCACCAACAGGTAATCATTTGTTCTTTGTGACACCAACGTCACATCTGTAAAGGAAAGCAACCCAAAAGTTACATTCGCATCTACATCAATTTTTATTTGCGAAACTTGTTGAGTATAATTAAGGGTCATTCCTGACTCCATATTTATAAGGTGGGTGTGGTTGGCTTATTACAAGAAAAAAAAATTTTTTTTTAGTACTGCTATAAAATTTACAGCAACGGTATAGAACAGGGGTCTCCAAACTGTTCCACAAAGGGCCGGTGTGGCTGCAGGTTTTTGTTCCAACCAACCAAGAGTTCACAGTTTGACCAATTGACTCTCTGCAGACTGAGATCAGTTGATTAATTGATTGAAGTCTGGTGTGTTGCTGCTTGGTTGGAACAAAAACCTGCAGCCACACCGGCCCTTTGTGGAACAGTTTGGAGACCCCTGGTATAGAATATGACAAAGATCCACCAGAAAAAAAACCTGTGGATTTATTCCACAAGGTGGCACCTCCTTGTGGTCCTAAGGGTAGCACCTGCGTATGTCATTATTTATTTATTGGTACAATGGAATATTTTCACATCAAACTGAGAAGAAAATCTGGAGTCATCATATTTTGTAGGTTCTTCTGTTGTTATTTTTGTGTAAAAAAAAAAAAAATCTCTATGTAGAACTGGAACTAAAATCAGTTTCATTGCCGTCAGTAGGGAATTTTTATACTTTGTAAATTCATCTCAGGGCCGGATTGGAATCTTTGGAGGCCACATTTGGGCCCCAGGCTACATGTTTTGACAGCCCTGCTCATTGTGTGTTATTCTAATACTGAAAGCTGGAATCTGTTAATTGCTTTTGTCTTGTTTTATGCTAATTTTTAAACAACTGCTGGTGGAAGCCGGTCTGGCATTAGCATCATTTGACAGTTGTCTTATGGTAAAAGTCAACCAGCAGAGACTCATGGGATATTATCTATTTATTTGACATATTTTCCTGGAACCAGCAGAACAGGCTATGAAACAAACATGAGTTAGACTAGTTTAGGCGGGTAGTGCTGCGGAAGCACAAGTGTTAAAGGCTGTTCGTTCACTGTTTTATGTCCTCCCTGACGTTCAGTGTCAGATACTGACGTATGTCTGGCATCAGAAGGGGATTAGTCCATTTCAACAATGGCTATGTTTTATTGAATATTTGTGACTTGCTGTCATGGTGACAACTTTCATCTCAATACAGACATTACCAAAAAGATGATCATTGACCCAAGAGCAAGGGAAAAGCATCCACATAAACAAGTGGATACTGATGAGACTGAAGTGAGAGCATGAAAATCTTTAAGTTTGAACCCTTAAATCATCAAAGACTTCACCTGGTTTTATAAATATACCCAACAAAAAATATGCAAGTCCCCTCCAGAGACTTTATTTCCTAAGAAGACTGAGACAGTTTGACATTTTAACCAAACTCCTCAGGTGCTTCTACAGGGTAGCGTTAGTGTCATCGGGGTTATGGTTAGTGTCTTAAGGGTTAGGGTTCATGTCGTCAGGGTTAGGGTTAGGGTCATTTCAGTCAGGGTCCTCTCCTAACACAGACTTGGTCGTTCAGACTGAACTCTCATTTTAGAATATCAGATAAGTATCTGATTTAAGGTTAGTTCTGGGTTAGTTTTAAAAAAAAAAAATTATAGTTCTGTTCAGTCTGTGTTAAACAGATCAGCTAAAGGTAATTAGTATTTAAAAAAAAGGATTTGTGCCACATTCTTCTGTCTGTGAACTGAGCCTCAGGGGCATGTGACTCACCTCCCAGTGATGTGGACCAGCACCACAGACAGCTCCTCTGATCTTAACCAGCACCATGGACAGCTCGTCTGCTCTTCACTAGTCAGAAGTCGCGTTAACCGAAAATATTCCGTCATTGATTTCTTTTGAAGATGGCGGAAAATTCTGAAGGCCGTCCATTATTTTGACAGATTAAAATACCGAGGAGAATTTACCAAAGAAAGTTTCACATAGAACTTACTGACAGGATGACTGCTCTGTCTGGCTGTAAACAGAATCTACAGCACCACTGTTCACTATTACACTGAATACTACACTGTTCACTGTTACCTATTATTACTATTATTATCTGCCACAAAAATTCCATATTGATCGATCACTAGTAAAATAGTTGATGAAACAAAGTTAGAAGCTCTGGAAAAAAGCTAAAATTGCACCTTTGAAGATCCCAAAACAGTGTCGTCTGAAATCCTGATTTTTGTTCCAAAACCACAGATTGTTGGTCCCTTACTTCCTGTCTGGGCTGATTTTTGCTGTTGGCATCTACATCTGTCTCTGCCCTTTGGCGTCAGTTCTCTGCTCTGACATTTACCAGACAAATGCTAGAGTGTCACACCTTCGTTCATCCACACGCATAAATAATATAATATCCAAAGACCTCTGGACTTGGCTCAACATGCAAACGCACTAATCACATAAACATGCTGAGATCCACAGCAGGACACAACAAGACGGGAAATTAACAATATGCAAACAAGTGGCCCACCAATGAGCTGTTGATGCCTGAACAATGGAAACACAATGAGTATGCCTGTCAGCCAAGCACACATGCACATTCACATGCACGCGCCCTCATTCACAACAGCAGGTTCCAGAGGCTGAGCAGAAGTCAAACAAAGATGGAACTCCCCTGGTATTTGGAAGCAGGAGCAGATGGTGACAGAATTTGGCATCAGATTACCAGTTAGTCTTTTTACAGTCACATTTAAGTCCAACTGTTGTCGATAATTGCGGTAAGGATTTAACTGGAGTTTATCAGAAATCTCAGTTTACATGTGCAACCGGAGAATCCAATTATTATTGGACTCCCAGGGACTAGGTAGCACTACACCCCCTTTCCCGTTGGCGGGCTTTTAGTTGGTGCCATAGAAGAACGATTGGTAAACAAAGGCATCAGATTTGAAGCAGACATAGTTGAGCAACACCCAAAGAACATATGAACCACAACCATGAAAATATGAACCACAACCATGAAGATATGAACCACAACCATAAAGATATGAACCACAACCATGAGGATATAAACCACAACCATGAAGATATGAACCACAACCATGAAGATATAAACCACAACTATGAAGATATAAACCACAACCATGAAGATATAGACCACAACCATAAAGATATGAACCACAACCATGAAGATATAAACCACAACTATGAAGATATAAACCACAACCATGAAGATATAGACCACAACCATAAAGATATGAACCACAACCATGAAGATATAGACCACAACCATGAACATATAAACCACAACCATGAAGATGTGGACCACAACCATGAAGATATAAACCACAACCATAAAGATATGAACCACAACCATAAAGATATGAACCACAACCATGAAGATATAGACCACAACCATGAACATATAAACCACAACCATGAAGATGTGGACCACAACCATGAAGATATAAACCACAACCATGAGGATATAAACCACAACCATAAAGATATGAACCACAACCATAAAGATATGAACCACAACCATGAAGATATAGACCACAACCATGAAGATATAAACCACAACCATGAAGATGTGGACCACAACCATGAAGATATAAACCACAACCATGAGGATATAAACCACAACCATGAAGATATAAACCACAACCATGAAGATATAAACCACAACTATGAAGATATAAACCACAACCATGAAGATATAGACCACAACCATGCAGCGGATCAGTATATTTGGAACAAACAGTTTCAAACTCTGATTTATTACAATAAATAAAGTACATGTTGTCATGGTGACTGTGATCACTTCCTGAAGGGGGTGTGTCCAGGCCAGTCAGTGGTGGAGCTAAAGTTGGAGAAGCTCCATTAGAACCATGTTATCTGACTTAGGTAGTCGCACTTCTAAAACTCCACTTCCATTCAAGTCCCATTAAGGTGGATACAGGACTGAAAACTAAAGATATTAGTCCAACTGGTGCAGGGGTGCTCAATCCTGGTCCTCAAGAGGTACTATCCTGCATGTTTTAGATGTATCCCGCTTTCAACACACCTGACGGTCATTATCAGGCTTGATGAGAGGTTTTTTTATTTCAATCATGTGTGTTGGAAGGGGGATACATCTAAAACATGATGACCAGGATTGAGTACCCCTGAACTAAGGCAATAATTAGAATTTCTATAAGTGAATTTAAATATACTGAGTGTTCTAATGACAGGCTCTGATATGGCTTTATCGCAGACAGTTTTGAACCATTAGAAGCTTTTGTTTGCTGGACTGTGTTTTTTTTCAGCTGCTAATGGACATGCATTCGGTATGTCATGAATGTAGCCAGCTGATGCAGTTCATTGTCCTTCAGGTTCATTATCTGCCTCAGTGTTTTCTCAGATTCATTGATGTGACAGTGCCCTTCCCTCTCAGTTACATATTTCCACAAACATTCTGAACCTCAAAGATGGGATTCTGGGATCTGCAATGCGAAAACATAGTCATGGTTGTTTAAATGTCATTGTTCTTTGCCCATCTTTCAATAAAAAAATTAAAGAATCCATCATATCCATGGTTAGAAGGGCAGGTACTTTTTGAAACCTCTTCCCTCTCATCATCAACTTCGTGAACTGTCTTACATCCTGTTCTAGTTGTTTTCTCTAACACAGTTTTGGGGAAATCACGTTTTTGGTCCACCCCCACCAGCTCCACTGCTACTGGATATCTTTCTTTTTAATGTGATAACTTGAAAAATATTGGGTTTACAAATTCCATATCATCCATATCAATCAATATCATGGAGAGAAGTGATTAGCTTTTGGACAATTTAACATTTGTAGATGATAGATGCTAGATTGGATCAGCCGGACGGATGGGGGCAGGACTAAGGTGTGGACGTTCTGTGCAGCTGAATCAGGGTGCATTTCATTGGACATATTTCTTCATGGCGTGCTATCCAGGGAAGGAGAAACCAACCGTTTCATTAACTTTTCAGTTTTCTGCTGTCAAATTTGTTACTTGAAACCAGGCATTTGGTAGCTGATTATATAGCTGAACCTCACCTAGAGCAGAAATGTGCAACCTTACTTTTTTTTTACCTCTGCCAAGGACCTTATGTGTTTGCTGGCGTTTGGTGGTTGACTCAAAAATTTATGGATGGATTTTGATGAAATTTTCAGGGTAGGTTGGTAATGGGGAGATCTGGAAATCATTAGATTTTTCTGGTGATCCGGGGGAGAGGAGTCTACCTTGCCGTAGGTCTGCGCTCTCAGAGTGCTGTTCTAGTTATTCATATTTTTCTTTCATGTGGAGGGTTTTGGCAAATCTAAGCACCACGAGGATGGAATATAGAACAGTTCACAAAAAGGATAAAAAAAATGTTGATCGGTGATTTTTGAAACAAGAATTGAAGTTAGTCTATACTAGGGTGACCATATGTCCGGATTGTGTCTGGACAGACAGCTCTAAAACTGGACTGTTAATGCGTCCTCACTTTTTACATTTCTTCCTCAGGACCTGAGGACAAAATGTAAACAGTGAGGACACGAAACAGACGTCCAGTCCAGTTTTAGAGCCATCTGTCCGGACAAAATTCGGACATATGGTCACGCTAGTCTATAGACCACATATAAGAATTTATTCTCTAAACTTACAGGGCACAATAATGATATCTACAGTACAGTCGAATATCTACAGTTGTACATTACATTCATCTTTACCTTTGTCATTAAAGTAACGGTTTACTGAAAAATTTATAAACTTAGACCTCGAGTTGTCCTCAGTGGTCTGTACTGTATATAGTTTGCAAGACCTTCTTTCAATAGTGCTGTTGTCTTTCAAAAGTGTGAAATTACTGTGTCATACGTCCTTGTCCCACGGCCCATCTGTCCGGCTGATCCAATCTACCATCTACCTTTCTAGATTCTCCACAAGGGGGCAATCAAAAGTTTATAATCACTAAATATTCTTTTGTTCATATCTACGGAAATATTTATGTTATTGACTTCAAATCAAATGTAAATGGTAAATGGTAAATGGACTGCATTTATATAGCGCTTTTCCACCTTCATGGTGCTCAAAGCGCTTTACATTAGCCTCTCATTCACCCATTCACACACACACTCATACACCAGTAGGTTTCTATGGTCTAAGGTCAGTCCTACTGGTCCTGGTCCCCAGGTCATGACATGTCATGAACTGGGGACACCTCACACCATGGCATCCTACTTGTTTAGTTGAAGATCTCTAACCATCACTTCCAACAGCTAGTTTTGTCTAGTTTTGAGGCACTGCATATTATCCTGATGAGGTTCTGTCCGTGTAGGTCTGCAGAAGTATTTTTGTTGCCTCACCTTGTCGTCTTCAACTAAAAAGGATGATTTTTGCTGGAAGACATGCACTCAGTCTTGTATTTAGCAGGCTTTGGTCTCTCTGGACTTCCACACTAAGGAGTTTCATGACACCTTCTGTCAGTGGAACCATTTCCTTTTTGTTCCATCTCTCCTCCTCGAGATTTGTTGGTGCACAGTGTGACACACTGCTTTCACAGCTTAAGAACCTTTAGGTCAGGGGTTTTAAACATATGGCCAAATGCCAATGGTTCCAATGTGGCCTGTGGGATGAAGAGCATAATAATCTATTAAATGACTCCATATTTTCTTCTCAGTTTATTCTTTGCCTATAAATGATAACAACTTCAAATTTTTGTCATTGCTTAACTGCAAAAAACTATATTAAATTCTGAAAATATTCATATTTACAAACTATCCTGTAGTAATAAAATATGAATAACTTGAACAAATGTGAACAACCTGAAATATCTAAAGGAAATCAGATACAATTTGAACCATTTTCTGTTTCTGTTACTAACAGTTTAGTATCTTTTTAGAACTGATCCATAATAAAGCACATGGACAAATGATACACTGAGGCAGAATATTGTTAAAATTGCTCTTATTGTTCTTATGAAATTTCCCTTTTTTGCATTTGGATAATTTCTAAAAGTATTTTCATAATTTAATGGGGGTTTTTTTGCACTAAAACAATGACAGCAATTTGGAGTTGTCATTATTTATAGGTTATTATGTTTTCATTTTGCTGATCCGGCCCATTGAAGATCAAATCAGGCTGAATGTGACCTCTGAAGAAAATGAGTTTGGGACCCTTGCTTTAGGTGGTACTAAAACCCCTCCTGGAGCCATCACCTTGGTGGAGGAATTTCAGAGAGCTAATGACCCTAGGAGCTTTGTTGTCAGGGGGCCTTTTGCCCCTGGTGGGGTCTCCCATGGCAGATTGGTCCTATGCGAAGGTTCAGACAAAGAATGTTTCAAAAGATCGTGATGATGAATAAAAGCAACAGCATGTGTAGGAGGGCTACTGGGGCTCCACACTGGAGCCAGGTCAGGGTTGGGGCCAGTGGGTGAGGGTCTGGTGGCCAGAGGTCCACCAATGGGGCCCTGCTGGGTCCAACCTGAATTGGCTATAAGGGCTCATCACCTTGTGGACCCACCACCTGCAAGGAGGAGCAGAAGGGTTTGGTGTGGATTCGGCAGCAGACCAAAGGCCTTGGTGGTCTGATCCCCAGTGTAAAGACTTCAAAGCACCCCCCATTCTCCTTACCCTCCTGTAATTTGAATTTCCCTTCAGATTACCAGGGGATAATTTGAAATTAATCTTATTTTACCCCTGGGAGTAACCTGAAAGTGATCTCAAGATACCCTCCTTCATTTCAGATTTCCCCTCAAATTACTTAGCTATTCTGTTTTTTTTTTTATTATACTATTAATAGGTGTTGAGAAGGAACAAAAGGGCTATGAGTGCTCAGGATACTGTGCAAATAATGTTACTCACATGCTCATCTGTACCAGATGAAGTCAAAGTCCAGAAGATGAGGAAGGAGCAGAATCATTCTGAGATTTAAAAATATATATTAAAACACCTTTAATATGACATGGCAAATTCTAAAAACACTTGGGCCTATGCATTGCGGCCAAAACTCCTTTATAAGGGCGTGTGCAGAAAAAGTAGATCACAGGTTAAGAAGGAATCCGTAGGTGTCAAAGGGGGTGGAGTCTTCGCATCATGTGACTGGTAAACGGAGAAGAGAAGTGATTTAAAAAAAAAAAGGGGGGGGGGGATAAATCCCCATAAATCCCCACTTCTATCACCATTACTTTGAGGGAGGAAGCAGAGGGATGTCCCATCTGATGATAATGGGCCGCCATCGGATAAGATTTATTTTTTTGGCCTGATGGCGTTCTTGTGTTCTGCCACTCTGTCCTTGAGTCTTCTTTTTGTTCGGCCGATGCACAAGAAGCCACACCCACACTCCAGTCTGTAGACTACAAAAGTGGTGTTAGGTTTTATTGTTCCTTGATCAGAAATTACTTTTGATGCGCTTTTTGAAAATTAATTTACACCATACTCATATTTTATTGTTATGCAACATTCACAGATACCAATGAATTTATCATGTTCTATCATGTATCAAATATTCATGTGAATTAGTCATGCTGATATTTATGACAAATTCAAATAAACCACGACTGATAAGGAGCTGTAACAATTTGATCTTTCCCACAAACTTTCTGGTCTACTTTTGAGGGTAATAATAAACCACGGTAGACATTCTGTTGTTTCTGGCCAAATCATGGATGGACCAATCAGAATCACTGGGTGTGATTTTAACAGTTATAACGTAATCATAGTCTCCAAACAGCAGCTTTGAAAAACATGGCGACTTGCATTGAACGAGACTGCACTTTTGTAATTTCAACGGTGTTGTCAGAACTCATGCATATTGATTCTTTAAAAGTTGAACAGAGAACAGTTTTGAAAGAATTTATTGGTATCAAGGATGTTATTGCTCTTCTCCCAACCAGGTATGGTAAGAGCTTCTACTTCTATCATCTATGTTACATGCTGCTTCCGATGTGATTCGTTAAAGTAGTATGTCATTCAAAATGACAAGCACCTGTTTTCTCCAATCAGAGCGAATAATTTTGATTGACAACCACGCCTTAGCAAAGAGAAGCTAATGGTGCTTTCCCAGATGTAAAATGCGGGCACCATGTGAAGCATCCATACCTCTGACGTGAGTTGTTTTTTTCTTGGTTTTAGGGTACACATTCTCATGTGTCCACAGTTGATCCCATTACAGATGGATGGTAAACAATCTTCTGCAACTGTCCCTTCTGTCGACAGTCTACATGTTATTATTTCACCTCCTTCTTTTTTCAAAACCTTAACATTCTGGAAGCAATCACCTTTTCTATGAAGCAGCTCAAATATTTGGCAACGTGACTTCACTTTCAGTAGATGTCACATGACTTGGGCTGCTTCATTTTCCAGCTTTGTATTTGAGTGACACCCCACACTTATTTGACTTTGTGGTGTTTGTTTGAACACACAATAGTGTTTGTTGTTTTTCTCCCTGACCACCGGTTGTTAGTTTAACAGGTGACCTAGTCATTCCTCAGGGTCACCTTTGTCATCTTCATCCGTGTTGTTTCTGTCACACATCACAGTTTTCTCACATTCTGTTTTACACACATCAATTAAGGTTTTGAATGAGGATGTACATCACCTTCATAGGAAACTTCTCGTCTTCAGAAGCTGTTGTTCAGCTGTTGTGCTGGCGGCCTTCTACAGGTGTGTGGTGGAGAGTATGCTCACCTTCTCCATCACCACCTGGTATGGGAACTGCTCTGCCGCTGACAGGAAGATGCTGCAGAGGGTGGTGACAACTGCACAGAGCATCATGGGCAGCAGTCTCCCCTCTGTGGATGACCTGTATGTGAGCAGGTGCAGGAGTACCGCCGCCCGCATTATGAAGGACTCCGCCCACCCGGCCTACGGACTGTTCCAACCCCTCCCCTCGGGTAGGAGGCTACGGAGCTTCAAGGCGAGAACAACAAGGCTCAAATGTAGTTTTTACCCAGAGGTGGTTAGGATTTTTAACTCCATGAGCACTGACATTTACTCACTGTTGGGACACTAGTGCTGGTTCTATGTTTGTATCGATCCGTTTTTAGCCTGTTTTATCCTGTTCTTTTAAGCTGCTGTTTTTAGTACATGGCCGTTCTTATTTCCTGCACTGTAGCTTTCCTATTTATTTCTTAAGTATTAGGTTTTTATGTTAGTATTTTATGAGATCATTGTTCTAGGATTTTTATTTAGGGTTGTATACTGCTGGTCCTGAGTACTAATTTCGTTTCATGTACTCATGTGAAATGACAATAAGCAATAAACCTAAACCTAACCTAAACCTGATGATGGGATAGTCCTGAAAAATGTATGATATGTCCTGGAAAAAAACCCCCAACAGATTCTAGAAGAGGTTCTAGATCACAGGTCTCAAACATGCGGCCCGGGGGCCAAATGCAGCCCGCCAATGGTTCCAATGCAGCCCGTGGCATGAAGAGCATAATAACCTATTAAATGACTCCATATTTTCTTCTCAGTTTTTTCTATGCCTATAAATGATGACAGCTTGAGATTTTTGTCATTGTTTTACTGCAATTACAAAATACAAATGTGAACAAACTGAAATGTGAAAAGAAAATTACATGAAAATTGGACCATTTTCTGCTTCTGTTACAAAGTGTGAAGTGTCTGATCCATAACACACATGGACAAATGAGACATTGAGGCAGAATATTGTTCAAATTGCCCTTGTTTTCCATATGAAATTTCAATTGTTTTGTGTTTGTATAATTTATACAAGTATTTTCATCATTTAATGGGGAGGTTTTTTTGCACTAAAATAATGACAAAAATGTGGAGTTGTCATTATTTATGTTATTATGTTTTAATTTTACTGGTCCGGCCCATTTGTGATAAAATCAGGCTGAATGTGTCCCCTGAATGAAATGAGATTGAGACCCCTGTTCTAGATTCTCTGATCCACTTCAGTCCTTGACCTTTGACCCATGTGAAACCACAGGTTCTAGATCTTCTGAGTCTCTACCTTGAGCTTAAGTCCATCAGTCTGACAAACTGCAACAGTTAACCGTGGGCGGAGTTAATGTCATGACCCAGACACACACACGCACACACACACACACACACACACACAGTTCCCTTTTATAATACAGATGTATTATTCATATAAAGAACTGTGTGTGTGTGTGTGTGACAGGTAAATTGAGGTCAGGTGAAGCCAAAAGGAAAAGCCAGACAATAACTGGCATCACAACACACACACACACACACACACACACACACACACACACACACACACACACAGTAAATCCATAATTATAAACAGCAGTGTGCTTCTTTCATTGGCTCAGCACATTTTTGGTAATATATGGTCACAGCAGTGTTTGTAGTCATTTGTATGTGTGTGTGTGTGTGTGTGTTTGTTTGTGTGCGTGCTCTATTTTTCCCAAAGTGTGTGTGTGTTGTTGTTGTTGTTATTGTGGTGTCCCAGGTGTCACATGCTACTAACAGTCTTTTCAGAACCACATAATATGTGTGCGTGTGTGTGTGTGTGTTTGGTGGTGGGTGGGTGTGGTGGGGGGGTCTGAAAACAATGTATTTGCATTGTAGCAGTAAGAGCTGATATTTAATCACCCTAAGGTGTTTTCTACTACAACAATATGAATGATAATGTTAATAAACTGTAATCCCATTCACTGTTCCACTGGGAAGTTTAGCACATTTGCTGATTCATGTTTAATGAAGAAAAATGCATTTGTGTGAAAGTATGAAGGACTAAGATAACCTAACCTTAAACCCCCAACAGCCTAACCCTTAACCCCGGCACCCTAAACTTAACCCCCTAACCCTGGGGCTAACCCTAACTTTAACCATTTACTGCAGGTGCCTCAAACTCATTTTCTTTAGGGGACACATTCTGTCTGATTTGGTTTCCAGTGGGCGGACCAGTAAAAATGAAAAACTACACTAAACTTTTGTCTTTGATTTTGTGCAAAACACCCCCATTAAATGATACAAATATTTTCTTTTACAAATTATACAAACAAAAAAAAAGGTGAGAATAACCAGAAAAAAACCCTCAAATTTCCTTGGAAAAATGTATGCAATTTTAACAATGTTAAAATATTATATGGTTCAACATTTTATTTCAATTATTAAAATTGTACAGAATTTTCTTTAGACATTTCATGTTGTTCATACTTGTTCAGGTTTTTCACATTTTATTGTTACATTATAGTTTGTAAATGTAAATATTTCCATATTCTCCTGTTATTTAAAAAAAAAACAAAAAAAACAAAGATTAACATTTTAAGTTACCATTATTGGCATAATGTAATTTTTTTCACATCAAACCAAGAAGAAAATATGTATTTCTGATTTTTTTGTAGGTTTTTATTTTATTTGACTCTAGATAATATTTGTTCTACAGCCTTGACTGTGGAATTATTGACCTTTACAAATTCATCCCAGCGGCTGCATTGAAACCATTTGCGGGCCACATTTGGCCCCCGACCCACATGTTTGAGACCCCTGATTTACCGTCTATATACAGTGGACCATCTGGATCTCAGAAACAGTCCTCAGATTATAAATGGAGACCATTTAACATGTGGTAAAAAAACTATTTACATTAATATTATTAATAAATTCAGATGTTCATAATATCATATTTTCCGGAAGATAAGGGCCTGTGGTTTATTTATTTTCATTTCAATGTGTAATGGCATGTAAATGTGCTATTAGAGCCCTGCACTCCCACAGGAGTACTGCAGGACCCAAAGCAAAGTGGGGCGGGAGTGGGAAATGCATATTGTGGGAGCGAGCGGGAGCGATGATAAGCTGCAGTCCCGTAAACTAAAAATCTGTTTATATTCAAAACTGTAAATTATTAATTTTTCCTGTCATATATACATTGTGTTGGATATTTTATTTTGTACTAATAAAAACAAATTTGTGGATGTGTTGTAATCTCACATATGAAATCTCCAATCATGGCAGAACAGCAGAGCTCCTCTAGTGAAGAACATATTGCTTCAGAAGTAAATGATGGTTTAAAAACAGGTACAGTGACCTTAAAAATGTCTAAAGTCCTGAAGTCAGACATGTGGAAGTTGCTTTCACTAGTGTACGGTACAGCTTTGCTTGTTGTGACAAGTGTCAAAAGGTCCTGACGTACAACAGCCACCAGACCTGAATCACCATACCTGTACTGTCTTAAAAGGACAAAACATTTTTGGAATTCAAAGTGAAAAAGCCAAAAGTGACAGATGTGTTAAAGGCAAAGTCAGTGGAGAGATACATTGATTTCGTTGCTGTGGACCTCCACCCATATGACAACATCACTGGTCACACATTAATTCAAATAGCCCAACACTTAGTTGACACTGAAGCCACAAAAGGCAAATTCGATGTGCAAGATCTTCTGCCCGTTCCAACAACTGTGTCACATCATGTAGATGATAGGGCACTGAAATTTAGAAGAGCTGTTGTTGATGACATTAATGAGACGGTTGGGAAATACGGGTGTGCTGTATGGTGAATTTGCATGATGCCGGGACACGACAGCCAATCAGTGTTGAGATGCTGCCAACGCCGTGACAGAATGATAACAGTCGGACTGACCCAGAAGGCAGAAAGGAAGAACTGGGCCCAAGTCAGCCTGAGATACCGTTGAAAGCGAACATCATCCAGGTGGAGTTCCTGGAGGAGGTGGTGAACGTCTTGTTTTGTTAGTTTTTGTGCGTCTTCCTGTTCTTTCTGTCATTGTTAGTGTCTGGGCTTTTATTTTGTTATGTTGGTTCACGTTCACTCTGTTTTGTTTTAATTCCTGTCACCCAGTTAATTTAACCGTGATGTGTCTCACCTGGCGTCTGGTGTATACATGTTGGTCTGTCTTGATTAGATGTACAGTAAGATTGTTTGTCCTGGATGCATCACTTGAGCGTTTGTCTTTGTTCTTGGTATCCCTCGTGTATGATCTGGTTCTGGATATTTGGTTCTTTGTCTTTTTGTCTGTTCTGTCGCTGCATCTGATCTCCTATTTCTGGACCCTGTTTCTACCCTTGGTTTCATGCTCATCGTTTGGACCTCTCTGGTTTCTCTGACCCTTTTCTTGTTTATGCTAACGTTATCTGTTGCTCTGTTTTTGTTCTGCTGGTTTTCTGGTTTTGACCTGGTTCCGTCCACTGACTTTTCCTCTGCCTTGTTCCCTAGTCATTGTTACCGGTACAGCCCAGCTAACAGCAACACATTACATTTCCTCTGTTGAATCCCTTAGTAAACTGTGTTCTCCTCCTTACGATCCTTGTGTTCTGAAACTCGTATCACTCGTGTTATTGTGAATACACTCATTAACATTTGAAATAGGTGAGAATCATTGTGAAGGTGTTTAGTAAAAGTTTGACTGACTGACTTATCTGACTCTTTTGTTTCATTTAATGTGCCTTATAGTTCAGTGCGTCTTATATATTAAAACAAATCTAAATTCAACCATTCATTGATGGTGCACCTTATAATCCAGTGCGGAAACTACCGTAAATATGAACACTTTTTTAAAATATACATTTTGTATCGAACCATGTTTCATTTCTTTGCTTTTAACTCTATCAGTCTCTTATGTTATAACTAACTTATTGCAATTATTTTATTTCTAGTCCTTCCCTGTCTTTCAAAATCTGTCTTCTTTCTTTGCTGACCTCTGACCTCTTGGCTAGGTTAGTCTTGTAAAACAAATCTCAAAATTAATGGGACTAGATCTGGTCGAAAAAAATAACAAAAATGTCATCTTACAATCACATGTGTTTTGTCTTTATTTCCATAGTGACACAACTACACACACACACACACACACACACACACACACACACACACACACACACTGCTACCACAGTATTATGTCCATAAAGTCTATTTCCATGGTGAAGTGGTGATGAATGAGACGCCACTGAAGTCAATGAGATAGTGTAATACTAGAATTCAGCCAAACACATGCACACACACACACTTTCTCTCTCTCTCTCTTTCTCAATGAGACCACAGTGTATCATAATTCACTGTTCAGATAAATGCCCAGTGTGCATTATCGCTTAGGGTGTGTGTGTGTGTGTGTGTGTGTGTTGGAATTATTGCAGTGTCTCCTTAATGGGATGATGTCAGAACATTAGACACACATACACACACACACACACACACACACAGACTTAAACTACAGACACACACACTTAAAATACTCTAGTTTTTTTCTTTCTTTCTTTCTTTTTCTTTTTTTTTTTTTTTTACAACTCTTGGGATGTTTGTCATAATTCGATGACAACTTGGATGAACCCTTAAAAACCTAGTTACACTTTAATGTTAGTTCCAAAAGAACATTTTTATTTCTATTTTTAACAGTTTTTAAATGATTTATTAACCTTTATTGTAATATTATCCCCTTTATTTGAAATTGTTTTTTTTTTCACTGTACATGTTGATTAAACTCAAAATAACATTGATGGTTATTTGATAAAAAATAGAAATCGGAATAAACTGCATCTTTTTCAGTCCAATTTACCATGAACTGAACATAAACCCAGTGTTTCCATCCACTGTAACTGATGGTTTGATGCTGTATCAATGTTATAGAACGGAGGTGGGCAATCCTAGTCCTTAAGGGTCGGTGGTCTGTCAAAATGGGCGTCCCCGTTGAAACCAGCAGCCAAAATTAACAATAATTCCACCAAAATATGCTACTTTGGATTTGGAAACGTTACTATTGATATCATATAATGCTCCTATTTTCGGTAGAATTTTTTAATATTTGATTTTTCTAACATTGTATTTAGAATTAGTTACTCAAAATTTAGGCTATAGTTTGCGTCCGGTGAACTAACATCAACAATAAAACACAGGCAAATCATGTGTATTGTCTGTCCGTCCATGGGAGTGGATCTCTCCTTCAATGTGGTTCTCCCCGAGATTTCTTCTTTTTCCCACTGGGTTTTGAAGTTTTTTCTTGCCGAGAAGGAGGGTCTAAGGACAGGGGATGCTTGGGACTTTTTTCATGTATCTCTGTAGTTGATTGTGTTTTTTGTAAAGCCCTTTGAGACGACTTTGTTGTGATTTAGGGCTTTATAAATAAAATTGAATTGAATTGAATTGAATGTGTATAATGTAAAAAATCTTAGCTACTTAAAACGTCAATATCCATTCTATCGTACGCATGTGACTGCTTATATGATTACTGGTTAAAGGCACAATACAATAAATATTCTTTCAAAGTATTACTCATGTCCAGCATCCAAGTCAATTGCACATGTGGCTGAGGATGCCTGAATTGATGGTCTTTGTCCTCTATGAAAACACTTGGTGGTCATGTACATGCTCAGAAGCCCAAGGTGACACGATGCCCATTTTGACAGAACACTGGAATCCTGCATGTTTTTGTTATTTCCCTCTTCCATCACACCTGGTTCAATTAATGATCAACTCATCACCAGGTTATGCAGAAGCCTGATAATGATGTAATAGCTTCCAATGGCTTGTAATACCTGAGGTCTGCTCAAACTGTCAGTTCATTTAAATCAGGCCTGAAAACATTACTGTTCACTGGAGCTTTTACTTAGATTATTATTTGCTTTAAAATGTTTATATGTCTCTTATTTTAATTGTCTTTTAATGCATTTAAATTTTTTCATATGTTTTATGTAAAGCACCTTCAATAAACCTGTACATGAAATGTGCTATAAAAATACATTTGTCTTGTCTTCCAGGTGTAATGGAAGAGAGAAATATCTAAAACATGCGAGATACCGGCCCTCGAGGACCAGGACTGCCCAGCGATGTTGTAGTACATGATGGTGTTTCCATGGAAACTACAGAGCCTCTGAAAGTACACACACACACACACACATGTATATATATATATATATATATATATATATATATATTTATTTTTTTTTATGTATTTTTTTTTCTTGTGTATTCTTTATAATACCCACAATTCACTATGAATAAACCATTTATTACCTATTTGTTAATGGTTTATTCATACACAATTTATCATAAACAAAGTGTTTACAAAGCATAAACAAGCTATTTGTAGCTGTGTGAACAAATGCTTTCTGATAAATTGCGTATAAGCAATATATTAATAAACATTAACAAATAGGTAACAAATGGTTAATACATCATGAACAAACCAAAATTACACAACATAATATAGTACATATGTAGTGGAATGTGTATAGGTATTATAAAGTGTTACCATATATATATATATATATATATATATATATATATATGTGTGTGTGTGTGCGTATGATTATGTACCTGACCAACCAGTAGATGGTTTATATATACATGAAACTTTCACAAATTAAGCTTCATCTCATCTCAAGTATAAGGTACCATCTCCAAGACAGACAGACGTACATACAGATGTACAGACAGACAGACATACAGATGTACAGACAGACAGACAGTGTTGTACGTCTTGTCAAGCTATGTTTTTAGTTCATGTTTTGTCTTTTCTGTTTTATGAGCTCGACACACACGCTGACACATCGGTGTCGCTGGACCCATCACTAGAACCTGTGTCCTGACAGTTTGGCTGCCTGTTTCCTGCCCACTCTGCTGCACTGACTGATTACCTGTGTATTGTTCTTCATTAAACAGACTTTTTTTTTATGTGCTACCTCTCCAAGCCATGCATTTGGGTCCAGACCCCCGCTCAGTGTCACAGACAGAGATAACACTGGTTATTGTCACACACATAACTCTACAAACTGTTCTTCTCGAAAAACACAGAAGTTAAATCCAGTGAAGGAAGAGCAGATAATAAGACACAGGTTCAATTACATTTTATTTGTAGAGACCCTAAACACAGCACGGTTGGGGTTTCTGGGTAAGGGTTAGAGGGCTACAAGGGTTTTAAAGAGTTGGTTTGAAAAAAAACAAGGTCAGTTTAAAGGTTAAAGGGTAAGTTTATGGGTTAAAGGGTAAGTTTAAGGGTTAAAGGGTAAGATTAAAGGTTAAAGGGTAAGTTTAAGGGTTAAAGGGTAAGTTTAAGGTTTAAAGGGTAAGTTTAAAGGTTAAAGGGTAAGTTTAAAGGTTAAAGGGTAAGTTTAAGGGTTAAAGGGTAAGTTAAAGGGTTAAAGGGTAAGTTTAAGGTTTAAAGGGTAAGTTTAAAGGTTAAAGGGTAAGTTAAAGGGTTAAAGGGTAAATTTAAAGGTTAAAGGGTAAGGTTAAAGGTTAAAGGTTAAAGGGTAAGTTTAAGGATTAAAGGGTAAGTTAAAGGGTTAAAGGGTAAGTTTAAGGGTTAAAGGGTAAGTTTAAAGGTTAAAGGGTAAGTTAAAGGGTTAAAGGGTAAGTTTAAGGTTTAAAGGGTAAGTTTAAGGGTTAAAGGGTAAGTTTAAAGGGTAAGTTTAAGTGTTAAAGGGTAAGTTAAAGTGTTAAAGGGTAAGTTTAAGGGTTAAAGGGTAAGTTTAAAGGTTAATGGGTAAATTTAAGGGTTAAAGGGTAAGTTTAAAGGTTAAAGGGTAAGTTTAAAGGTTAAAGGGTAATTTTAAAGGTTAAAGGGTAAGTTAAAGGGTTAAAGGGTAAGTTTAAGGGTTAAAGGGTAAATTTAAGGGTTAAAGGCTAAGTTTAAAGGTTAAAAGGTCAGTTTAAGGGTTAAAGGGTAAGTTTAAAGGTTAAAGGGTATGTTTAAGGGTTAAAGGGTAAGTTTAAGGTTTAAAGGGTAAGTTTAAGGGTTAAAGGGCAAGTTTAAAGGTTAAAGGGTAAGTTTAAAGGTTAAAGGGTAAGTTTAAAGGTTAAAGGGTAAGTTTAAGGGTTAAAGGGTAAGTTTAAGGTTTAAAGGGTAAGTTTAAAGGTTAAAGGGTATGTTTAAGGGTTAAAGGGTAAGTTTAAAGGTTAAAGGGTAAGTTTAAGAGTTAAAGGGTAAGTTTAAAGGTTAAAGGGTAAGTTTAAGGGTTAAAGGGTAAGTTTAAGGGTTAAAGGCTAAGTTTAAAGGTTAAAGGGTAAGTTTAAGGGTTAAAGGGTAAGTTTAAAGGGTAAGTTTAAGGGTTAAAGGGTAAGTTCAAGGGTTAAAGACTAAGTTTAAAGGTTAAAGGGTAAGTTTAAGGGTTAAAGGGTAAATTTAAGGGTTAAAGGCTAAGTTTAAAAGTTAAAGGGTAAGTTTAAGGGTTAAAGGCTAAGTCTAAAGGTTAAAGGGTAAGTTTAAGGGTTAAAGGCTAAGTTTAAAGGTTAAAGGGTAAGTTTAAGGGTTAAAGGCTAAGTCTAAAGGTTAAAGGGTAAGTTTAAGGGTTAAAGGGTACGTTTAAGGGTTAAAGGGTAAGTTTAAGGGTTTAAGGTTTAAAGGGTAAGTTTAAAGGTTAAAGGGTAAGTTTAAGGGTCTTTTAGGGTTAAATTAAATCATTTAATCCACATGATAGTAAAGGTTGAATAAACTGATCCATTTCAGAAGTGACTATAAACGCAGATATTTTTTCTAAACAAAACAACTTCTGTGTGTGTGTGTGTGTGTGTGTGTGTGTGTGTGTGTGTGTGTGTCACTAAAGCATGACTGCCCAATCTGTCTTTTAATGAATTTAATAGTTTCATCATTTCTCTATCAACCATCAACGCTGGTGTTCCCCACTCTCTCTCACACACACACACCTTATTATTTACTTCAATAGACAAAAGATGCCGAGTGGAAAAGTGACTGTGCAGATGTGTGTGTGTGTGTGTGTGTGTGTGTGTGTGTGTGTGTGTGCACTCATGCACATGTGTGTTTATGCTGCAGACATACCTCATCCGAAAAGGAATTTGTTCAGTAATCCAGCTGTGGAATTGAATGATGTTGTCATAGAAACAAGGATTAGGCTCCGGGATGTTTAAAAATGGTCAATTACCTTCACTACTGTAACAAGTACAGGAGGAGAACAAGAAAAGGAGAACACAAAGAGGAAGAGAACATGAGAGAGAGAGTAGGAGCACATGTAGAGGAAGAGAACAAGCACACGGTGAGGAAAAAAAGAGAAAAGGAGTGACAGAAAGAAGAATAAAGAACGTTCTGTCACATCTGTCTTCAGTCTGTGTCTTATTTTTCTTTTTTGTTAATTCCTCTTTTATTTTGTAGTTTCCTCTTGTGCATCATGTCTACTTCCTGTTTTATTTCATTGTTTCACCACCATTAGCCTGTGGATTCAAACCATGTCTGTACATGACCCCTGACCTCTGTCTGTATCCCACCCCTGTTTGTACATGACCTCTGACCCCTGTCTGTACCTGACCTCTTGAATGTGTGTGACCCCTGACCCCTTGAATGTGCGTGAACCCTGACCCATGTCTGTACCTGACCCCTGACCTCTGTCTGTCCATGACCCTTGTGTGTACTTGACCCCTGACCCCTGGTCTGCCTGGTTCTTCAGTCTTTTTATCCGTATTATTGTTCTACATGGAGGTGTGGAAGCGTGTGTCAGTTAAATGCATCCAGGTTTTTTTAATCACTGACGTATGCGATGATGTCTGAAGAATCGCAGGTTACCCCCCCCCACACACACACACACATACACACTCACACACACACACATACACACTCACACACACACACACACACACACACACTCACACGCACACACTGGTTCAGGAAACAGGTCATGATTTGACACTAGACTGTAAATAAATGGGATGATGAAACACTGAAGATCGTTCTGTGGATTCTAACTGATGGTGCATCATTGACTGTCAACCCAACTTTAGTGATTGACGTGGAACCCCCAGAGTGGGAACATTGTCATCTCAGTTCTAGGAACAAAGTATGTTCATCATTTCTACAGACTTCCTACAGACCCCACCCCCACCCCCCTGTTTAAATTGATTTCAGAATGAATTTTGTCAATACTCAGACATGACAGGGCTTTAGATGACATAAGGACAAAAGTATGTGAACCATCATCAGCTGATCCATCAAAAATGTAATGATAATAAAAAAAATGTTTTTTTTAAATAATGGTCATAATTATGTTCATTCAATGACCATACACCAAAGTACCAAAGCACTTCCCTCCACCCATAATTTACATTTTTCATAATGTCCCTATTTTTCATTTAAATAATGCAGACAATATAATAATAATAATAATAATAATAATAATAATAATAATAATAATAATAATAATAATAATAATAATAATAATAATAATAATAATAATAATAATAATAATAATAAATACATCGTTATTTTACTGACAGTTTCATTGACAGGCTTTTTCTAACATAATACTTCATATGGATGTTCACTCATATCTTTGCCTGTTCTCCATGGTTTGTCCAGTAGATGACGTAGTAGAACAAATGAAGCCTCCAGGAGCTTCATCTGTCCATCACTCCTGTTTTATTGTATTTTATTTTTTTCCATCACTACTGGTCTGTGTC
>CM035793.1:10748909-10786409 GCA_020466265.1 Siphamia tubifer
TCTACGTACATTAATGATGTAGCTTTTCATGTTAGAATGTGTTGTTGCTTGACCAGTGGTGCGCGGGCATATTTGGAATGGTGAGGAAAAGAGAGAGAGAGAGAGAGAGAGAGACAAGAAGGTACGTGGAGAAAATGGAACGAGCAAAATCTGAGAATCGTGATGGGTGGACAGACAGATAAGGGTCACTGAGGAGGAGCAGGGGATGACAGGCCAGTAAAAAATGTTTAAAGATTGACACGTTTTAACGCTGACTGGTTAAAACAGGACAAGTACGCTACGTTGCTAAGACCGTGTCCAGGTGAGCCATTTTATGCTAGCTGTTCACTTTGCCCAGAGATAATTCTGGTGAAATATGACGACACAACGGCCTTAGATGACCACAAAAAAAAAAAAAAAACATGTACATCGAATATTGAGGTCACAACAAACCAAGACATTGTACTACTGGAGCTGGAGTACTACTGGAGCTGGGGTACTACTGGAGCTGGGGTACTACCGGAGCTGGGGTACTACCGGAGCTGGAGTGCTACTGGAGCTGGAGTGCTACCGGAGCTGGAGTGCTACCGGAGCTGGGGTGCTACCGGAGCTGGGGTGCTACCGGAGCTGGAGTACTACTGGAGCTGGGGTACTACCGGAGCTGGAGTACTTCTGGAGCTGGGGTACTACTGGAGCTGGGGTACTACTGGAGCTGGGGTACTACTGGAGCTGGAGTACTACTGGAGCTGGAGTACTACTGGAGCTGGGGTACTACTGGAGCTGGAGTACTACTGGAGCTGGGGTACTACTGGAGCTGGAGTACTACTGGAGCTGGGGTACTACTGGAGCTGGGGTACCACTGGAGGTGGGGTTCTACCACATAATAAATGGAATCTTAATTGTAAATAATGTTAACCTGAGATTGGGGGGGGTGTTATGAATGTGTGCCAGATCCCTGAGTCTGAGTCCAGTAGACTCAGCATGACCACACATGAAGTAATGGTCAGCTGACAGACAGTAGAACCATCCCATAAATGCAGAGGAGCAGAGACAGGATGTTGGCCTGTGAATGGAAACATGAGGCCAAACTAAAACAGGAAAAGTTGTTGCTGAACAATTGTTGCAGTTGAACTATTGGAGCTGTTGAAGGGGTTTCATATACCCCTTTATCTGTCCATAATGCAACAAATCTCTGTCTGTAGATGTCCGGTTTGTCTGTGGAATGCCTAACACCTGCACAACTCCACCAAATGATCCAAAATTTGGAGGGTGGCTTTCCGGTATTATGGTACTATTTGTTTCGCAAAGTTTCACGCCATTACGACATACAACAACAAAGATATTAAACTCATGTCATTTCTCTTTCTAACTTTTCCGCTCTGAATATTGTTGTGGACATTGCCTAAGTCCCGCCCCCTGATTTGGCTACAGCTGCAAACTGAACTGTCATCTGCATCCCATTCCCATGGAGCCGTAAGTTCACTGTTATCATTAATATTTCCAGTTCTGTTCTGCCTTATCGTTAAAGCACAAACACAGGTTTGCTTTTGCCCCGTAGTACATTACTAATACCAACTAATTGCTCTTATGGACTTTCACAAGGTCTCAATAACAACATCACAACTGTGCTACACACCGCTAACAACTTCAGTCCCCCCACGAATTTGTGGAAGTTTATGTCATTGTTGTAGCCACAAATGCCTGATGACCTTTTCCAAACAGTTGCATTAAATGTTGTGGTGGTTTTTAATGCTTTTCTTACAATTTGGAAGTGACAACTGTGATAAATAGTTTCAATATTCCATTTTTGTAAGCTACTACAAATTTGGTAATTGGGCTATTAACATATGGATGTATTCACACATGTGGTAAGTGCTCTGACTGAATAATTGCTCTCATTCTTGACAGCATATGTTGCTGCATTTATTTATTTTTTTAAATCTTTGGAAGTCATGTTAGATATTTCTGTCCACATTAGTTGCAATGCATTTATCCCCACCTTTCTCAAAGCACATGATGTCATAGGTGTTAGCAAGTCCACTTGCAACCGAGGCTATTATTACGGTGCATTTGCACAAATTAAGTTAGGTCCGTAATTTAATGAACTAACAGGTGGAACATCTGATTCACCTTTAACTTAACACTGCGCCAATGTTAATGACTGTAGGCTATATTACTATCTCGCTCATTTGCCATTCAGCTTCATCACTTCACTTCTAGACACTTTTCGTTTTTGGTTTTGTTGTTAGCTGTAGTTTAGTAGGCGGAGCCACATTGCCCAGTTTTCTACTTTTCATGCATTCAAGTCTGAAAATAGACAGTGACATTTGAGTGTCAGATGAGCAACTGGCGGCTCACTTCACTGTCATAATATATCTTTCTGGGTGTTGATTGGTGTTGCCTGCGTTGGCATGACACAAACCACTACAGTGGTAGGCTGTCTGCCCTACCTGAAACTTGATTTTACTAATTCCACCAGCAGTAACAACTGACACCATTATCATTATTATACTCACAGATTCCAGTGCACACTTCCAAAACAGCCCCAACTAATTATTATTGTCATTCTTTCTGTTCCTCTCAACTCATTTCACCCACTTCCACAACACATTAGTTGCAAACAATCTCACATTTTCTATGGGCTCTGCACTAGTTCAGTTAAACAACTTAATACTCTGGAGTTGAAAAAGCAATAGAATAGTTTTTTATAAATAAACAAACTTCAGTTGTACTGGAATTGTTTTGCATTTTATGTTTAATGGCAAATGTGTTTATTTTGCTTCTGAAATAATTGTTGAACACTGAGTTGAACATTTCTTTATATTTTCTAAATGTTGTGCACAAAATGTTCTTAGTAAGTGAAAGAAAATGTGCTTGTCTATCCTTATAAATATGAGCCATTTTTTTGGTTTATTGTCCATAATCTGATGGAGTAGTTGTTACAGTATGTCGTGCCTAATTGACCATAGAAATAATAATAATTAGTACCTACAGGTGTACCTTCAGCCTCATGCTCGTACCTATTATTAACCCCCCGTATGATTATATGATTATATGATTCGATTCAAATGTAAACTACCATGTCCTGGAAGCACTGTGATGAAAAATAAAGCTTTCCTGTGGATTCTGTGACTGATTACCCTTTGTAACAGACCATTAGTAATCTCCTATATATATATATATATATAAAAAAACTATATTCTATATATAAATTTTTTGAGAGAGAGAGAACAGGACCTTTGCTGCTTCACATGAAAAATCTGTGGAAAAAGATGACAATAATTAATTTCAGAAGTTTGTAAGTCTTACACCCCCCCCCCCACACACACACACACACACACACACACACTCCTCCTTAGAGCTTTTTGATTTTCAAGTAACACAATGATACACACAGAGCTGGACACAAACCCAATGTACCCAATGTCATGTGCAGTGGTCACTAGTGCAGTGGTCACTAGTGCAGTGGTCACTAGTGCAGTGGTCACTAGTGCAGCGGTCACTAGTTGTCTCAAAATGATTTGAACCAAATCTAGTGAAATCTCAGATGAATTTGGGGTATTTAGTCTTAGTTGTAGGGGAAGATAGTGTTAGGGTCTGTAGGTTTAGGGTCTGTAGGGTTAGTGTTGGTAATAAAACATATGTACCAGCCTTTATAACCAGTATTATTAGTATTTACTCTATGAGGAGAATCTATGACCCGTATTAAAAGTCCAGTCTGCTTTTGCAGGTGAAGTCATTCTTTGGTCGTGGCAGGTCGATGTGTTTGTGGTGAAACTGAGACATAAATGTGCCCAGAATTATTTACAAAGTCAACTGTGTTGCATGATGGGAAAGCTGGGACATCCACCTTCTGAAATCCATCTGTAAAATGGTCTTTTGTGTCCATAAATAAAAGGCAGATGCTGTGAGGCCAGTGAACACTGCATGGGAACCTTTGACTTTAACTCCTACAGTATATTATTTTGTTTAGTTTTTTTCAAAGCTGTGCTCAGTATCTTGTTGTTGTTTTTTTTTTAACCCAGTCTCCAGTCTATTGTAGTATTTGTCATTGGCTCTCCCATCCACAGGAGCTCTTGTCTTTCTGCTCGTTCACTTTCAGAGCTGCTGTGTCTTGTAAAGGCTTTGCATTAGCGTATATTTTCTTTATCTGCTTCTTCATCTGTGAAGAATGGCTCCATTCACTGCTGTTGTTGGTCTTTTGTGGTGAAATGTTTCAGTAAATGGTAAAAAGAAGGAATTGGCCTGCTGTTTCCAAGACAAATATCTCTTTCTAAGGTGAAACTAGCCTCTATCTGTGTGCTTATCTGTTTTTTTTATTCCTCTCTCATCTCTCTAAAGAGCATTTGAGGGTCAGAGGCTTTTCAGGGCGTTGAGTTGTGGCCTGTTTTTACTAATGCTGCATTCAGTTTGGTTGTTTTAAAGGAATTTAAGCTTCTTTCTAGATTACAGCACAAGTTAACTGCTTATATGTATAATATATTGTGATAAAAGTTCTATAACTACAACACAACTGACCCCAATCTTAATCCTCTAATTCTAGCCCTCTAACCCTAACCCTCACTTTCTAACCATAACCATAACTATAACCATAACCATAACTATAACTATAACCCTTACCTGTCTTGGAGCTGAAATGTTTTCCTTTGGTTGATGACTATCTTTATATGTATAGTTTTCAGCTGTGAATCTACAAAACACCATTTATACAATGGTTTTACTGTTCCTGGTAACTATGGAAACCATTTATCGTACAGTTTTACTGTTGCTGGTAACTATGGAAACCAATTATCGTACAGTTTTACTGTTGCTGGTAACTATGGAAACCATTTATCATACGGTTTTACTGTTGCTGGTAACTATGGAAACCATTTATACTATAGTTTTACTGTTGCTGGTAACTATGGAAACCATTTATACCATGGTTTTACTGCTCCTGGTAACTATGGAAACCGTTTATACCATGGTTTTACTGTTGCTGGTAACTATGGAAACCATTTGTACTATAGTTTTACTGTTGCTGGTAACTATGGAAACCATTTATACCATGGTTTTACTGTTGCTGGTAACTATGGAAACCATTTATACCATGGTTTTACTGCTCCTGGTAACTATGGAAACCATTTATACAATGGTTTTACCTTTACTGGTAACTATATATTAGGGCATTAACGACTTCAGTTTTTTTCAAGTCGACTTATCCATCAATAAAGTCGAAGTCGAGTCGACGTGTTGTGATGATGTCATCACATTGTCAGCGGAGGAACTACACAGATATACGTCTCTCCAGCAATGACCAACTTGTATTACAGTTCACTGCAACATAACAATGTCCACTCACAAGACACAAACATAATTTTAACACCAACAAAACAAAGGCTAAAGTTAGCAAAAAGGTTTCTGTTAAATTTAACTGCACAACATCAGTAGGTGAACATTTGGTCTGGACCCACGGCTCTAAAACTGGACTGTCCACACGTCTGTCACGTGTCCTCAATTTTCATATCAAGTACAAAACGTTTAAGTCAGCGGCCGACAAGATGAACACCACACTTGTCAACATCATGTTTGGAAAAAAGGGCGCGTTGTCTTAATGTGTGTTGTCTGCGCTGTTAATCACTCAGGTTAGCTAGCAGATGCTACTCGCTAACTCAGGTTAGCTGATACCTCTTCAGATGGCCGTGCCTTTATTTTTTTTTCATCTAAAGTCAAGTATTTCCACACATGCAACATGTGTGTGTCACTCTCTTTTGTTTTGTCAGCCCACCACATCTGTCTTACCTGCAGCAGCCACCTGTGTGAGGTTGGCACCCAGCACCCATGTCTGGTTTGTGTTTATGCACCGAGAGAGAGAGAGAGAGACAGAGAGTGGGGGTGGGGGATAACATGCGACTTGTCGACTCCTCCAAATTTAAGTCGACTTGTGCCACAGGAGTCCTTGTGTCGACTAGTCGACATTTTTGTTAATACCTTTATATATATATATATATATATATATATATATATATATATATATATATATATATGGAGTGTGGAGTGTGAAGGCAACAGTGGTACCAGTAGTGATCGGAGCACTAGGGGCAGTGACCCCCAAGCTGGGAGAATGGCTCCAGCAGATACCAGGAACAACATCAGAGATCTCTGTACAAAAGAGCACATTGCTAGGAACAGCTAAGATCCTGCGCAGAACCCTCAGGCTCCCAGGCCTCTGGTAGAGGACCCGAGTCTGAAGGAGACACCGCCCACGTGGGGCGAGAGGAACATTTTTATATATATATATATATATATATATATATATATATATAAAGGTATTAACAAAAATGTCGACTAGTAGACACAGTCGACTGTCATTTCTTCTACAGGTTTACAGTTTGACTCAACTCTTGTTTTCATCACTACTGTTTATTTCACTGTAATATAATGTTATTTATTTATTTATCTACAGTGAAGATTTTGTATGTTACTTCTTTACTTTAACATAAACACAGTTGTACTATAAATGTATGACATCCTTTACCAACAGGAAAAGCAACATTTTCTCCTTTTTTATTTATAACTGTATTTATTTATTTATTTAACATTTTCATTTCATGTATTCAGATCATGAACTCATGATTCAGTTTCTGTTCTTCCTGGGGTTTTCTCTACATTACAATTTTAATATTTACATTCAGGGTAAGGGTAAAGGTTAACCCCAAGGCCCCACAGCTGTACCTGAGTCAGTTACAGATGGTAGTTATCACACACACACTTTGGAAAAAGGAGAAGACACGTAAACACACACACACACACACACACACACACATAGAAATACACACACACACAGAGCAGAAATATTGACAGTAAGCCAAGTAAGTAGGGGTGTGACGAGACACGAGATTGGGTTCACAAGATCGATACGAGATTTCAATGAAACTAAATTACAAATTATATGAATGGACTTTTATTTTACTGAGTTGCACATGGATTTTATAACTCTGTAAGTGTTAAATTTTAATGAACTTCTTCCTCTATACATTAAAACTAAAATAAAATGTTAGAAAAGTTCAAATAAATTAAATAAAATAATATATTTCTCCTTGTTTCAAGTGCAGACAATATGTGAGAAACAAAATGTTCTTCTCTGTCAATACAGAGTCTGAACAAGTCTGTCACTGACATGTCACTTCTTCCTCTACGAAATAAAAGTCTATATTACTCCTTTTTTCAAAATCAAATCTAGTACTTGTCTGTGGAAGTTCAGGTCCGAATGAGGAAGTGCACCCCGCCAGGTGACACATGTCCAGCTCCAGGTTTTACAAAACCCTCCTCCCGGGGTCTTCATCACTTCTCCCCCGGCGCGTCAACGCCAGGGCAGGGTCCGGCCCACGTATAACAGGTGCCAGGGGTGTCCACGATGTCGGCAACCCACCGACCCATCTGGAAACACAGGAGTCTAATGCATACGGGTCTCCCAGAAACCCCATGGTGGCTGGTGCGCACCGGCGAAGGTGGGATCCTAGGGTGCTTGGAGGCACTCGGGCAGCAAAATCAGTGGATCATAACAAACCCAATGTCCAAAACCAGAGAGGGGGATTCCTAAGCAAATCGCACCCCAGGAATACCAGTATTTTCCGACGGGTTTTCTGGCTGCTTGTTGGATAACAAATCTCAAGAGAGAGAATTTTAACACAACAAGAAATGTCACCGACTTAGATCTTGTGAGATCTCATGTGACAAGCTCTCGTCACACCCCTACAAGTAACCCACCAATTGTTGCCACATAGAACTGATCAGTAATGTGTGTGTGTGTGTGTGTGTGTGTGTCTGTGTGTGTGTGTGTGTGTTTTTCCACCATTGTCAATTCATGAAATTTTCTACCTCTTAAAATTTGGGTTTAGATTCAACTTGTATTAATTACATTTAATGTTTGAATTATTCTAATGTATTAATACAATAAAAGAATAAATCATTCTAAACTGAAGGTGGTTCTTCACTTATATAGAAAACTACAGTGTATGGGTAATTTCTGATCAGTGATCGAGATGTTATAACTGATTCTGATCAAGTGTGAAATGACAGGATTTATGACGACATCCTTAAATCATGTTTTACAGACATTACACATTCAGACCCTGCTCTATTGATCAGATTCTATTAGTTCAGGAGGAATATCATAACTTTGTTTTTGTTTAAGCTAAACAAAGAAACAAACATCTGCTTCTTTCAGACACAAAAATATTTTTAAGATGAATTATTTTATAAAACTTTTAATAATAAATATAATATGAACAATAAAAAAACAGAAATGAACCTTCTCCATATTTGCATTTGAATAAATACCTAATAATATTGATACAGTACTTTTTAATATTGATATCATGTATCATGAAATGAAATATTGCGATATATTTCAGAACCGATATTTTATAACAGCACTTACTCCCTTTGAAGTTTGGCTTTTTTTCCACCCTTTTTTGTGTAAAAAGACACACACACTCCTTTACTCTGTGTGTGTGTGTTTGCACTTTTTTCTGTAAAATAGGCTGGGGACAATTTATCTACATTAGTAAGAGATTAACCTGCTCACCTAACACATCCATCACTTACACACGCGTGCACACACACACACACACACACACACACACACACACACTGCTGTAGCCAAGGGCATCTTAGTGTGTAGAGAATCACACCCACATGTATAAATGATGCAGTGCAGGTGTTTTTACAAATTCAACCAAACTATTTGTGAACGTATTCCACATTTACAGACGTTCACCTCCTCTAGTCAAACACATAAATGCTGGAGAAAAAAAATCTAACTTTAGTAAAGTGTATTTTTCTCATTTCTAGTCCAAATATCTGATCAGATTAAATTCAGTCAGATAGAAGATCTGATTTATAGATAATAGATCACAACTGATCTGATTGAAGAAATCTGAACAAGATAATTTTACCTGGTTCCACTGGAAGAGTTTTATTTTCATATTTGATTTGCTCAATTCAAGATGTATTCATTTATTTATTTATTTATTGCTTATATTATAACAATAATATAATATTTGCATCATAATTAATGAATACATTGTTTTTTATCTATTGTCAGCATTAATATGAACCTAATGTTCAAAATGTTGAAAACACGGCTCTCTGTAGTTTTATGTAGAAACAGAAAATTAATTTAGCAGTTTGAAAAGAAAAGAACAGCCAGTCCATTTACAGCCAAACTATTGTGAGAAAAAAAATGGAGCTAAAGATTTACCTGGCATTTATCAGACATCTCAGATTACATTCACAGCAAAATAATCCAATTATTGTTCCACTCCCAGATACAAGATGGCACTGAACACCCTTTAGCGTTAGCATTCTTCCATTTGGTGCCATAGAAGTAGAACAATCAGTAAACAAAGGTGTTAGATTTGAAGCAGACATAGGACAACAACACCGCAGAAGATATGAAGAGTTCAGTTCAAAACCACGTAAACGTAAAATCCAAACAATTATTCAGAGAATGCCTAATCTAATCTCTATTTTGTGCCAATCTCAAGTTTCTATGAAAACCTGTTATTGAATTAGAGCCAATAATGTGATTTTGACCTTTCTGCTAAATGCTAACTTGACCTTTGACCTTTTACAATATTGATCATTTCATTATCATTATATTTCATTATATGTATATATGTGTGAATATGTGTAATATTATGATAATATATCCAGTATTGATTAAATTATAGCGTGATATGTCTGTGCTTGACACACACAAACATTGTTATAGAAGTTAATTTTGCCACATGTAACCTTTGACCTCCAGAGATCTCAAAAACTGTTGGTCGTAGGTGATAACACCAAGTATGATAATTGTAGAAATCTTCATTCCACATCGTTTGGTACCAATCTAAAAGTTCTGTGACCCTCCATTCTTGAATTAGAACTGATAATGTGATTTTGATCATACAGTTAATTGTGACCTTGACCTTTGACCTTTACTCAAACGGATCATTGTATGTGATGCACATTAGCTATATGTATATGCCCATGTAATTTCACGGTGATATCTCAAGTATTCATTGAGTTGTAGCATGATGTGTTTCTGCAGACACACACACAAACACACACACACACACACACACACACACACACTGATTACAATAATCTCTCCCAACCAGTGTTGGACGAGATTACAAACTGTAGTTCCATCATTTTACCAAATAAAGCTCCCCTACACTAACAGTATTTGATGAACCCAGTCAACGCCACCGCACTTTCACTGTTAAACCATGCAGCATGCAGACGACCAATCAGTGTGGAGCTTCAGATCACATGACGCTCCTTTTATAAACCTGATAAAGATCAATATGATGAAGAACTTTGACCAAACTGATGAGAGGCTGATGCTTTACCCTCTGGGAAACCACAGAGACCACACACACTGAATTCAGCCCAAACATAGTTAACTCATTCACTGCCATTCACCTTTGGATATGTCAACAACAGAAAAAGACAACGAAAGAAAATCAAAGCAAGATGAGTGCTGAGAGACACTACCCTGATTTTACTGCCCTGGTGTGTTCAGGTCTGGTTCATTCACTACCATGGTGCGTTCAGGTCTGGTTCATTCAGTACCATGGTGTGTTCAGGTCTGGTACATTCACTGTCATGGTGCGTTCAGGTCTGGTTCATTCACTACCATGGTGCGTTCAGGTCTTGTTCATTCACTACCATGGTGCGTTCAGGTCTTGTTCATTCACTACCATGGTGCGTTCAGGTCTGGTTCATTCACTGTCATGGTGCGTTCAGGTCTTGTTCATTCACTACCATGGTGCGTTCAGGTCTGGTTCATTCACTACCATGGTGCGTTCAGGTCTTGTTCATTCACTACCATGGTGCGTTCAGGTCTGATTCATTCACTACCATGGTGCGTTCAGGTCTTGTTCATTCACTACCATGGTGCGTTCAGGTCTTGTTCATTCACTACCATGGTGCGTTCAGGTCTGGTTCATTCACTACCATGGTGCGTTCAGGTCTTGTTCATTCACTACCATGGTGCGTTCAGGACTGGTTCATTCACTGTCGTGGTGCGTTCAGGTCTGGTTCATTCAGTACCCTGGTGCATTTAGGTCTTGTTCATTCACTACCATGGTGCGTTCAGGTCTGGTTCATTCAGTACCATGGTGCGTTCAGGTCTGGTTCATTCACTACCATGGTGCGTTCAGGTCTGATTTGTTCACTGCCCCGGTGGGTTTGAGTTTGGTGGGTTCAGTTTGGGTTGGGGTTAGAGTTAGGGTTAGGCGCTCAGATTGATACAAGGAGGCGCCACACATCTATGCTAGCATCTGGGCAGAACCCTGCTAACATAATAACTAGAATTTCTCTCAGTGAATGTAAATGCAAGAGAAGGAAAAGAAATAACAAAGTTTGAAGGACTAATCTAGACTGTGTGTATGTGGTGGTGGTGGTGGTGTGTGTGTGTGTGTGTGTGTGTGGGGGGGGGGGGGTCACAGGAGAGAGACGAAATGATGCAGAGAAGTGATGGGGCGAATAAACCAGAGAAGGAGGGATTAAGGGAGTGAGGGAGTTGGGTAGAAGGAGGAGAAGGAAGACAGTGAAGCATTGTGCTGTGTGTCAGCCCCTGGACACTGTTTGCTTTGGTTGCTATGGCAACGGCTGTAGCCTGAGCTGATAAGTAAAGCAGATGGTTAGACAGTGTTTTCAGTGTCATCCAGATCTTCATACACTTCTGCTGATGATCAACCCTGGGTTTGTTAGGGTTAGGGTTATTGTTCTGCACAGAAAATCACACAAAACAAATAAAAGGAAGAAAGGAAAAAAAGAGAAAAGAAAACCTGTTGGAACTCTGTGTATATTTTTCTTTTGTGTTTTTTTTTATCCATCTTCATTTTTCTGGATCTTTTGCATCTGTCCCTTTGTCATGTCTTTTCAACACTGCTTATTCATGTGCATGTGTGTGTATGTATATGAGTGTATCTTTGGTGCAGGTTGTCGTCAAGGCCAACTAGAAAGAGAATTTTATCAGTTTAATTTAAAGGGGAACGAAGTGTGTGTTGTGTGTGTGTGTGTGTGTGTGTGTGTGTGTGTGTGAAGGAGAACCAAGATGAACAAAGAGCAAAGTAAAATAAAGGAAAGGAAAAGAAGGGACAATGAAGAAAAGATGTGAAGGGAGGACAAATAGAGGATGAAATAAGGGCTGTTATAAACATTAATATAAATGTAAATAGACGTAGACACTGATGCAGGCTAAACTGAAATACTTGAGTCATTCTATATAAAATCAACAGATTCTTAGATAATTTCCACCTGACCTGCTCAGATTTATATAAATGTTTAGAATTATACAAGATTACAAATGATGGAAAAATCCATAATATCAAGGCTTAAGTGTAAATAGTTCCAAAGTTCAGACCATTTAAAGTCGGTAGAGGGGACCCGAACACTGACACCAAAATTAAAGATCTCATTCCTTTGTCATTTCATTAATATTTCTGTGTTCACCATTGTTATTGAATGCATTATGCGTTGGTTCTATTTAAAAAAAATAAACAGGTTGCTTTGTTTCCAGCTGTTTTTAGAGGCTAGAAAAATGACATGAGATCGAACAACAGAATTTTCCGATCCTCTCTGATTGGATCAGAGAATTAATGCATGAAGGAACACTCCCCCCTCCCCTCTCACTCTGTGTGTGTTTACCATCCCAGAGTAGCATCCAGCTAGGTTTTGTACCCTCACTCGTCACTTGCAGGTGAAAAAAAAACACGCACTTTTCTACAGAGAGCACATGAACCACTTTGCGCCGCCATTTTTTTCAAGGTTGTGCAGCAAGTTACTGTAGCGCCGTGTTCTTTTGTAGATGCTAATGCTAATGCTACTTCAGATTGGCTGCAATGGGGGACGGGCTGGGGGGAGTGTCACCAGCATTCCATGGGTGGGCTTAACCCCACGTGGGTGACATCAATGTCCACATAGACAGGCTTTTTCTGAGTGGCTCGTTTCTCTGTGTTGTTTTCTATGAATGGGAAATACAGCCAGTGGAGGTGAGACACTACTTTCGAATGCAGCATGTGTTGGTAACTCGACCCATTAGATTCCAAAAGGAGTGTGTAAAAGTGGTTTTCAACAGAATGACACCATTAAAGTTGTCAATCCATCGTTCTTTCATTAAAATTGCTGTTCTCCCTTGCTATTGAATACATTGTGTGTTGGTTCTGTTAAAAAATGTTTTTTTCACGGTAGAAATGTCCATGACGTGGTGATGAGGCATCTCTAATTAGCTCAGAATGTGTGAAGGAACACTCCCCCCTCCCATCTCGCTTTCTGTATGTGTTTACCTTTACCCAAGTATCATCCAGCTAGGTTTCGTGTCGTTAATTGTTCTGAAAACATGCGGGGGGGGGGGGGGGGGGGGTCATGCTTTATTTCCACAGAGAGCACATGAACCAATTTTCTTCGCCATTTTTTTCAAGTTTGTGCAGCAGCTACTGTGGTGCCATCTTTTCTTGTAGATGCTAACGCTAATGCTACTTCAGATTCGCTGCTGTGGAGGATGGGCTTAACCCCACGTGTGTGACGCTAAAGTCCATCTGACGTCAGATGGACTGGCTTTTTCTGGGTCCCTTGTTCTTCTCGTTTTCTGTGAATGCAGTATGCAGCCAGTGGAGGTGATGAACTTGTCGTCTTTCACTTATCCAGGTCTGGGCCGTGGAGGCAGCAGCATTAGCAGCATCAGCCCAGACTTCCCTCTCCCCAGCCACTTCCACCATCTCCTCCAGGGGAATCCCCAGGTGTTCCTAGACCAGCCAAGAGATATATTCCCTCCAGTGTGTCCTGGGTCAGCTGTGAGGTCAGTCTTCCTGGTTGGACACGTCTGGAATATCTCTCCAGGGAGGCGTCCGGGAACCAACCTTTCTCGATTCCTGAGCTAACACAACTGGCTCCTCTCGACATGGAGGAACAGCAACGCTCCTCCGAGTCCCTCCAGTATCTATCTATCATCCTGCCGAGTCACCCTGAGAAGGAAACTCGTTTTGGCTGCTTCTACCCACACACTCATTCTCTAGCCTTTTGCAGCTGAGGACCATGGCCTCAGACTTAGAGGTGCTGATCTTCATCTGAGCCACTTCACACTTAGTTGTGAACCGTCCCAATGAATGGTATTCCTATCTTTATGGGGACATTGATCTGTTTACACTGTCACACCATGGGGACCTCTGTCACTATGGGGACCACCACCAGGGTTAAATATAAATGTAAGTGAAATCTGTGTGAAGTATGCAAATTTATGTAAATGATATACCCTATAAATACATTAACTTGTTAACTAGTCCCCATAAAGCATGAAGGAAACACATGCAAAGAAAAAGATGTATTTTCCATATGTTTTAAATTTATTTATTTATTTAAATTGTTGTTACTTTAATTATTAGATTTTTTCTATTTTTAATTTGTATTAATTTCTTTTATTTATTTATTTTTAAAAGTTTTAAATTTTTTCCCATTTATTAAATTTTTTTATTATTTTTTTTAAATGTATTTTTTTTAATTTTACTATCTTATTTTTATTTATTTATTTATTTCATTGTTTGAACACTTTTAAAGATTTTTTTCATTTGAAAGTATTGTATTTATTTTTTTTAAAAAGGTGTCATTTCACGCGCTATACAACAGCTTCTTTGATGATTAAATACTTGGTGCTCATGAGACATGGAAACCAGTGTGTGTGTGTGTGTGTGTGTGTGTGTGTGTGTGTGTGTGTGTGTGTGTGTGTGTGTGTGTGTTCAGCAGTAGCAGTTACATTCCTGGGTGAACAGATCAGCTGGTCTGAGGAGAAAGACAAACACTAGAGAGGAAACCATGTCTAGACTACTGACACACACACACACACACACACACACACACACCAACCTGCTGGTTAAACAAGGTGGGTGACTTCCAAGAACCCGGGGGTGGGGTTTGAGGTTGGCGATAGCAGCAGAATAGACAGGGGTGAGAATGTAATGGTGTGTGCATTTATTTATTTATTTGATTTGATTTATTTATTTATTAATTGATTTACTTAGCACCAGCAGAGGCCTGGACCGGACCCTGGCCTTAACCCTGACCCTGACCCTGGACTCCCTCCCTCTGTCTCCTCTCTTGACCCTCATTCCGTCCCTTATATATGTCTGTTTCTACACCCACTTATGTTGTTTCTCACTCTCACTCTCACTAGGACCTATTGTAATGACTTCAGTTTTTTCAGGGTTAAGTAAAAGATAATTGGCTCTCATCCAAGTCTGGTATGATCAGGTTTAATCGATAAATATAGCTGTGTGTCATCCGCGTAACAATGAAAGTTAATGCCATGATTTATAATGATGTTACCTAAGGGGAGCATATACATCATAAACAAAACAGGCCCAAGTACTGACCCTTGTGGCATACCATAACTAACACTTGAGAACAGTGATGATTGTTGGTTAAAATTAACAAACTGGTTCGAATCCAAAGCCAGACCTTTCTGTGTGGAGTTTGCATGTTCTCCCCTTTACATTAGCCTCACATTCACCCATTCACACACATACACTCATACACCAGTAGGTTTCTAAGGTTCTGTCAGTCCTACTGGGAGACTAAGTCAAGTTCCAGTGTCTTGCCCAAGGACACTTCAACATGTGGACAGCCGGAGCTGGGACATGAACCGCCAAACCATCAGTCATTGGACGACCTGCTCAACCAACTGAGCCACAGCCGCCCCGTGTCTGTGTGGGTTTTCTCCAGGTACTCCAGTTTCCTCCCACCATCCATGATGATACGAGAGGAAAATCAATTTAAAAAATGAATCAATAAGTAAATAATAATAATTTAACAATAAAAGAACTAAATAAAAATAAATTAATAGAATTTAAAAAAAAATACTAACACAAAAAAATGTACAAATAAATTAAATAAATACTTTTTAAAAAGTACAATTTTTTTTTTTTTTTTAAGTAAACACAACTTCAAACTGACAAAAACTAAACTGCATCTGTTTCCCCCATGTTTTATGGGGACTTCCGGATAAAACAAAGTAATGTATTTATTAGGCCATATCATGTCTATTTTAGCAGGAACCTTTATTTATATTTACCCCTCATGGGGTCTGCATGATGTGCATGTGTAAACATAACAATGTCCCCATAAAGATAGGAATACAAGCACACACACACACAGTCTAAGTGTGGCAGGGAAGAAGCTGTTAAAAATGGTGTGTAATAATCTTGTCTGCCTGTGTCTGAGATTATATGTGTTGCATTGGTGGTAGAACAGGGGGTGGGGGGTGTCAGTGTGTTTATTATGATGTTCAGGGGGAGGGGAATTAATGTGTGTGTGGTGGGGGTGGGGGGGGTCATGTACCTATGATTGTTTCTGCTTTGTGTGTGAATCATTGTAGAGGCTTCCTCTCACTCTGTGTTAACAAACACTGACAACAAGTGTTAAAATACTGTCCTCGTAGACCTGGGTCATGGGGGACACAGTCCACCTGTCCCCCCGTAGACCTGGGTCATGGGGGCTACAGTCCACCTCTCCCCTGTAGACCTGGGTCATGGGGGCTACAGTCCACCTGTCCCCTGTAGACCTGGGTTCAGGGGGACACAGTTCACCTGTCCCCCATAGACCTAGGTCATGGGGGCTACAGTCCACCTGTCCCCCGTAGACCTGGGTCAGGAAGGCTACAGTCCACCTGTCCCCTGTAGACCTGGGTCAGGGGGACACAGTCCACCTGTCCCCCATAGACCTGGGTCATGGGGGCTACAGTCCACCTGTCCCCCGTAGACCTGGGTCAGGAGGGCTACAGTCCACCTGTCCCCTGTAGACCTGGGTCAGGGGACACAGTCAACCAGTCCCCTGTAGACCTGGGTCAGAGGGCCACAGTCCACCAGTCCTCTGTCGACCTGGGACAGGGGGCCACAGTCCACCAGTCCCCCATATATCTGGGACAGGGGGCCACAGTCCACCAGTCCCCCTGTAGACCTGGGTCAGATCTTCTTCCTAAAGTCCACCATAACCCGTTATTTTGTCTTGGTCACATTGAGTATCAGATCATTCACCTCATCATAGACAAGAGGGTCATTAATGAGGGTCCTGTACCCCAACCCGTTCCCTCCCCATAATGAGACCCAGATGTCATCTGCATACTTAATGATGATGGTGTTGTCCAGGGTGCCGATGCAGGGGTGGGGGTACAGGGTGCAGATGCAGTGGTGGGTGTCCAGGGTGAACAGAGACAGCAGTCCTTTTGCTGTTAGCATGGTAAACACCCTCCCTCCTGTCTTCACCACCTGTGGTCTTTCATTCAGGAAGTCCAGGATCCAGTTACAGGTGGTAGTCTGGACATCGAGACTGTGCCTGCTTGACGAGGACAGCCATTCCACCCCTGGGGTCTTGCTGCTGTCTGCTGCATTTCTGTCCCAACTGAAGACTGTGTAGTCAAGCAGTGTTATGGCCTCCTCAGGTGTCCTCTCCTCCAGTTATGTCTCAAAAGCACAGCATGGAGCAGTCCTGCAGTTCCCTGTCTGTGAAGAAATGTGTGCAGAGCTCATTTATCTTATTTAGCAAAGACTGGGCAATAGCAAAGAGTCTAAAAGGGAGAGCCCAACCTTCTGCTGGTAACCAGGCATTGTAACAGCATCACTGTAGCTTGTTAGCACTGGCCTCATAGCACTATGCTAGCTTGCGATACAGTTGGAGAGTGCTCAGGTCAACATGTCCAAAATTACTGCACTCTCTTAACCGTATTAGTATCTTCTGATCAAAAAATACATTTAAAGCAACAAATGAAACTCACTCATTCATCTTCTGAACCCGCTTTATACTCACTAGGGTCATGTGGGTTGCTGGGGGCCTATTCCAGCTACAATGGGTGAAAGTGGGATGCACCCTCTATGCAGAGCTGTCAACACTCCTGCTATTCCCAGAACTCTCGTGAACTTCAGCCCCCTTACCATATTCTCCCATCAAAAACAAAATCTGAAGACATATCATTTGTCCTGACAGGTCCTGACAGATTAATGGACAAAGATGTTGGATAGTCTGGTGGTCTAATCCTAACCCAGAGCTAAAGAGCATCATAGAGTGAAAATAAACGTTTCCCACACATCAGTTATGTATCTTATGTACCTTCTTATCATCAACTTGATTGATAACAATATACATGATTGGTGGGTTTTATACAAATGTGACCCACCACCACGAAACCAGGCATAAGTGTCTGGAAATCAAAACTGAGTTACCTGTGTAGCTTGGTAGAGTGGAAACTAAGGTTTAAGATGGTGAAAAAACTCATGTTTCTATCACAAGTAGAACCAAAGTTATGGTAATTTTAATATCCACATTTCGACATATTTTGCAATTTGCATATTTTTAGGTATTGTCCGTCAAAGTTTTGGACTATTTTGGGGTAGGAAGTCCTTAGCAACGCATAATAATTTGTATCCAATTGACACAAATTTTTCACAGATGTTAAAGATGTTAAACATGTCACAGAAGTTTTATATATTATAATAATAGGACAGAAGTGCGACGTATTACAATCATTTGGCTTACGCCATTGGACAGAGCATTCAACATAGGCTTTTACCTCGTAACGAACACTTGGGTGTTTACCCACGGAACGGAGATCGGTTTGTTCGGCTAAAAGAGGTGGAAGTCGTCTTTGTCTTTGCTCAGCAATCCCTGAACTTTTGTCGCCGCTTAAATATTTGACTCAATAAACACCTTTATTGATTGGATTTCAATGTAATGACCGCAGGAACTGAACATAGAGGTGTTAAGGTACCATTTTTTGATAAGATGTAAACACATATAAGAAATCGCCTTCCAGCCTAAATTTGGCTGTAGCTCTGAACGGGTCAGCGCGACTTATGCCTGGTTTCATGGTGGCGGGTCACATATATAGTATATTTTGGTTTTACAATAGTAAATATGTTCTCCAAAACTCTAAAGGGGGGGGGGGGGCATTAGGAAAAATGTGACAAAACCAGCAAAGAACAAAACCCAGTTACTGTAAGAACCAAACAGTAAAATCCTGTCTAGAGTTGCTTTTAACAGAAAAACCGATGGATAAATGTCCATTTATAGTCATGTTCGTCTGTTTATCATTGCCTCTTCTGTTGTTTGTTTTGGTCCTCCATCACATGTGGCCTTAATAATAATAATAATAATAATAATAATAATAATAATAATAATAATAATAATAATAATAATAATACACTGCACCCCCCCCCCCCCCAAAAAAAAAATTGCACATGCAGATTTTTCACTGCATCCCCTTTGGTTTTGATTACAGTAGACTGACACTCAATTGAACTAAGCTAATAGTTCATATCCTTCCATGGATAAATAATTCAGTGGTTCATAATATTTCAGCTGGAACAAGTTATTTAATCTAACTGATGCACTAAGTGTCCTCTCATGTCTGTAATGTTTAACAGATTGGACACCACCAGGACTGAGAGTCATCAGGCTTGTGACAGAATACTTCAGGGACTATGATACATCATTTTCACACAAAAGTTAGCCTCCAAAAAGTCCAGACTACAATTTGGGATGATGAAGAGTTGATGCAGCGGTCTGATCATCATCATCATCATTAATCAAAAATGCCAAAAATACAAAAAAGCCAAAGTAAATAATGGATTATATTTATATATTGCTTTTCCAGGCACACAGAGCACTTTACATTATTGATCCATAATTCATTCACTCACATATGCTTCCTTTGGTGGTGGTAAACTACACATGTAGCTAGTGGCGTGCACAGACATTTTGGGGGGGGCAAGTGCTCAGGCGGGGAAGGGGGGGCACAGAACAGGTTATTATAGTGTGAGATTAAAAGAAAAAATCATTACATACACAGTTTTCAATGGTTAAAAAGTCTGATAAAGTCTATATCCTATATTATCTATATACAATCATTCTCAAATGCTTGGATAAACTCTGGACAGATGTGTGTAAATGGTATCTTTTTGAAGCAGATAAGTGTCTGTTTACCCTTCACTGCAGTTCTTACTAATAACAGACTGTAGTAAAGTGGACTATACTCTAATAACAGACTGGAGTAAAGTGGACTATAGTCTAATAACAGACTGTAGTAAAGTGGACTATACTCTAATAACAGACTGTAGTAAAGTGGACTATAGTCTAATAACAGACTGTAGTAAAGTGGACTATAGTCTAATAACAGACTGTAGTAAAGTGGACTATACTCTAGTAACAGACTGTAGTAAAGTGGACTATACTCTAATAACAGACTGTAGTAAAGTGGACTATAGTCTAATAACAGACTGTAGTAAAGTGGACTATACTCTAATAACAGACTGTAATAAAGTGGACTATAGTCTAATAACAGACTGTAGTAAAGTGGACTATAGTCTAATAACAGACTGTAGTAAAGTGGACTATAGTCTAATAACAGACTGTAGTAAAGTGGACTATACTCTAATAACAGACTGTAATAAAGTGAACTATAGTCTAATAACAGACAGGAAACAGGAAAAGTTCAGCTTAACAGATAGATTTGCAAAGTGCATTTAGCATTAATGTATTAGTCTATAAATTACTGTATAATATAATTCAGCAGAGGTTCTTAAATATAACTGACTAACATTGTCAAATATATCTGACTTGTTAAAAATGAACCTGCTGCCAGTTATTGAAGCCTTATTTCACTGTCATTTTATTATTTTAATGTCACTTTTCATTGCCATGGCCTTCCTCTATGTATAGTTTCGGTGGTGTACAGGAAACTTCAAGTAAAAAAATAGGGCCAATGGTCCTGTGCTCATCTGGTCTTCCTATCATTCAATAGATCATAAAATCAATCCCACTGTGTGGCTGTGTTTATATCAACAAATGCCAAAAACAGTGTAAATGGTATAGGAAGCCCCCAAAGCTCTTCTGGGGTAACATCTGATTGAACAAAAGAAGGTAACGGGGTAATGACATATTACTGTCGTTAAAGCTGTTAAATGCTACGCAGGAGGTCGTTTGTGGAAAGTAAAATTGGGGCAATTAATTTCTTTGATCTGGAATGAAATTGAACTCAGTGAATCAATCAAATACAATCTGTTGAGAACTGAGAGAAGACTAGTGATTTTAGTGAGATACTGGAAAAAATAAAGAAAGTTGTAAACAAATTGTTTACAAAGGCAATTTTTGACAAACAAAGTAATACATTTTGTGCCCAGTGCTTTGATCTATCTAATGAATCAATCAGAATTGAAATCCATTGAAAATTGAGCGAGGAGAAGTGATTTTAGTGAGTTGTCGATGACGGACGGATGACGGACGGACGGACGGACGGACGAAGCACGATGGCTACAGCTCATAAGGACTTCGTCTGAACGAGTTAAAAACCGTCTTGAATGAGTTAGTACTCTAATTAGGTTCAGACAAAAATAATAAATACATAAAACTATATTCCATCCTCGTGGTCCCTAGATTTGCCAAAACACTCGACATGAACGAAAAAGAAATGAAAGCACGCCACGAAGAAATATGTCCAATGAAATGCTCCCTGATTCATCTTTTTTGACTGTGCTGCATCTGAGTGTCATATTTCACGCCATAGCAATGCAATCGGCAGCTGCACAGAACATCTGGACCTTTGTCCTGCCCCCCCGACACCCCGGCCATTCCAATCTAGCATCTACCGTTGGAAAATAGGTGGTTCATCGGAAAATATGGTTAATACGATTGCGGCTTGCTGTGTTGTGTTGTGGCTTTTTGGTATGTATGGCACATGAGGAGAAACCTGTCCGCAGCTGTTCCTAGTAGCTAAAGACAACTTCCAGCCACTCAGCTGCTGGTGCTGCTGCATCTCATTGGATGAACTGTGCACGAGTTCACGTGACAAAAGAAGAGAGATAGATGTCGGAAGTGTGTGAGGAGGTGGCCCATTCCCGGGGAATTTTTTTGTGTCATGTCTTTATTGTGCAGCTTTTCTAAAAGCTCATTTCAACATTGGCCCCACAAGTGTTAATAATAATAATCATCATCATTAAAACAAACAAAACCCCCTGGAGTTTCAAAAGGGCACTTTCATTGATGATGGGCAAAGAGGCAAGTGCTCTAGCACCACCTAGCGTCTATCTGTGCACACCTATGCATGTATCCACAGTTGTCCTGGGGTAAACTGACAAAGCATGGGAGCCATTTTGCACCTACAGTCCCTCTGACCACCACCAAACATTCATACACCATGTGAGTGTGAGGGACACTGGAGGAAAGGAGGGTAAATTGTCTTGCCCAAGGACACAACAGACTGACTAGAACGGAGCGGGATTCAAACCACCAACCCTTCAGTTAATGGACAACCCACTCCACCAACTGAGCCATGGCCGCCCCCTTAAATGTTTTTTTAAATGTCTCCTGTAATCAAAACCAAAGGTGGTGCAGTAAAATATTGCATGTCTGACTTTTTTTTTTTTGGCTGGGCAGTCTAATAATAATAATAATAATAATAATAATAATACATTTTATTTGTATAGTGCTTTTCATGGCACTCAAAGATGCTTCACATGAGGTACAATAAAAGGCAACTACAATACAATCAAGCAATGGAAAACCAAACACTTACACATTAAACAGTAAAATAAATGTTAAAAAGTGTCAGTATGAAACAAAGTGGTGGAATCAATGTTTAACAGCAGAGACATAAAGGAATCACAGCTTTGAATGGATTCAAATGAATTTTAAATGTGGCTCACGTCCAGGCTTTGGTTTCATCACACAGTGTCAGTGAGTTGTAACAGTTGGAAGTGTGGGTTAAGGTTGAAACAATTCCCTGGACACAGACGTCATGAGAACAGTAGAGTTTTGACTTCTTGGTTACAAAGTGAAAAGTGTCTGATGGGCGACAGAATAATGTTGCAGGGAAAGTAGTGTCACTCTTCAGGAGGTGGAGAAGGAGAAAGTCCTGATTGGGCTCCCAGCTTGACAAAGTGCAGAATGCCTGAGTTGCAGAATTGCAGATGGTCAAACAGCAGGTTCTGACTGTTATTGTTGACATATTGAAAACTCAACAGCAAAGTTTGTTGAAAGGTTTGAGTTGTTTGTTACATTTTACTGAGCATAACAATACACAAGAGTTCAATGTACAAACATACCACACTCCATACTTTTCAAAATGCATTAGTTCATTCACTGATAGAGTGCAGTGAATGATTAGAGTGTCTGTGTATTCGACTATTTTAAAGTCATGGTTTATTCAAAGCCTGATTTAGAGCAAAGTCCAAATGGAAAATGTCCTGAGATATGATTTACCAAGATATACATAAAATGTATAAACAATGGATGGATGGATGGATGGATGGATGGATGGATGGATGGGGGCCTGTCTGTTTGCATGGATGGATGGGTGTCTGTCTGGATAGATGGCTGTCTGTCTGTCTGTCTGGATGGGTGGATGGATGGACAGACAGATGGGTGTCTGTCTGGATAGATGGCTGTCTGTCTGTCTGGATAGATGGATGGATGGGGGCCTGTCTGTCTGTCTGCATGTATGGATGGGTGTCTGTCTGTCCAGATGGGTGTCTGGATGGATGGATGGATGGATAGATGGCTGTCTGTCTGTATGGATGGATGGATGGATAGATGGGGGCCTGTCTTTCTGTCTGCATGGATGGATGGATGGGTGTCTGTCTGTCTGGATTGCTGTCTGTCTGTCCGGATGGGTGTCTGGATGAATGGATGGATGGATGGATGGTTGGGTGTCTGTCTGTTTGGATGGAGCTCCCAACGACTTAAATCATGGAATTGATCACCTGTGGGTGGGTGGGGGGTGTCACTCAGAGCAGAGCCTGCCTGCCCTGATGGAACTTTCACAGCTGGCTATCATCAACACAGACAAGGGCAGGGTAGTGTACATGCTGCCGGTTCTATCGGAGGAGTATGTGAGGATTTTGTACATTTTGGACTTTTAACAGAGGGACACATTCTAATTGGTCGTAGAGTTGCCCTGGGCTCACAAAGTCGTAAAGACAGTAGGATAATGGGACCCCAGCTGCGGGTGGATCAGCTGCGGACTCAAAAGATCAATGTGTGAACCGCAGACTCAAAGTTATATTTTATCCCAAGACAAACTGTAGGGGTACTTCAGGAAATTGCGGGACTGATAAAAATGGACAGTGTGGAGGATCCTATCAGTTCCGAAGTGTGGAGTTACTGCTGAGGCCAGTTATAACTAAATTGTGTTACAACAAATTTAAACAAGGTACTACACAGTACCTGGTCATCATAGCAGTAGAACTAACTTTACAGTACCTGGTCGTCATAGCAATAGAACTAACTTTACAGTACCTGGTCATCATAGCAGTAGAACTAACTTTACAGTACCTGGTCGTCATAGCAATACAACTAACTTTACAGTACCTGGTCATCATAGCAATAGAACTAACTTTACAGTACCTGGTCATCATAGCAGTAGAACTAACATTACAGTACCTGGTCGTCATAGCAATAGAACTAACTTTACAGTACCTGGTCGTCATAGCAATAGAACTAACTTTACAGTACCTGGTCGTTATAGCAATAGAACTAACTTTACAGTACCTGGTCATCATAGCAGTAGAACTAACTTTACAGTACCTGGACGTCATAGCAATAGAACTAACTTTACAGTACCTGGTCGTTATAGCAATAGAACTAACTTTACAGTACCTGGTCATCATAGCAATAGAACTAACTTTACAGTACCTGGTCATCATAGCAATAGAACTAACTTTACAGTACCTGTTTGTCATAGTAACAGTACTGAGTATAGAGTACCTGGTAGTGGTAGACTGAACTGCCCTGTTAACACATCAAAGGATTATGTGTGACCCCCTCCCAACTAAACTATGTGTGTGTGTGTGGTTGAGTGTGCCCCGCCCCCCCACACCCACACACACACACACACACACCATTTACCGTATATTTATCATTATGAAAGTAAAACTGCCCAATTTATCATGACATTAATTTCAAGTCATATAGCTCTGCCCTTGTAAGGGGTAGGGCTTTAATTTAAAATTTTGACATTCGAATATGATTCAAATATTATAAAAAAGTGACGTTAGAACTAACATTAGGCAGCTCATTCAAACCTCTATAAGGTAACATCACGCCTATTTATTTACAAGTGTTATAATTTAACAAAGTGAGTACATAAAACTAATCTGTGACCGTTTTACATATCGTGTCTAGTTTTGTACCTGCTCATTTTGTAAACGTCACCTTTTGATTGTCGATGAGTCTTTCATTTTAGAGACTTTCATGAGTACAGGCAACCAGGAAAATGAAGGAACAGTATTTCACATACAACAAGACAACGGACAAAAGACATTTGTGGATTATGTCAGCCGGTAATGATGCTCATTACTCCAACACTGGAGTCAGTAATCAGTAATGGTTGTAAACACACTAGAATATTCAACATATTTGACTGAATACTGCCTCCTGGTGGACTGAATATAATATATAATTTTGATGCCGAGGTTAGTGAGGGATTTTCAGAGTAATATAATTAATAAATATTAAATTTCCAAATTAAATTCGAATATGATTTTTGGGCAAAGGTCAAAGCTTTAAGCCAAAGGTCGGACCAAGGGGTAGGGGTAAGGTGTAGGACCAAGGGTAAGGGATTGGGCCAAAGTGCTGTCGAGCCAGTGGAAGCCTTTCCTTTAGTGTCAGTACTTTGAAAAGGACTGTGGTTGGTCGTTAGTGAATCTTCCTAAGGGAGTTGTGTCAGCAGCAGCATCGGCCGCTGTCACACTGACGAGTCGAACACACGCCTTTGGTAAATCAGATGTGAAGGCTACGCTGCTACTGCTCACATAAACTAGACACACTCTGACTCTGACTAACCCTGTCTTTTACTTCCTGAACACCAAGCTGGACTCTGCTCCATTTGGACACGTGGATTCTTCAGATTGACCCTGAAATTACACAAATATAACTTGTGCATAATAATTTACTGAATGGATAAATGACAATTTTGACAAAACACTTTTGTTTCTATTAAAATTTGATACAAATGTATTATTATGAATATTAAACTTAACCAGTTGTTGTATTGTAATTGTCTCCAACACTATCCACAATAACAATATTAGTAGAAAATTCAACTATTGGCATCATTGTTATTATTATATATTTTTGTGCTTATTATTATGATTATAATGATCATTTTCCATCTCATTCCTCCCTCTATCTTTTTCCCCTCTACCCCTTTTCACTACTAATCAATCCATATTGTTGCGTTACTATTTACATTTAGTATATTTTCATTGTTACATGATGTTGTCAGTATCATTGTTTCTCATTACTATGTTAATCTTGTTTCTGGTTTGTTTTTATTTTTTGTGTTGTTTGATTTATATAATGTTGTTTGTCTGTCCACAATGTATTGTTAACTATCAATAAAATATTAATAATTAAAATAATTTTGTGCTGCCAAGAGATGATTTTTGGACATAGTGCAAATTGTGTTACACAAAATTGTACTGGACAGACCTTTTTTCACAAGTGCATTCAGGTGAATTAAAAAACAGATGTTGACGAATGTTACAAGAGAAGAAGAGTTTGAACATAAACATGGCATTTTATGTGTGGACACACCAGGAAACCACATTATGTTTAAAATGTAGTAGGAGATAGAGGGAGGATATATAATAATATATATATTTATATATATGGAGGTAAAACTGCCCAATTTATCGTGATATTAATTTCAAGTCATATCGCCCAGCCCTTGTAAGGGACAGGGTGTTGGACCAAAGGTAAGGTGTTTCTTATATATCTCTAAAACATATTTGCATTTGTCGACATATTTATGGAGTGACTTTGTGTGTCATGTCACGATAATAAATAAACAAATCATCCCATTTGTCAAGGGTTCACCCTGGACAAGTCACCAGGGCTGAACATATATAGACAAACAATCGCTCACACATTTACATCTACGGGCAATTTAGATTAACCAATTAATTAATTAGTGCATGTGTTTGGATGGTGGGAGGAAGTTGGAGAACCCGGAGAGAACCCACGCAGACATGAGGAGAACATACAAACTCCACACAGAAAGGTCCCACCCACTGGTGCTTTAATTGAATCCAGGACCTTCTTCTTGTAAAGCATGAGTACTAACCACTGCCCCACTGTGTCAATCAGCCTATTCATCATTTAATGGAAAAAATTAACTTTATACACTTTTGTTTTTTCAAGATTTGGTAAATATTAGTAAAGTTTAGCGCAGATATGCAATGGAAAAGTGACAATTGACTCATGTGCCTTCATTTACTCAATGCCATGTAAAGGTTTTGGCCAAGTTCAGTTTGTCTGACTGTCAGCTCTGCAAAACTATCCATCTGTTCTAGAGGCCCTAACCCCTAACCCCTAACCCATCTGTTCTAGAGGCCCTAACCCAAAAGCCAAACCCTAACAATAGCTCCTAATCCTAACCCTCTGATAGTGAACACAGAGGGTTAGGATTTGGTGATATCATTTGCATACCCACGTCACTTTCAGCTGGATGTTCCTGGAGCCTGAAGGTGCTCCCTGGACATGATGTCACCAATTCACTGATTAACTTTAACATTTATTACAGTGTTTTTCAACCTTAGGATCAGGACCCTATGTGGTGTCAACTGAAATTTCTAGCAATTGATGAAAAGAAAAAAATATTTGTAAAATACAAATAAAGATATATGCGGCACTGGTTAGCACTCGTGCCTCACAGCAAGGAGGTTCCCGGTTCAATTCCAACACCAGACCTTTATGTGTGGAGTTTGCATGTTCTCCCTGTGTCTTTGTGGGTTTTCTCCAGGTACTCCAGTTTCCTCCCACCATCCAAACACATGCACTGATAGGTTAACTGGTTAATCTAAATTGTCCATAGGTGTGAATGTAACAGTGATTGTTTGTCTATATATGTTCAGCCCCGAGATGAACTGGAGACTCATACAGGGTGTACCCCGCCTTCACCCATTGTAGATGGATTAGGCCCCCAGTGACGTCTGTAACCTAGTGAGGATAAAGTGAAACGGGAAAATAAATAAATAAATAAATAGAAAAAAATAAAAATAAAATATATATATATATATATATATATATATATATATATATATATATATATATATATATATATATATATATATATATATATATCGTGGTTGAGAGAGACAATTACAAAATGTAACAAAATGTGAGTCTGAAACCACTGTGGTACCATTTATCTGTGAAATGTTCAAACTGTCTGTCTGTCTATCTATATGTATATCTGTCTGTCCATATCTCTATGTCTCTGTCTGCCTGTCTTGCTCCTTTGTTTCTTTCAGTCACATAAACTTTTCATTTCTATCTCTTTTTCAAACACGTCTGCTGTAATCTATGGTTATTACTAAACCAGACATCCCATAATACTCTTAGGCTTTGTTACAGCAGCTGTGTGATGGAAAAGCAAAGTTATTTACAGTAAATGTGTAGATGGTGTGATACTGCAGACAGACAGACAGACAGACAGACACAGAGAGACGGACACAGACAAGCAAACAGACAGACAGATGGACACAGACAGAAAAAGGCACAGACAGGTACATAGTCAGACAGACACAGAAAGACAGACATATAGACAGACAAATACAGACAGACAGGCAGATACAGACAGACAGATACAGATAGACAGATAGAGGCAGACAGACAGACAGATACAGATAGACAGACAGACAGAGGCAGACAGACAGACAGATACAGATAGACAGACAGATACAGATACAGATAGACAGACATACAGACAGACAGAGGCAGACAGACAGACAGATACAGATAGACAGACAGACAGATAGAGGCAGACAGACAGATACAGACAGGCAGACAGACAGACATAAAACACCTGTCTCCATCCGTCAGTATGGTTGTTTGTTCAGATGTGTTTGTGTTAATGGCAGGTTGTGACATATGACAACAGTGCCATCTAGTGTCTAGTGTCTTTACTCTGAACACAGTGTCAGTCCACAAAACAACTATTGGTGAAACTGAAAATGTAAATGATGGATGAATGTTGTCTGTTGTTAGTTCCTGCACTTCTGTAGAAGAAAAATGTTCTTGTTAAAGGGAAAAAAAGTACTTTATTACTGTAATAAGTATAAATAACAATCATGGGTTTTATAATTGGAATAATCCACTGATCAATACATTAATTAAAGAATATATAGAAATATTCAGTACAAATATGAAAATATGATTCTTCCCTGTGTGTGTGTGTGTGTGTGTGTGTGTGTGTGTGTGTGTGTGTGTGTGTATACAAGTACACAGGTATACATGTACTTGATGTGTATACAAGTACACAGGTATACATGTACTTGATGTGTATACAAGTACACAGGTATACATGTACTGATGTGTATACAAGTACAGAGGTATACACATACTGATGTGTATACAAATACGCAGGAATACATGTACTGATGTGTATACAAGTACACAGGTATACACATACATACATACATTTTCACGTATACAAGGATACACGATACTATACATGTATATATGTACATATGTATACATGTATATATGTATACATGTATACTATCGTGTATCCTTGTATACGTGAAAATGTATGTATGTATGTATATTCCTGTGTACTTGTGTACACATCAGTAAAAGTCTACCCTATTGGTTATAGGTAAATTAGAACGATGAGCCCCCATTTGTCACTGTCTGGCTCTTGACCCTTTAAACTTCCACTTAATTTCACTTACATTTCATAATAAAGTCAATTGAATGCTGTTCTTCAACCATAACATGCAATTGGTCTTTGCTTATATTATAAATGAAAATAGTAAAATGAAAACAGAGACATTGGAGGTGGGTCCTGTTAAATGATGCAATAGCTATTTGTAGATATTTATTAATGTTCTGATGTGTTTTGGACTACATATGGACTACATTTGTAAATTTTTTTTTGTTTATTTTGGATGTTTTTGTTGGACTATGACTGCGTTTGTTGGAATATGGTTCCTCTGTGGATAATTATGACACATAAAAGTTCAGATCAGCTGTTTGACATTTGTATTTTGAACAAATGAATGATTGTACCTGCTGGGGATATTACATCAGAAAGTGGTTTATATCTTCTGATGTGTGAGAATCTCTAGTTATGTGATCATTTGGGACAGGTTTGGGTAGTTTAACATTTTTGAGCAACTATTTCCGGCCTATACTGTATGTGGGCCCTTGGAAGTTTAAAGGGTTAAACTGTGACAAAACAATGTGGGACAAAGCGAGAGAGTAGGGGTCTCAAACTCATTAATTTCAGGGGCAACATTCAGCCCGATTTTTTATGTCCAGTGGACGGGATGTTTTAAATAATAGCATAACATAGGGAAAAAAATTGACAATTCCAAATGTTTGTCTTTGTGTTAGTGCAAACAAAGCCTATTAACTTTTGAAAATACTTTAACAAAAAATAAACTTTCCAACAAGAAAGGTGTGAATCACCTGAAAAAACTGAAATATCTCAAGAAAAATATGTGCAATTCTAACAATATTATGCCTCAATCATTTACACACGTGCATTATGGATCAGATCTACTACAAAGACACTAAATTGTTGAAGTTGTTAAAGTCACATTTTATTGTTACAGTACAGTTTGTAAGTATAAATATCACCCTAATTTAATGTTATTGTTTGCACTATAACAAAGACAGAAATTTGAAGATGTCATTAATCATGGGCATAATGCAAATTATTTTCACATCAAAATGAGAAGAAAATCTGGAGTCATTCTTTTTTTTGTGTGTGTTATTCTGCTATCATTTGACTCTAGACAATATTGGTCTGTACAGTATGTGGAAACCTGAACTAAAATGAGTTCCACAGCCTTGACTGTGTATTTATTGACCTTTCCAAGTTCATCCCAGGGGCTGCATTTGGCCCCCGGACCACATGTTTGAGAATATAGTAATCAATAATTTATTCACAAAAAGAATGTTAAGAGAACAAACCTGTGTAAGGATCAGTGGTCAGTAGTTTGTGTCTGTGTGGATGAGTGGAAAAAAGGTAAAAATTGAACTGTGCCAGGTTTGGTGCCTATTAGCACCAAACCTGGCACAACCTCGTCTAGTCTGAACCCGCTTTGTCTTTACTGGGGTGTCACTGGGGGCCTAATCCAGCTACAGTGGGTGAAGGTGGGGTACACCCTGGATGAGTCTCCAGTTCATCTCATGGCTGAACATATATAGACAAACAATTATGGACAACTTAGATTTACCAGTTAACCTATCAGTGCATGTGTTTGGATGGTGGGAGGAAACTGGAGAAAAACAACGCAGACACGAGGAGAACATGCTAACTCCAAACAGAAAGGTCTGGTGTTGGAATTGAACCAGGGACCTTCTTGCAGTGAGGTATGAGTGCTAACCACTGTACCACCGTGCCGTCCCACACCACAACTAGACCCTGCAAAACAAAGCAGGATGAACACAGCAGCACTAGTGGAGTGGTGGGGTCATCACAACACCTACACATGTATACACATACTGATAGAGTTAAGAGTTAAGAGATAGGTTAGGTTAGGTTAAGTTAGGTTAAGGTTTAGGTTAGGTTAGGTTAGGTTAGGTTAGGTTAGGTTAGGTTAGGTTAGGTTAGGTTAGGTTAGGTTAGGTTAGGTTAGGTTAGGTTAGGTTAGGTTAAGGTTAAGGTTTAGGTTAGGTTTGGTTAGATTAAGTTAAGGTTAAGGTTAGGTTAGGTTAGGTTAGGTTAGGTTAGGTTAGGTTAGGTTAGGTTAGGTTAGGGCAATTAAACAACAGCTCACTACACATATTAGTCCTGTCCTAGTCATTCTTATGGTTAAAAATAATCATGATTCTTACTTGTTTGTGTCAGTCATGAGTGTAGTGTCAGTGAACACCACTGCTTTTGTCACTGTCAACTCATCTGTCTGTCTGTCAACTCATCTGTCTGTCTGTCAACTCATCTGTCTGTCTGTCAACTCGTCTGTCAGTGTCATCTATCCATTCACTGCAGAAAAACTGCACATCCATCAGCCTCCGTCAGCAGAACCGTAACTGCAGAAGCTTTAAGATCTGATGGATCAGAGGCTGGTGGGAGAACACAAATATATGTGGAACTTTGGAAAATGCCTTCCTTAGAACACCTCCTTTAGAACACCTCCTTTAGAACACCTCCTTTAGAACGCCTCCTTAAGAATGCCACCTTTAGAACACCCACTTTAGAACACCTCCTTTAGAACACCTCCTTTAGAACGCCTCCTTAAGAATGCCACCTTTAGAACGCCCACTTTAGAACACCTCCTTTAGAACGCCTCCTTTAGAACGCCTCCTTTAGAATGCCTCCTTTAGAACACCTCCTTTAGAACACCTCCTTTAGAACGCCTCCTTAAGAATGCCACCTTTAGAACGCCCACTTTAGAACACCTCCTTTAGAACGCCTCCTTTAGAACGCCTCCTTTAGAACGCCTCCTTTAGAACGCCTCCTTTAGAATGCCTCCTTTAGAACACCTCCTTTAGAACGCCTCCTTTAGAATGCCTCCTTTAGAATGCCTCCTTTAGAATGCCTCCTTTAGAACACCTACTTTAGAACGCCTCCTTAAGAATGCCTCCTTTAGAACGCCCACTTTAGAACACCTCCTTTAGAACACCTACTTTAGAGCACCTCCTTTAGAACACCTCCTTTAGAATGCCTTCTTTAGAACACCTCCTTAAGAATGCCTCCTTTAGAATGCCCACTTTAGAACACCTCCTTTAGAACACCTACTTTAGAACACCTCCTTTAGAACACCTACTTTAGAGCACCTCCTTTAGAACACCTCCTTTAGAATGCCTTCTTTAGAACACCTCCTTAAGAATGCCTCCTTTAGAATGCCCACTTTAGAACACCTCCTATTTCACTCATACCAATATACACATTATTTTAATTACACCTATATATTCAGCTCCTGCATTAATGCACCTGCACGTGTCTCACATCAAATGAAAGTGAACAAACTCATCTTTGTGAAAATATAAACTATTCTGAAGTGCAACAGTTAAACCACATACAGAAAAGGATGGTTTACACTAAACACTAATAGGACACATTTGGATTATTTTATTTTGAAGGTTGTCATCTCACCAATTATCTATGGGTCTGGACAAATATGGTGTGGTTTCCATGGTAACAGCCTAGTGAACATAATCCAGGCAAGTATTTTAGTCCAAAACACACGTCAGATCCACAACGACACAGAAACTGCAGGAAGATTTAAAGGACAAACACATTTATATGTTGGGGAGGTTTTTCAGATTTCCACTAAATATTTATTTTCATTAATTTTTTCCCAAATATGTGTATTTCAAATATTCAACAGATTTTTTTTTTCTCTAAATTTTCCAAATGTAGCCACTTTGAAAAACATGGATAAGTCCCCAAATGTCTCCTCTGTCAAACACATAAACATAACCATAGAAGAAATGCAGTGAAAGTGACATTTTTCCAAATAAAATAGTGAACTTTAACTGTAAAGGTCACAGACATTGGTCTGTTGGTAAATAGTTTGTTTCAGTCCATACCTACCAAATACAGACAAATATAGCCTGGTTTAAACACTAACTCATTAAGGTGAGAGGGTAAATGTATTAGTGTTTTTCAGTTTCCAGTTTTTAACCTGTTAAAAAAAATAATGCCTATTAAATTGTGGCTGTGTTTTTAGGGTTTTTAATTATTTTATGTGATTTTATCTATCTATCTATCTATCTATCTATCTATCTATCTATCTATCTATCTATCTATCTATCTATCTATCTATCTATCTATCTATCTATCTATCTATCTATCTATCTATCTATCTATCTATCTATCTATCTATCTATCTATTTATTTATTTATTTACGGAGGGATTTTCCAGGATGGTAAAGGGTTAAAGATAGTGTGTCAGTGTCTGATGGATTCAAACATAAAAACAATGGAACATAAAAGAATAGTTTACAGATAAAACAACATTTATTCAGCCTTGTGTTGGTGTTTATTTCCATTTTTCACTGTAATTGCATTGAGGTGTTATGGGCCACTTTACAGTTGAACTCTGTCACTGAGACATAAACACACACACACACACACACACACACACACACACACATATAAACTCACAGTGCAACAGTGCCCCTCACAGGCTAAAACACAGAAATGTAACTGCAGGTGGGTGTGTGTGTGTGTGTGTGTGTGTGTGTGTGTGTGTGCTGTAATTACTCGAGAAGATAAATCTTGTTAATGAAACAGACGGAAAGAAGAAGACTCTGGAGAGGGAAAGGAGGAGCAAGAAGAAATAGAAGAAGTAAGATGAAGGTAAAAGAGGAAGGAGGGTAGAGATAGATAGAAAGAAAAAAAAGGAGAGAGGAGGGGCAGGATGAAGGAGAACAAAGAAATAAGAGTGGAAGAGAAGAAGCAGGGGAGAGGATAGATAATGTTAGAGGAGGAGGAGGAGGAGGAGGAGGAGGAGGAGGAGGAGGAGGAGGAGGAGGAGGAGGAGGAGGAGGAGGAGGAGGAGGAGGAGGAGGAGGAGGAGGAGGACAAGGAGGAGGAGGAGGAGGAGGAGGAGGAGGAGGAGGAGGAGGAGGACGAGGACGAGGAGGAGGACGAGGACGAGGAGGAGGAGGAGGAGGACGAGGAGGATGAGGAGGAGGAGGACGAGGAGGAGGAGGAGGAGGAGGAGGAGGACGAGGAGGATGAGGAGGAGGAGGACAAGGAGGACGAGGAGGAGGAGACATGTCTGAGGAAGATAATGTTAGAGGAGGAGGAGGAGGAGGAGGAGGAGGAGGAGGAGGAGGAGGAGGAGGAGGAGGAGGAGGAGGAGGAGGAGGAGGAGGAGGAGGAGGAGGAGACATGTCTGAGGAAGATAACCCTTCAGTCATTGGACGACCTGCTCTAGTAACTGAGTCACAGTCGCTCATAAACGTTAACCAGACACTTTTGTCACATTTACAAAAGTACACATTTCCTAAAGCTGGGCTCAGCCTTAGACATAGGAGGAGGAGCTCAGAGTACAGCCGCTGGTCCTCCATGTCGAGAGGAGCCAGTTCAGGTGGCTCGGGCACCTTGTGAGGTGGGACACCTCCCTGGGGAGGTGTCCATCCGGGAGGAGACTTCAGGGTTGACCCAGGACACGCTGGAGGGATTATATCTCTCGTCTGGCCTGGGAACGCCTCGGGATTCCCCTGGAGGAGCTGAGGTGAAGGAAGTCTGGGCTTCTTTACTGGAGCTGCTGCAGACATGTTCTCACCCGTGTGTTTTATGTAAAGATCCTCAAGCTTTGTCGCATGCATGATCACATTTCCTTTGACCAATCAGTGGACAGCAACGTTCAGGTGACATTTTTGTCACCTCTGGAATGGGCATGAAAAATAGTAACGGATTATAACAGGTTCTAGGTCCAGCCCTCAGTGGAAAAGGACGATAAAGTGACTACATCTGTACCGTTACTAAAACGTGCAGTGGAAAAATAACTTTTGTGTCTTTTCGTTTGCCTCAACTTTTTCAGGTTCCACTTCTTTCTCCTCTTCTAACTGTTTCTTTTCTCACTAACATGTGTAGTATGTGGAACAAAGGGGCGGAGTCAGCTGTGACTCATTTGCATGAAGCACCCAAAGCAAGCGTTTTAAAGAGGGCAGTTTCTCCAGGTTGATGAAGCTGCTGTATCTCTGCAACAATGTGGTATTTTGAACATGGGTGTCGCACCCGTGGGGGATGGGGGTGATGCTAACCCTAACCCTAAAACTAACCCCCACTTCTCCAACCAGATGATTTCATACCCCCCGCTTTTTCCTGAGTTTATATATTGTATCGTTACTGGATCCAGGAAACGGACGGGGAGTTTGTCTCACCTACTTTTTATTTCAGCCGCACTCACTCCAAACAAACATCAATAACATTTCGGGGCTGTTACAATATCTATGGTTTAAAGCCACGGTTCTCAAACTGGGGCCCGCGGACCCCTAGGGGGACGTGGTGCATGTCCAGGGGGTACGCGAAATTATTCACGGTTTTGTTTTATTTTTGTTTTATTTTATTTATTTTTTTGCTGTTTTATTTTGAAATGCGGAAGTTTTATTTTGTAGCGAGCGGAAGTAACAGCGCTGTTTGACACTAGCTTGACTAAATTGAGACGAAGCGAGTCACAGGCTATTTTTAGCCACCCTGCAGCGAACATGGATCGATTTTTGTGTCCGCCAAGTTCCTTAAGAAGTGGTAAAAGAAATGAAAATGAAAATGAAAATGAAAATGACAACAACAAACGCCCTAACCCTAAAAAGAGAAAGTACATTGATAGTTATATTGAGTTTGACAAACCCATCCCTCTCATTAAGTCTCTGTCTGTCTGTCTGTCACACACACACACACGGTTTTGTGTGTCTTTTGTTCCGTTTATTATTTTAAAATTATTTAAAATTGTTGTTTCTGAAGTGCTCATTTATATTATAATACCTGAAAATTTCGCTGGTTTGCACAAAAGCACTATTAAAAAAGGTTATCATTGTTTCATAATAATCATTGTTGAAGTGTTTTTTTTTAATCATTTTCAGTATCGGGAGGATGAGGGGGGACATGGAAAAATTTCACCCCTCCAAGGGGGACCTGGGCCAAAAAAGTTTGAGAACCCCTGGTTTAAAGTGTTTACCCGCCCGGGTGGCACAACAGCATATGTAAATGAAGCGCAGTTCAGCGGTAATGTAAACAGCTCTTCTTCGTGGTGTTAACAAACAGTCATTAACCAGTAAGTAATGAGAAATGTTACTGTTGTTAAAATAAGTTAACTAAACTATGTCTTATTCTGTGACATTTACCCTAAGACAGTGGTTCTAGAATTTTTTTCACTGATGTTCCCCCTAAGGAACATATTTTTAGTCGTCTCCCCTGATATGAACAAAACATTTTTGTAAGAAAAAAAGAGGAACAGTGTCTGATTTTTATATCCTTTTTATCTCGTAATTTTCACTTTTTATCTAATAATTTTGACTTATGAATTGAATAAATGTTTAATTGAGGAAAAACACATTTTTGTTATTATTTTCGGCCATATATTAAGTTTTTAATATAAAAATTTAACCATTAATGGACAATTGTTCGTTACTTTTTCGATGATAGACTCATGTGCCACAACCTAAACACCCCCACATTTTAAATGGTTGTGACGCCCTTGATTTTGACCAAAGTATGTCACAGACAGGTCACTGAGACACCAGGGAAGTGTGTTCACTGATGGACAATGGACATGATTTGTCCCCTTTATTCTGAAGGCCTGTGACGTAGCCAATGTTTAACCCAAACACACCTCGGACCGTCATCATTCTCCAAAAACCGAGGTCTGGGGACACGGCCCAGTGGCAGGAAGAGGACGCAAGCATTGACGTTGATGTAGCAGGATAACTTCCAGATGTTTCTGTCCACTGCTGGTAGATGCTACTGAAGGAGATGCAGGCGCTGTCCAACTCGGGACCAGGACAGGGTTCCTGCTGTGCCCTCCTGGTCTACACTAA
>CM035793.1:10791409-10873909 GCA_020466265.1 Siphamia tubifer
ATGAATATATATATATATATATATATATATATATATATATATATATATATATATATATATATATATATATATACATTTATGATGGATTCAAAGTAATAGTTTCACTTTTAATTTTTAAGTGCATTGTTTTGAATTTTCTATTTTTATTGTTATATTTGTAAATAAATGGATCATTTCATAAATAAATCAGAAAATAAATTAAATTAAAATGTAAATAATAAAAAAAGAGGTTTGTAGAAAGAACAGTAGATCTCTTAAATCCTCTTATTAACCTATTTTATTCATTCCTTGTCTTAGACTGACATCTAGTGGACATTTTTAGGTAGTGCAATATAAAAGGCAGAGCTAAAATTTAGGTTTTATTACATATTACAGTGGCACTTACAAAATTAATTTGTGTTTTCAGGAATTTTTTGTAAGTAGAGTCGCATTTTACATGTAAAAGGCCTGATTTGTTCCAATGCCCCCAATACTAACCCTCGAATCGTTTAAAAATCATAAAAGTAGACATATTTTGTATGAAATATGTGTTAAAAGTAAAAGAAAATGTAGATTTTAGATGTAATTTATTGGTGTCTTGGATAAATGTGTCTTCAATGAACATTTAACATTAAATCATTAAAATTAACTAGACATGTCAATCATTTCATACCATTGTGGTTATTTTAATTGTCACTTTCACCTTCAACAATGTTTGTTGACGGACGTTTTGTGAGATATTGATCTAAAGACAAAAGGTGCGAGGCATACGTTGTCTTATTGGACGATAACACGACTCGTGAACATTTTTTCGGGGTGTTTTTTTCCACAAATTCGGAAAGGTGATTAAATGTGTCCAACATGTCTTTAATTCACGCTGATAGAATGATGGCTGCCTCCTCTTTTTTTTTTATCATCTCCTGTTTCACTTCTATTGATAACGCAGCCGCTTCTTCTTTTCATTCGCACCAGGAATCACTTTATTTGGGCTCATGATGAATAATAAATACATATTGTAAGAGAGTTTAAATGAACACACTGGGAAAAACTCACCAAAACTCTGTGATGAATGAGGGTCAAAGGTCACCAAAAGCATCATGGGTAGCTCCCTCATAGCCAATGGGATGATACGTACATTACGTACAGTACTGTATTTATGTCTTGGGGGTTTCGGTTTCATTTCATAAATGTAATTTTCTTTCGTATTCCGAGACGAAAAATTGATGTAAAGGTTTTTAGTAATTTGGATTATTCGTTAGCTGGGTCTTTCATAAGTTGAGGTACCACTGTATTTATAATTAAACCTAGTTATTTTAAGAAACACTTTTTAATGTGCTCATGTTTAATGTTTGTTGTACACTGTTTTAATGTACACTAAGTTTATGTTAGGAGTCATTCTTTCAAAAATGTTTTTATTATTATTATTAGTAGTAGTAGTAGTAGTAGTAGTAGTAGTTGTTGTTGTATTATTATTATTATTATTATTATTATTATTATTATTAATAATAATAATAATAATAATAATAATAATAATAATAATAATAATAATAATAATAATAATCTGAGTTATTGCTAAAAGAAGTTTACCCCTGAACTGTTTTGTGTTTACTATTAAAATTATATTAATGTGATTATATTTAATTAGTAATTAAATATTAATTATAATTAGTGTGTAACATTTTTCTTTATTTTTATTTTTTTTATGTGTGTAAACCTGGATTTATATTCCCTGAACTGGAAGCAGGATCTGGAAACGAGACATATGTGGTTACATCTGGGTTAGATGTAGGAAGATCATAAAATTAAGGGACTAAAAATCAAGGCTTTTTCACACTCTGGGCCCAGTTACTCTATACCGCAGTGGAACTGTGTCCTTTATTTTTTTAAAGGACATGCTAGACTCTTGGTACTGCCAAGCAAATGTGGGTTTTTGGTACTTACACAGAAAAAACAAATGTCCACACTTGAACATATTTATTTATTTATTTTATTTTTATCACATCATTATCATCTACACCAGAGTGGGACTTGGATGTTTTATTTTTATTTGTTTTTAAGTCCACACTAGCCCTTTGCTATGACTGAGAGGAATACCATGAGTCGTCCATCCACCAGCAGCCAGGTCAGCACTGGGGAGAAAAGGTCATGCACCAAACAACCACAAAATAGAGGAAATAGATATTAATCTGTCAATCCTTTCCATGTCCGGTTTCCCGTGTTGAGTCAAATTAAGTTGCAGGCTCCAGTCCACTCCTGCTGGTTCTGGACGCTGCCTGGTGGGGCGTTAAGCTGCCTCCCTTTCTGGAATCCAATCCTGATTCCCCGTTACCTGTGGGGTCACCATGCTAGGGTGGAAAGCTGGTAAGGACAAAAAAAAGACGTAGAGGGGGTCCAGTAATCAGTTCTATGCTATCTAGAGTCACCAAAGCGACTGGGTCCCCTGATGGGAGCCCCACAGAGACGTGCACAGTGGGAAAGCACCACTGTTTCTGACAGGAGGACCGTGGTGCGCAACTTCAATTAGGTGTTGGGCCTCCACCACCGGAAGGTCTGAGACACAAGCTCCGAGACACAGCGTGTGCTGCACAGAGCAGCCAGTGAGCATCCGACACCAGGTACCACCAGCACTGATGTGTAATTCAATTCAAAAACACTTTATTCATCCCCGAGGGGCAATTTTAAAAGGGTCACACAGGCCCACGTGGGTCTGTGTATCTGGGCCTAGAGGCAGGTTCTGTGGATGTCACTCACTCGTCGGTGCAGGAGAACCAATGTTCTGCGAAACGTCCTACTGTAGAACGAAATGACAGACACGTCTGCCGAGATGGGTCTCCACCACCGGGACCTTACCTGCCGAAATTCACTCATTTACAAAGAATAAGTTACTACTTAGAAGTTAGTTGATTAAGTGAGTTAGTAAAGACGATTACTGACAATATCAAATGACACCCTGTATGACAAAGCTGGACGTTCTGAAGGGAGACATTTTCAAAGAAGTATCCCAGAGAGGTACCCCCACTAGAATATAGAATAAAATAGAATAGAATAGTATAGAATAGAATAGAATAGAATAGAATAGAAAAGAATAGTATAGAATAAAATAGAATAGAATAGTATAGTATAGTATAGTATAGAATAGAATAGAATAGAATAGAATAGAATAGAATAGAATAGAAAAGAATAGTATAGAATAAAATAGAATAGAATAGTATAGAATAGAATAGTATAGAATAGAATAGAATAGAATAGAATAGAATAGAATAGAATAGAATAGAATAGAATAGTATAGAATAGAATAGAATAGAATAGAATAGAATAGAATAGAATAGAATAGTATAGTATAGTATAGAATAGAATAGAATAGAATAGAATAGTATAGAATAGAATAGAATAGAACAGTATAGAATAGAATAGAATAGAATAGAATAGTATAGAATAGAATAGAATAGAATAGAACAGTATAAAATAGAATAGAATATAATAGAATAGTATAGAATAGAATAGTATAGAATAGAATAGAACAGTATAGAATAGAATAGTATAGAATAGAATAGAATAGAATAGAATAGAATAGAATAGAATAGTATAGAATAGAATAGAATAGAATAGAATAGAATAGAATAGAATAGAATAGAATAGAATAGAATAGTATAGAATAGAATAGAATAGAATAGAATAGAATAGTATAGAATAGAATAGAATAGTATAGAATAGAATAGAATAGAATAGTATAGTATAGTATAGAATAGAATAGAATAGAATAGAATAGAATAGAATAGAATAGAATAGAATAGAATAGAATAGAATAGCCGCTTTATTGTTACACAGCACCGTGCACATTGAGTGAAATTTCGATGCAGAAGCTCGCCATCAACCATAATAAATCAATCATAAAATCAGAATTATATAAAAAATAAAAACAGTCCAATAAATGTATTACAAACATCCTAAACTAAAAATACTAAAACTGATAATATATACACATCTGTACAACTACACACACACATAAATATATATATATATATATATCTATAACCACACACCCTGCATACATTCCTAAGGTGTAGCAGCATTTTTTTACATTTATGATTAATTGTGTATAAGCAATAAACATTAACAGATAGTTAACAAATGGTTAATAATTCAATTCAATTCAATTCAATTTTATTTATAAAGCCCTAAATCACAACAAAGGCGTCTCAAAGGGCTTTACAAAAACACAATCAACTACAGAGATAGTTGAGAATCTCTTTATAGAGTCCACATAGTGGATTGTGTGTAGATATTATAAAGTGTTACCAAAATGTGAAAATGTGCCGGCACCTGCAAAAAACTGTAGCACTTTGGCTAAAATACACTCATTTTTTTCCATTCACTTTAACAACAAGGCTCTGGTAAAAAAAAAAAAAAAAACTCCCTACATCTGACCACTTATTTTGATGAAACTGCAGATGAAAACTCCTTCTGTCTGGGGACTTTGTCATTTTTTCACACTCAGGGCAGGAGTTTCCTTCACTCCAATTGTCATTTTTTTAAAAAGGAAATGCTGAACCCAAATGTTATTTTTTTTTCATTCGTTCACACTTGAAGATTTTTTATTTATTTATTTTCTAAATTCACACATAATATTTTTTCCCTAAATCCACGACAAACACCACAGTGGTACTTGAAGATGTTTATTTTATTTTATTTTATTTTATTTTATTTTATTTTATTTTATCTTATCTTATCTTATTCTTATCATATCTTATCTTATTTAATTTTATTTTATTTTATTTTATTTAATTTAATTTTATTTAATTTTATTTAATTTTATTTATTTATTTTTATTTTTTTTCCCTAAATCCACATTTGAACTTTTGTGTTTTCCTAAGTCCATGCTAGACCCTCAGTACTGGCAGAGTAAAGTGTATGTGGGGGGGGCATATTAAATATAGACACCATATCTAAATTGCTTTCAGTTTGCTAAATCAACTTGGGTGTGTTAAATGAATATGTTTATATTTTCTCCTCCCACCACACTCTCAGTTTGGTTGGATGTGCCTCAGTACAGCTGCGTCCAGTTTGTGACCCATGGAGAGTCGCAATAAATTAATGTTTGGTTTGTTATCTCTTGCGGTGTACGCAGATGACAAATAAACTGCTTCTAATTCTCTTATGATTCACTGCATTTAAATACCTCATATTACATATTCATTGAGGCAAAGATAACTGGATGCAGACACTACAGTATTTTGCACCTTTGAAAGACATGCTCTTAGTGAGTGCTGTTAGTAAATCAGTTTGTACATAATAATAATAATAATAATGGACTGGATTTATATAGCCATTTTGCCCACTCAAAGCACTTCACATTAGTGACCCTTTATTCATTCACTCTCACATGCACCCTCTGGTGGTGATAAACTACATATGTAGCCACAGCTGCCCTAGGGCAGACTGACATTTTGTGTTTACAGACCACCACCAAACATTCATACAGCAGTGTGAGTGACACTGGAGGCAAGGAGGGTGAAGAGCAGGATTTGAAGCAAGGACACAACGGGTCACCTCGAGTTACCAACACATGCTACCATTGACAGTGGTTTGTCACCGCCACTGGCTGCATACCGCATTCACAGAAAACAACAAGGGACCCAGAAAAAGCCGGTCCATCTGATGTCAGATGGACTTTAACGTTACCCACGCGGGGTTAAACCCCTACCCAATTGCAATGAATCTGAAGTAGCATTAGCATTAGCATCTACAAGAGAAGATCGTACCACAGTAGCTGCTGCACAAACTTGAAAAAACTGGTTCATGTGCTCTGTGTGGAAATAAAGCCTTGTTTTTTCCCTGCACGTTTTCAGAACAAGCAACAGCACGAAACCTAGCTGGATGCTACTCTGGTAAAGGTCAACACACAGAGAACAAGAGGGGAGGGGGGAGTGTTTGTTCATGCATTCTGAGCCAATCAGAGAAGCCTCGTCATCGAGTCATGGACATGTATGAGGAAGTACCGAAAAACTCTGTTGTTCGACATCAAGTCATTTTTCTACCGTGAAAAAACAGCTGAAAACAAAACAAAAATAGAACCAACTCACAATGTATTCAATAACAATGGAGAACACAGTAATGTTAATGAACTAACCATGGAATGACAGCTTTAAATAGGACTTTTATCAGTCTTGAGTGTGAACAGAATGCATCCCTGAAGTGACTCCAACATAATGATGAATGAGGAAATACAGCAGAGTATGTGACATACAAGGAAGGCAACGACACTAGCGGTTGTTACTGTATGGCTAACAGCAGGCATGTTTAAACTATTCCACAAAGGTCCAGTTTGGCTGAAGGTTTTTGTTCCAATCAACCAAGAATACAACAGTTTGACCAATCGACTCTCTGAAGACTGAGATCAGTTGATTAATTGTGTCAAATCTGGTGTGCTGCTGCTGTTGGAACAAAAACCTGCAGCCCTTTAGGAATAGTTTGGACATGCATGGGCTACAGCGTAGTATCGATGTGCAGGAAAGAGGTGAATAAAACAAGATTTAAGATTTTTAAAAAAAGTTCATATAGGATACATCTATGCTATGAACTATCGGGGTTCCCCTGTACACATTGGCCCCGCCCCCCTGGACCTGCATACTGTTAGTTCACTGTCAGGTTTTGGACATACGTTTCTACACAGTGGAAGAAACTCCTTTAACACATATGAACAGTTTTATTGTGACTGGTTCAAGATTTAGCATCTACAGCCTGATGACTGAAAACACTGTACACAGTAAATTTTGCAGTGTTAAATCAACACTTAGAGAGTTTATTTAACTTCTTCTAGAGTGTATTTGGTCCCATTTTCTCCAAATTAACACTGCAAAATTTACTGTGTAGTGCTAAAGGTCAAAGTTCAACCTGTGGATAGTCCTATGTTTACGTGTCTGTGGTAATTGTCAGTATGTTAAACTAGTCATAAACTCGTAATATGATACCTCTGGGTCTTTATAATCACAGGAGTAACTGAAAAAGTCAGATAAATGCGACAATATTGGATACGTATCGGATTTGGTACCACATATGGAAGTGGCATGGGTCAGATAGAATAAAAAAAAAAAATCTGATTTGTGTCATTCATACATTCAGACTGTCTTCATCAAGTCAGATACAGGTCAAATAGCAGCGAAAAGACAGATTTGGGAACATTTGACTACAGTGTAAATGTTGTCACCCAGTTGTCCAGTGAAAATTCCAGCTTTGAACTTTTCATCCCTTTGTGCTGCAGCAAGTCTGTTTTCAGGGATCAAAAACATCTGGAGTTTATTCATTAAGAATTTATCGAAGTAAAATGTTGTTAATGACTATATATTGACCAGTACCTAAGTCAAAATACTGATGTATTGGAGAAATTCAGATTTCCATTATGTCTGATTACTTTGGAATTATTTATAGAGTTAATAAAATGGAATTTAATAATAATAATGACAATAATAATAATAATAATAATAATAATAATAATAATAATAATAATAATAATAATAATAATAATAATAATTGTTCACTGGGAGCTTTAACCTTTTTTTTCATGACATGACTGGTCCAAACGTCACCAGATGAGGGCGCTGATACTCTAGTTAACCTGGTTCTGATCACACCTGGGGCCACAGAGCCTCATGGGACGTTTGTTTCGTTTCTGAAAAGCAAGTTAATATCTGGTTTAAAAAAAAAAGGCACATTAGATTTTGTGTTTGTGCGTGTGTGTGTGTGTATTCCTATTTTTATGGGGACATTGATATGTTTTCTCAGTCACACCATGGGGACCTCTGACACTACAGGGACAAAAATTCAGGTCCTCATGAAGGTTAAATATAAATAGGTCCCCACTAGTATAATAGAAATGATGTTGCCCTATAAATACTAAAGTTACCTTTAATTTATTCATTCAGCTTTATTTATTATATGTAATTTAGTTATTCATTTTTCAAATTAATTTTATTTTACTAAAAACATGCATTTACTTTTTTTATTATTATTTTTATATTTTTTAATCATTTTTTCCTTTTTTAAAAACATTTATTTCATTTAATATTTTTTTCTTTCTTTTATTGACATTTAATTTTGCTTTCTAATTTTATTATAAATTTTCAAAATTAATTTTATTTGATTAAAGACAATATTCTTACACTCACTACCCAATGGGTACAGACTTGGTCCTCATTAAATTGAGTGTGTGTGTGTCTCAGTTTTTCATTGTGAGTGCTGCTTAACTCTATGATGCATATATTATTTGTAATTTATGCCATATTTTGCAGTGTGAGGAGTGAGATTTTTTCTTCTAGGTTGGCGATGAATAGATTTACATATACTGTACAACGCCCCAAACTTATTTCATTGGTCGCCCAACTCAATAGACTCACGCAGCATCAGTGACTGGCACATAAGTTTAGCTAGCTAGCTAAAACAATAGGGAGGATTTAGCCATTTTATTTATCAATAATATATATATATATATATATATATATATATATATATTTATTAATCATGCTTTCATGCCAGCAGCCAGGAATGGGAGGAGTCGAAGCAGACGACTTGGCTTCTGATCATAACCCTTTAACTCCTGAGACTAACAATTCCAGTCAAAACTTATCAAAATAAATAACAAAATGGGCAATAACAGCCAAAAAAATGTATAATAAACCAACAAAATAATAAGTGACATGAACAAAATAAGACACAAATGGCACAAAAGTGAAGAAAAAAAAAAGTGACGTCAGTGGAGGAGAGAAACATGGAGTTTATATCATAGTTATATGACTATTATCTCACAATTTTGACTTTTTTATCTCATAATTCTGACCTTTTGACCTCTAGTTCCCCAGGGCAGTGCTAGTTTCGTGCAAATGTTTGGTAGTTTGGTCGACTGCGGTGCGCAGATGGGTGTGGCGATGCACTCATGGGTGCGACGCACTTATTCAGCTTGGTGGAGTGACAGTTTGGGTGACTTAGGGCGTATTCACACTGCACTCAGAAAATCGGGACTTTCGGCCTTTCCAGGAAAGTTCGAACCTTATTGACAAGTGTGAAACCTCCCCCGAACCTTGGTCCGGACTAAAGACCGAGTCTTTGGTCCGAGCTGAAGAGGTAGTCTCGGTCCGGACCAAGGTTCGCTGGTGCACAGTGTGAAAGGTCTGTTTAGGAAAGTCCGGACTATCGAACCAATTATGTCACAGTCACATGCGCGGAATCTAGTCAACATCCAAGAATGAGTCGCGGCAATACATGGGGAGACGAGGAAACCAGGTATTTCATTGAAATTTTGGTCGGATGATACTATAAAGACTGAATTGGAGACAAGCCGCTGGTGGGAACACTGGTACGAGAGTTGGCAACATTGCCAAAATAGGGCAAAAATTATGAAACTAGTAACTGGGTCCATTATCTGGGAGCATTTCCTGCAACAGTGTAGTGCACTCATCTACTAACCAATCAGGGTCGAGTATAGAGAGACGCACGCGGTACATGTATTGATGACATGACGTTCTAAAGTCCGTTGGTCCATTTGATTCAATACAGTGTGAATGAAGATAAATAAAGTCCGGATTATAAGTACAGTGTGAAAAGGCAAAAAAAAGGTTCTGGTCTGAACCTTGGTCCGGACTTTACCACGTGAATAGGCCCTTAGACTGTGCCAACAGTACACCAAAAGCTCGCCAGCTGAAACAGGTCTACTTCTGGCACAAGGCACTCACAGTTGGTCGAGTGGCAGTTTGGCTGAGCGTTGTGCAGAGCAACGTCACAGGCAGGTTTCCGGAACGTCAGAAACATTTCAATGCAATAAATAACACAATAAACAACTGCTATTCAATGTAACGTTTTTGAATCATCACATAAATATATATCTATTTTAACTGTTGCATCACATCTGATGACAGATCAAATGCGTTCGACACCATAATGGAAACTCAACCTGAATGAATTACCAGCTGAAACTAACGAGCCCACATCTCTCTCAACCATAAACAGCGTCAGCATCATACATCTGATAAAAATGTATTTTAGTGTCATTTTCGTTCGTTTGTTGGAATAATATGCAAAATGTTTCTTATATTTTTATTTGAGTGCTTCAACCGCAACCCACCCACATTTAATTAAAATATTATTTTTCGTGGCGTCATCCGGTCGATCCGCACCACCCGCGGGTGCTTGGTTCATCCGCGCATCTCGAGCAGCAAGGCTAGGTAACACTAACATGTATAAGAAAAGGCAGCAGAGTTAACACCGCTTCAGGAAGTTAGCTAGATTTAATGTTGACCATTTCCTACAGATCTTACATAGAGTCTATACTTACATTTTCTGGTGTCTGTTGGTATAACCTTCTTAATGTGAACCAGAAAATACCATATGTAAGATCATTAGGGTATGTAGTAGCATTACTGGTGTCCAAAAAAAAAGTATGACTGCACTATATGACCAGGTAATTAAGAAGGCTGAATCCATTTTGGGGGTATTATACCTACCCTCTGCACAGGGAATTTCAGTTTCTTTCCTCTGGAACCTTCTGCTGTTCAGTTAAGAGATAACCACTCCCCAATTACAGTAATGCTTTGTACAGTATATTGCACACCTTGTTTTATTCCTTCCCTATTTATTATTTTAAAATGATTGTGTGTCTTGGGACAAATGGGAAATATGTGTGTGTTTGTTTGAGTGCTGTGTAGGAGTACTGCTACTGCAAAACAATTGGCCAAATTGGGATAAATAAAGTATTATTTATTTACTTTGAGCAAAAAAACTAATAATATTCAGATAACAGTTGAAATGTCCAAAGGCAGTTTAATGGAGGTTTAACGACACCTTGTGGACAACAGAAGTATTTTGCACGGCCATACATTCAAGCCCTACAGTCAAACTGATTGCACTACCTCGTGTACTTTGCACCACCCTTTTTGTAAAATATTATTTATTACCTTTATTTTTATTTTTTTTTCTCTTGTACATACTATTTTATATTTTTATATTACTATTACTATTCTGAGAGTGACACCACCTGCCGGAATAGAATTCCATGTATGTGCAAATGTATCTGGCGAATAAAAAACGATTCTGATTCTGATTCTGATTCTGATTCTGATTCTGATTTCATGAGCCAATACTTCCTCCAGCATTAAAAAATTTTTACCAGAAAAAAACACTAACCATGTCTTTACATATCTACATATATGTTTGTCTGTACAAAATTGCATTGTGTTGTTTGTTTATTGACTTGACAATAACTGGAAAGAGGAAAAAGTATTTTTTTCTGACATGATTAAATGCTGATAAAGATATAAAACTGTTATCGAAGGTATTCTTTGATTAGTTGTAGAACATGGTCTAAAAGCTATTTTAAAGCAAACATCTCATAATTCAAATTTGTAAAGATATTTATCAGAAGTCATTACTGCACATGTGCACAGCCAACAGTCAATAATTCTTTCCCCTGAGAAAAGTTAATATAACTGGGAAAACACATATATTAAAAAAAAAGATAATTTATGAGTATTTATGATTTTTGGGACAAAATTAAACAGGAACACAGGAAAGTAATCCGTGTATATTTGGGATATGCATGTGTATTTAGTTGTAGGTGAGCAGAAAATAAATATTTGCAAATTCTAAAATGAGTCAATTTGTACTTATGTGTTGTGTGTTTGATATTTGTTAGAATAGTTACATTAAAAAGGACATTTACAAAATGAAAAGTTATAAGTACACAGTCTTCAGCATGAATACGATGGAGAAAGTAGTCAAATGATCAGATTTTGTTTCTTCTTAATGTTTAAATTATTAGAAATCATTAGTTTTAGTTTTTTGCTCAGTTCTTGTTCTGGTTGTTGTTGCTATCATGGTTGATATTGTTTGTAATGTTGAGATTGTCTTATGAGAGTTTTTTGTTTTTTTACTTTTCCTCCCCCTCTCTTTTTCACCCCAGCATCGATCAAAACCTATAACAAGTATTCAGAGAATGCCTATTTTGTGCCAATCTCAAGTTTCTATGACAACCTGTTCTTGAATGAGGTCAAATAATGTGATTTTGACCTTTCTGCTACATGAATGCGACCTTGACCTTTGACCTTTACTCAAATGGATCATTGCATCTGATGCACATTAGCTATATGGATATGCCCATGTAATTTCATGGTGATATCTCAAGTATTCATTGACTTATAGCATGATATGTCTCTGTGGACACACACACACACACACACACACACACATACACACACAGACAGACACAAGGTGATTACAACGATTACAATAATCTCTCCAAACTAATGTTGGTAGAGATGAATAAAGTCAGCATTGAACCAAGCAGAGCCTCATACGTGGTATAATTGGCAAAGCTAATTAGCTTTAGCAGCAAAAGGAGGACAGGACAGGTTAAAAGAAAAAGTGAGAATAAAAAATGAAAAAAAAATACACACACACACACATATATATATATATATATATATATATATATATATATATATATATATATGTGTGTGTGTGTGTGTGTGTGTGTGTGTGTGTGTGTGTAAATAAATAAAAACAAACTAAAATATTTCATGCCTCAATGAGGAAAGTGACCCCTGCGACCCTAGTGAGGATAAAGCAGGTTCAGATGATGAGACAAGTCTATAAATAAAGGTTTATTTATACAATAAACAATTGATGTAGTAGATTTCTATTTTTACATTAGTAATTTATATTGCGCATAACTTTGTATTATTGTTGGTAAATAACATGAATAACGTGAAAAGCTGAAAGAGCCGACTCTTTTTAGTGAGCCAAGCCAAAAGAGTCAGTTCTCTAAAAAGAGCCGGAGTTCCCATCACTAGTACAAAGGATAGAAAATCCAAAACAGAGCGTTTCATTCCCATCCAACAAGAAATGGATCAGGAGAAAAGGAGAGTGGATGTTTTTTGTTTTTTTTCATAATTTAAGTTTCTTTTCACACACAGACAACACACAGGTTATTTGTGTTGGAAAAACAATAGAAAGTGTATTTTGTAAGATACGTCTGCAGAGATCAGTTAGAGGGTTCAAGGTTTTCTGAGTCTGTAGCCTGGTGACAATTACGTTGATGATGTCACAGCGTTGTTAACACCATAGATGAAATAACTCCCCACAATCTGAGTTGATCTGTGCATGGTAGAAATAATAATTATGCCTCAAGTGACTCTGATATAAATTTCATGGGGAGACAGGAATAGAGAGAGAAAGACACTAAAAAAGTGTGAGACACAAAAAGGGATTAATAGAGAGAGAAAAGCCCAAGAGGAAGGAAATGAAAATTATTGGGGGAAAAAAAAAAGAGGGAAAGTACAAAATGGGGGAAGAGCAGTGGAGGGAAAAAAGTGAGCAAAGTAAAAAGAATCAAGAGTGAATGAGTATGAGAAGCTGAGGGACACTGCACTCAAAAATTCTCTCTGATCTTTGAGCACTGAGACCAGAGGCGATAGAAAACCCTGCAGAACTTGATTAAAATTCAACCAGCCTTGCTAAAGCTCTCAGTTATTATACAAGAGAAGCCGTACACAGCTTAGCTTTCACAGTTTGCTCTATTGCGAACGCACCGAACATGTGCAAGAAATAGAAACAGATGCACCCGTCTGTACACATAGCATCCAGAGGATACAGAATGATGCTTCAGTTGGCTGACGTGGCTTTTGAAATACTTTGGGTTTAACCAAAAGGTTAAGTGAAGCTAATGTAGACGTACTGTATCTTAATGTGTATTACCTAGAGTCCTACCCTGGGTTAAGTACCCGTGGGTACCTGCAAAAACAGCTCATTTACAGGTGGTTTTCAAAAGCTTTTTTTTTTCACAGGTTCAGGTCAGGGGTGAAAAAAACAACATGCGAGTTGGATTATGGGCTATAGATAAATAAAATAAAGATGAATACAAAATGATAATAAGTAAAAAAAATAAATAATAAATTCCTCGGGTCAGTAGGTGCACAAACACTTCTGGTTTAATAAAACAACACTGGCAGAGGACGTGAAAGTGAAGTTACAGAGCAGAGAATACGGTCATCTTCAAGATGATGTGACGGCGCATAGATGCTGCCGCTGCTGATGCTGCTGTTGCTGCTGATGCTGCTGATGCTGATGGTGCTGCCACTGCTGATGCTGCTGTTGCTGCTGCTGATGCTGATGGTGCTGCTGCTGCTGCTGCTAATGCTGCAGCTGCTGCTGCTGCTGCTGCTGCTGCTGATGCTGATGGTGCTGCTGCTGCTGCTGCTGCTGCTGCTGATGCCGCTGCCGCTGCTGCTGCTGCTGCTGCTGCTGCTGCTGCTGCTGCTGATGCTGATGCTGATGCTGCTGCTGCCGCTGCTGATGCTGCTCCTGCTGATGCTGCTGCTGATGCTGATGCTGCTGCTGCTGCTTCTGCTGCTGCTGATGCTGCTGCAGCTGCTGATGCTGATGCTGCTGCTGTTTCTGCTGCTGCTGCTGCTGCTGCTGCTGCTGCTGCTGCTGATGCTGCTGCTGCTGCTGCTGCTGCTGCTGCTGCTGCTGCTGATGCTGATGCTGATGCTGATGCTGCTGCTGCAGCTGCTGATGTTTAAACTTGTCACTCCACAATCTGGTCATAAATTAAGTCATATTACCAGAGACAGTCTATTATAAGCTTTGCTATTACACTCATTAATTTTTCTTTGTTTTTTTTTAACAGATATTTCTGTGGGTGCAACAGTGTGTTCTAAATGTCTAACAGTAATAGACCAGTACTTTTACACTCATATAGTTGAATAACACAGAGATTGTTCTTCATTGAAGTATGTAGAATTTTTCACATTTAATGTTCAAAACAGATATTTTAGAACAGTTTAATCATTTAGTTAAGAGAGTTTAGAGTCAAATATTTTTCTTCACTCTATCTTATTTGCATGTATCTGCTTTATCAAATGTGAAGTATACTTACATGAATCAGTTTTAAAAACCTTCATATTACCTTATTCTACCTACTGTAACTAGGCTAAACTAACCAGGTTGGGCATGTCCTCCCCACTGCAGTTTTCACTTAACATAAGCCCCGCCTCTTCAGACGGCCTCCCACTACTCAACTCTTCCCAGTTCAGTTGAAGAAACCCACTCAGTACATTTACATGCACTTAAAAATGTCAATTATTCCCTTACTCTGATTAAGTTCCGATTCATGAAAATCTGAGTGTACATGCATCGGAGAGATTCGAATTATTGAGTGGGGTACATTCCACTCCCAGACACTAGGGGGTGCTACACAGAGTTTCGAATTAGTATGCTTCCCGTTAGTGCCATAGAAGAAGAACAATGACAAAACAAAAGTGGCAGATTTGAAGCAGCTCAGTATATTTCGTACGTACTGTTAAACTCAGAGTTATTACACGTAAAGTACATGTTGTATCTCTGGTCAATTCCAGAAGTGGGCGTGTCCAGGCTAGTCTTAGTCAAGCTAAGGCTGGGTGGTGTAACAGACTTCGGGGAACCCAAGCGCAAAACAGGAGGCGTGCGTAAAAGTCCAAACAACTATTTATTGACACACAGAATAATGTCACAAAACAGATAAGTGAGGACGAGTCCCCTTTAAAGTCTCTCAGCGCTGGGCTGTACTTATCCCAGTCGGGCACAGATGTTCTCCACAGCTCAGAAGGGGAAAGTGGTCTCTGGTCGGATCCGGTCCAAGGTCGGGGCTGGCGGCGGTTCTCGTAGTCGGGGTTCGGTCCAGGGTCGGGGCAGGCGGCAGGTATCAGGGTCAGAATCAGTTCCAGGATCAGGGCAGGCGGCGAGAGACTTAACTGGTTCCGGATCAGGTTCAACAACAGACAGAGACAACAGGCAGAAAACGGAGGTCGGACAGAAACGGGACTGGTACACGGAATACAGGGAAAACAGACTTGCTGGAGAATCAGAGCACTGGTCATGATAATCTGGCAAAGACTGAGGTCTGAATGCAGACTATATACTCCTCACCTGATGAGTTCAGCTGCCCTCACCAGGTGAGTTGCATCTACTGATTAGCCAGGCAGACTGAGCAGGGTGAAAGGTGACAGGCAGGAACACAAAACAGAAACACAGAACAGAGAAAACACACAGACAGAGGAAAACAGAAACTACAAGGTACAGGACATGACAGGTGGTGGTTAAATAATTGAAGAAATTTGATTACTTTCAAATTTTCTGACTTTGTTACTTCTAAATCTCCAGTTTGCTTCGATTATACTTTGATTAAGGTGTTCACATGCCTTTTAAAACTTAGATTTTAATTGGACTAAGGCAATAATTCATATTTCTGTAAACATAGTGATGGATCAGTTCACTTCCTGTTATGTATCCAGACTTTTATTGTCATGTCTTGTAGATTTTCTGTTCGTCTTCCTGTTTTTTTCTGTCTTTGTAAGTGTCTGGGCTTTTATTATGTTGGTTCATGTTTACCTAATCTTGTTTTGTCACACCCCAGTTAATTCATCCTCATATGTTTCAGCTGTTTTATGTGTATAAATACCCTCTCCTCCCTTGTTTGAGTCGTGAGTTTGTTTTCTGAGAGATGCAACACATGAGCGATTTTCTTCTGGCTTGGATTCCCTCATATTTGACTATTTTTTGGATTTCTGGTTTCTATCTGTTGTCTGTTCCTCGTCGGTTCTGAAATCCTGGTATTGGACTCTGTGCCTGCCCCTGACATTGAGCTCACTTAAGCCTTGTTGGATCTACACTGACCCTAGGACCACTGGTTTGACCCTCATCTGTTTCATGGTAATAATTTTTAGATAGCTTTTTTATGCTCTGCTGGTTTTCTGGTTTTGACCTCCTCCCCTATCAGTGATACGTTCCACCTGGCCGTCATCAAGACAGTGACTAACTGACCTACAGACTATTATCCTTACAATAAACTGAGTGTAACCCTATTTTTGTCTTGGAGTCCTGCATTTGGGTCAATTTGTTTCTGGGATTCGTATCACTTCCACCAGGAACACCAAAGCACCAAAACATACAATGCTTATGAAAAAGTATTCATCACAGCCATGGCACAACAACAAAAGAGCTCTAAAAGTTTACAATAACCATGTGTATCCATTAAATTTTAACAAACCTTTACTTTTGAACTCCCTCTGACTCAGCGTTTCACCAACATTTCAATTTCTCTTTGAGAGCTACTTGACTCACACAGTATAATTTAGTAATTTCTTGTAGTGCCCTGCACGGGCCTATTATCTGGGCCCGAGCCCGGCCCTGGCCCGAGGGGGTGGAGCCCAAGCCCGGCCCAGTCCAACAGGTTTTCAGAATTCTCAGGCCCGAACCCGGCCCGGCCTGACTTTTTTTGGTTATTTGTTTTAACCTCCCATAAGAACGTTTTAGCGTGATAGAACGCTATATTCATTCGTAAAGTAAATCTGCCGCTCTGAAAATGGGGTAACGCTCTGCAGTTAGAAAAAACAGCTTTCTATTTTTTTCTGTGAATAACCGAACGGTTTCTGACAGATCAATGTGGACAGAGCAGGTTAAAATAGGGGCTCATGTTTCGATCAGCAGCTTGAGAACTCGGTCTGTGACCGCAGCTGAATCCACCACATACCCGTTCAAAATGTCTCTAGAGATGTGATGAACCTGTTTTTTTGCTGTCATATGACAGAACAGCTTTGCATACAACACACTGAACAAACCCGTTTGGCTCATCTTGAACGGTTGTAATAAGTTGAAACTTAGTCCAGAACAGAGATTTTCCCTTAGTGTTGTTCACTCTCTTCAATTCACCATTTTCAACTTTGCCTTTATGTCGTTCTCCATGTTTGTGGTGGGAGTCGGGAAGTCGCGCGAATCGGATAGTGAGGGAGGCTACTGTATGCCCATATAAGGGAGGTGCCGGGGAGAGCAGCAGCTGCTGCGTTCAATTGTTTCCATTTAAACACAACACACGTTTTTTTTTAAATAATTAAATTGAAAAATAAAAGTGCCCGAGCCCGGCCCGTGTCCGAGGTAATTATATGGTCGGGCTGTCGGGCCCCTCGGGCCTAGGGCTCCAGTGCAGGACTCTAATTTCTTGCTTCCTACTGTATGTATGGACACGATACTCACACACATGTCCTGTACACCATCCCAAAATACACACACACACACACACATTCAACTCCACACAGTCTCACACTTGCACATCTTGCGATTGCCAGCGTCCTCTTGTAGATGCGCAAAACCAGCCCTTGCGCATGGAGCAGTTTATTCTAATGGTCTTCTCACAACAATTATGGACTCACACAGGCAATTCTGCTTGTTTCCCTTGGGATCTAGTATGGCCAAGTGGTCGGGTTCCAGTTCCAAGGTGGAAAAAAAATACACTGAGGATATTCCTCACAGAATCCCCCTGACGATCCATACCAGGTGATTCTTTGTACATTACACAAACCTTGTCTCACTTTTCCCTGGACACAACCCCAGATTTCCCGCCCTGTTTCTCCTGGGATAGGACCAAATCCCTATCCCCAGGTATTCTAAGAAAAACAAGTAAAATTAATTACCAGATGTTCCTTCTTGGATGAGGCCAAATCCTTGATCCTCAGGTTATTCTAAGACAAACAGATGAAACTATTTACATTAGCTGATCAGCGATCCTTCCTAAGAATACAGTGAGTCCAATGCCAGTTTTGTCCTTTTGTAAGAATTACTAAAAATAAGACAGTATTAATCTGAGCTTTGTCTGAAGTTTTCTGAAGTTCTCTAATAATTGATATAATAATTGATAATATCATAAGAATCACTACCAGAACATGTTCCAAGTAAATTCGAAGAGCACCAGTAATGACATGGCCAAGATTATTTTGACTCATTGAAGACTATGTTTTGACTCCACGTAAGACCTTGGACATATGATGTGGAATGTGGAATTTATGTAGTTACACATCCCAAATTAACCACCATGACATATTAACTATCACATCCAAACAAGTAAGGCGTGAACTGACAGTTGGCAAGTCTTGTCAATTGGTGAGGTCCAATCAGAAGATGGATTCAGTTGACGTTGCAAAGTCCAACCCATTTGTTTGAGGTCGACTCACCAAGGAAGGCAATTGTCAATAATACCCAGAATTCAGGGTTTTTTGAGCCTGAGTTCCCTGTGGGAGCTCTGATTCATAGAGACCAGCGCTGGCTTTGAGATTTTACATGTGACCTGAATAAACTGTTGAACTGAGATGTGTATCCTCAACTCCTCTTTGGAGGTTCTAATCAATGAACACAAAAATCCTAACAATTTCAGCAAGCCCCTGGGCCTCATGTAGAAAGGGTGTGTAACCTATAAACTTGGCATACGCCCTTTTTCCACACTCTTGCTCAGATGTACAGTATAAAAGTGGGTGTAACTGTGGAAATGTGTGCTGTTCCACGCCAACTCCATAACTGGGGTATGCAGGTTTCTAGTGCTTTGGAACCTTTGGCAAGACTTAGAGGTCAAACTTTGAAACTGTTAATAATGTGAAAAGGTCCTCCAAATGATGTGGACACCAGAGATACACTGACAACCCCCGCCCCCCCCCCACCACCACCACCCCGAAGCAGACTATCCAAACAAATCAGCCTGGTACATTTCAACCATATAGAGATACAAACACAAACTTCACACATACCTAAATGTATTTAATTTTAATAAATGTGAGAACATATATAAGTCAGTCCACAGACTGTCCTTACCATGTCCTCTGGTGACATGGGTGAGGACGGGCATCAGGTGTCAATGAACCAAAGCATGGGCTCTACCCACAGGCTGGTCCACTCCCACAGTGTGTCTTCATTTCCACAGAACAGTCTAAAATGCTTGGAGTTACAAAGTTTATCACAGTTTTATGATGAAAATTGCAATCAGTGATCACCAATCTCATGGTTTCAGTTTCTGGAAGTGAAAGTAGACATGTTTAGAGATGCATTATTTGGTCATGATTGATTTTGGACATGAAGCTACATTAAGGGTTTTTTTTATACATTAAGACCCCTCTGGGACTTCTCCTCACCTGTGTTTCCGCTTCACATTCACATGGGATGTCGTCATCCAATCACACAGAGCGAAATCCCAGGGGGAATCTTGTCTCCAGGCCCTGTTTATGCTAATTTGCAGATGCAAATGTGGGCGTGGAAGGGGAGGAGTCTGGTACTTGGATTCGAAAGTGCTTGGATTCGAGTGTAGGCACGGTTTTGTACATCTAGATTTTTTTGGTTCATATGGACTTTTCCAGATTTAGCTATATGCTAGGTTTTAGTGTGAAATCCATGCAAGTCTTTGTACATGAGGCCCCTGGTCTCCTTTGGATCAGCAATTCAACTGGAGGACTTTCAGTCAGGAATTCCAGATTCCCCCATGCTTGGTTTCAATCCCAAAAGGTGGATGAAAGAAGGGATGTTGAGATACAGCTCAAAGGACCAAGCTTAGAACAATTCTGTGTTATACACTGAGATAAAAGATGGAGTCACTGGATTCTAGACTCAGTAGATTATACTTGCAAGGAAGTCAAGTACAAACAGCAAGATAATGCAGCAGTTGACTGACTAACACCAGGAAGTGTAAGAATATAGAGAACACAGTCATTGGTCCAAGTGTCCAATATAATGATGTCATTGAATTTCACCATTGGCTCAGGTTTCTAAAATACGGTGATACATGGGTTCAGTGACTGTGTTTACACTCCTCTCTCCCCACACTCTATGGTCTGCTCTTCCCCAAGGCTAACAACCGCTCTGGCCTCAAACTGAATGAAAAACAGGCAGATAGAAAAGAAATGGTCAACACTTCCTCTGTAAATATGTCTAACCTTTATCAGATGATGTCACCATGATCGAACCATGACTCGTGCCCTGGACATCTGATGTTTACAGAGAATTGTCTAATATAATACTATATTTTTCTAACAACCTGTAAAAGTGTTTTGTTAAACTTGAAAAAGTTTTTCAATATATTTGTAAAATTGTTTCAGTTAAATGTAACTTTGTTTTTGCACTTCACAGCTGCCATACATGGAAAAAGATATGGAGCCGGGTTTACTTTCAAAAACCTAGTATACCTTTTCCACAGAGAAATACTAGGTAAATTTAACATGGCACATTTTCAAGTAAAATTGACTTGCATCTATTCATGAATTTAATTAGCAATTCCTGGGCCCGGATCTAGGCATAGGCAAGGGGGGCAATGCCCCCCTAAATTTTGCACCTGCCCCCCAAACTCTATCAAACCTACCAAACGCGATGACAAGGAAAAAATCCCACATGCTTTACATACAGCACCCAAAGATATTCGCGCTATTCTCTCCTGAATCTCTTCTGATTGGTAGATGCAAAGGGAGGGCGAGGCCTCTCTCAGACTCGCTTGGCTTCAGTTCTGTCACTTTCTCACACCAGTTTGACCTGACCGTCATAGAGACAGTCACACTGTACTCATTCACTGCAGTGATTTGGCTTTATTTCTTCCACTTATCTCTCCTCTACCGATCACGATGCGCAGATTTCTGGTTGCTAAAGCTAAAGCTAACACTTGTACTTGTGACAATGCTACGGTATTAGCAACAGAAGCTCCGACCTTCTGCTCCCACCGCTCAGCCCGCTCCTCCTGCAGCAGTAGTGACACATTCACTCACTACCCAGCAGCCACTCGTCACCGTCGGGTGTTGGCATTCCTTCCCCACTCGCTACAGGCTGTAACCCCTGTGCCCCACAGCCCCAGTCTAGTTGCACAAGCACCATAGCCGCTGCCATTTGCCAATATCTACAAGGGCACAATGAAGGCTTTCCTCAGCTCCATGTATGTGGCATCCATTGTGATTGGGATATCCTCTGCTTCATGTGAGACCTCTTTCTGTCCTTACCAGAGGTGTGAAGTAACTAAGTAAAAGAACTTCATTACTGTACTTAAGTAGATATTTTAGGTATCTTTACTTTACTTGAGTATTTATTTTTCTGGCAACTTTTTACTTTTACTCCCTATATTTTTGCATAAATATCTGTACTTTATACTCTTTACATTCTCAGAATAGACTTGTTACTTTTTTAAACAAAACGGACGTGACAGTATGAAAAATAAGTGGCTTCAGATGGAAAATCAGTGGAGGAGGGAAACTGTGGTTAATAGTTATATGACTATTATTTCACAATTTGGAATTTTTATCTCATAATTTTTTTACTTTTAATTTCACAATTTTAACATTTTATCTAAAATTCAGACTTTTTCTCTTAAAATAATGCATTTTTTGTTTAAATGTCATATTTCTATAACTTTTTAAAAATGTCATGATGACTTTTTATCTCAATTATGCCCCCCCCCCCTTCAATTTTCTGCCCATATCCACAAAACACATTTTCTACACAGTAACTCACTTTTAAAATATTAATTTTAAGTACTTTTGGGGTATTTTTACTGGTTAAATAAGTATTGCTGTGTTCATGACAAAAAAATGTATTTTACTTTTTACAATTCAAATTTACTTTATTACAATCCAAAAGTTGTACTTTTTTACTTTTACTTAAGTAGAGGAGTTGAATTAGTACTTCTACTTTTATCAGAGTATCTGTACTTCTACTTAAGTACAGAATGTGAGTACTTTGACCCCCTTACCCCCTTTCGCCACACTATGCTTCACAAGAGAAAAAGAGATTTAGTTATTCTTGCTCATGAGAAGGCTATAACAAAAGGCCTAAACATGGATACATTTGTTAGGGTGTTTGCACAGAAAAACAGACGGCTGATGCTAAAGTGATAAAAAATAAGCTATGAACAACAACACAAACAGACTGTAACTAAAGAAAATGACAAAGAAATACATGAAAGGATAAAAAGTAAAAACAATTAGACAAAAATAATAAGAAAAATCCTAAAAGTTGCTATAAGGTATATGAAAATGACATAAAAGATCAAAAAATACACAGACATTTAAAAGATATGTTGTTCTAAATAAATAAAGGATAAAGGAATGCATAAAAGGATAAAAAGAACAAAAAATTAAAAGAAAAAAATAAAATTTAAAATTTAAAACATCCTAAAAGTTGCTATAAGCTGTGAAAACAACAAGAAAGACAAAAAATATACAGAAAATGTTAAAGTAGAATATGTTCTGTCAATAAATGAATGACAAAGGAATACACAAAATAGGAAAAAAGAACAAAAAAACAACAAAAACATGCACAAAAATAAAATAAACCAAACAAAAAACAAAACAAAACAAAAAAAAAAGAGTAATGCAGCCACAAATGGGACACAAGCCAGTGTTGCATTTGTGCCAGTCCCAAGCCCGGGTAAATGCAGAGGGTAGTGCCAGGCATGGCATCCAAATCCAATATAAAACCTATAATACAAATCAAATTGATATAGATATGCAGGGCCGTTGCTAACCATTTGGGTGCCCTAAGCACAAATGCTCTGTGGTGCCCCCCACCCCAACCTCAAAAAAAAAAAAAATTGAATTTTCAAAAATTTTTAATTTCTCAGTGCAATTTGTTTACACACTGTCAACAAACATGAGAAATCCAAAAAGGTGTGTAAAAACTGTAAACACAGACCAAACAACACTGTAAACACAGAACAAACACAGAACAAAGAGCCTGGCAATAAAGTGCAAAAATAATAGTTGAACAATAAAAATTCTCAATAAAGAAACTTAAATAAGAAAAATAAGAATGAGAACACAAAAGGCACTTTCCTTAAGTAACTATGTTACACATTTTTTACAATTATGAGATGCCCTAGAGAGGTACACACCTGCATTTCTTTGTTGCAAAATCAGCTATCAGACATGACAGCTTCTGAGCCACATCCCTGTGGCATACAGAGCCATAGTTGGGTTAAAATATATAATATATATATGCAGTAGCCAACTCCGACCAGCAGAGGGCGCGTTGGTGACACTGGTCAAGGGAACGGGTAGTCTCGTGAGACAACAAGAGAACACGCGAGAGGCTGTTCTGTGTACATACTACGGTGCCGCAGTGCCAGTTGATTGCCGTTGTTTTTTTTCTTTTTATCCCTTACAGGTCAAGAGCAAGTGTCGGAGTTGTTCCGTACATGTATTAGATTGTTTTATAAGTGTAGTTCAAATGTGAAGTGTTATTTGTTTGTTCTACTTGTTAGAAAACATAACGGTTGGGAAAGTGGCTAGGTCGTAGCCCGGGTTTAACGTCTCACGAGCGCGAGACGTTAAACCTACCGTTAGAGTTATAATGTTAATTCATATAATTCTTGTATTCTGTATTGTTTTTGTGTGTTTAATATGTAATATGATTGTTTATGTGTATTATTTTAGAGACAACAAGAGAACACGCGAGAGGCTGTTCTGTGTACATACTACGGTGCCGCAGTGTCAGTTGATTGCCGTTGTTTTTTTTTCTTTTTATCCCTTACAGAACAAAATAAAAGAAACGTTTTCAAAAATTAAAAGTGTAGTGGAGGGCCATGTCCTTTTGACCCACGCAACATCCACATTGATGCTGAGAACAGCCTCATCTCTTCTTCTTTTTTTTCCTCTTCTCAGCTCCAGACTCTTGCTGTCGTTTCGATGCCATATTCGCACAGCACAGGTGTTCACCAAATTGCGAATGAGGCATAATCGAACAGACCACTGGGAGGGGAGGGGGCACCATGAGACTGGAGAGAGGGGCACAGAGCAGATCCCCCCATTTTCTCGGGAAAATTGGTTTATGTTGTTTTTGTATTGTTTAAATATATTAGCGCATATTATTAATATGATTTACACTTTTTTTCCCCCACAACCCTGATATCTTTTGGTGCCCTGCCGGCACCAAAGTGCCCTACGCAGTGCGCGTTATGTGCGTCTGCGGAGCTACGGCGCTGTAGATATGGATTGATTAACTGATGACGGCATAGTTAGCATTGTTTTCTGTGCTTTTAAGGGTTTGGGTGGGATTTGACACCCCCCAATTCATGCCCCTCCTGCCAAACCACATGCCCCTCCAAGTGGGCAGAGCTAGATCCGGCCCTGGGTAAAATCCCTCAGCCAGGTGATTCTGGCACACCCTTCTACTTCCGGTCCATGGAATTTAAATTATTTACTTTAATGCAAATTCTGTTGAGCTTAAATGATTAAAATTCTCATTTGAATGTCTGGATATCGGGGGCTGATTTTCCAACAGATTTAAAGGTAAAATATTTGTTTAATTACAATCAGATTAATTCAACATTGATAAAACGATTTTTTTTTAAGTTAATCAAACTGAAAATATTATGTCTAATCAAAATTGTCTCGTCTCGTCATCTGAACCCACTTTATCCTCACTAGAGTCACTGGGGTCACTGGGGGCCTAATCCAGGTACAGTGGGTGAAGGTGGGGTACACCCTGTATGAGTCTCCAGTTCATCTCAGGGCTGAACATATATAGACAAACAATCACTCTCACATTCACACCTATGGACAATTTAGATTAACCTGTTAACCTATCAGTGCATGTGTTTGGATGATGGGAGAAAACTGGAGAACACGAGGAGAACATGCAAACTCCACACAGAAAGGTCTGGTGTGGGATTCAAACCAGGGACCTTCTTGCTGTGAGGCACAAATGCTAATTCCTGTACCACCATGCTGCCCTAATCATAATAGTCATCTGTGTTAATGAAAACATTTAATAAATGCAAAATGCAAGGATTTACATGAATAATTTTATTTAAAAGTGTCATTCCACTTAAAACCACTTTTCCACGCTCTTTTTTTTTAATCTGATGGGTCACCCAGACTTACCAACACATGCTCCTTTGACAGTGGTTCATCACCTCCACTGGCTGCATACTGCAGTCACAGAAAACAACATGAGGAACAAGGGACCCAGAAAAAGATGGTCCGTCTGACGTAAAATGGACATTAGCGTCACCCACGTGGGGTTAAACCCATCACCGATTGCAGCAAATCTGAAGTAGCATTAGCATTAGCATCTACAAGAGAAGACGGCACCACAGTAGCTGCTGCACAAAGTTGAAAAAAATGGCGGATCAAACTGGTTCATGTGGTCTCTGTGGAAATAAAGCCTTGTTTTTTTCCTGCACGTTTTCAGAACAAGCAACGGCACAAAACCTAACGGAATGTTACTCTGATAAACACACATAGAGAGTGAGAGGGGAGGGGGGAAGGGTACCTTCATGCATTTTAAGCCAATCAGAGACGCGTCATCACTGCGTCATGTACATGTATGAGGAAGTACCGGTAAACTCTGTTGTGTGACCTCAAGTCATTTTTCTAGCTGGAAACAAAACAATCTGGGCATTTTTAAAAAAAGAACCAACACACAATGTATACAATGACAATGGAGAACACAGTAATATTAATGAAATAACCATGATTTAACATTGCCAAATAAAAAAGTAGTGGTGTAGGGATAGTACGAAACGACATTGAACTAAACCGTTTTAAAGTAAACCTTTTTAGTGAAGGGTTAAAAAGTTAATATTATACATTTTCATTCCTCAGAACTTTGAGTACACTCTATTATCACATTTTATTAGTAAACTTCACTTAAATTCTTTGACTAATCCAACAAAACTTTTTTTTTTTTCAATGAATCCTTATCCTTAAATTTGCTTATTAACAACTTGTGAGTTAACAGTGTATGTGAAGGGAACATATCATTGTCTTCAACAGTACCTGTGGTGGTTTCTGTAACGCACCAGTAGATGGAGCTCACTCTGAACGTTCCATCTGTCTCGTCACTCCTTAGAAGAGGATTTCTATTGGTTCTCGGTAAACCTGATGTCAGAGGCAGCTCAACCAATCAGCACACATCTAGGCCACAAACATCTGAAGTAGTAATAATGTGGAATGTGCTGGGTTGGCATGAGCTGTGAACTAGAGCATGTAGTGTGATACTATAAGCGAATGGAGGGAGGAGATGAGTAGGGAGGAGGAAGTGGTAAACCCTCGATGACAGAGCATTAGCCTTATTATTCACTATGTCAGAACGAATAACAGCTGTTCTGTCCTGACTAACAACTGGAAACACCCCTGATTCTACAACCTCACACATGGACACTTTATAACTTGCTGGAGGACAAACATATTGGTCTGTCTGTCTGTCTGTTTGTCTGTCTGTCTGTCACTTTCAAGCATTATTGATATCAAATCATGACTACATGATTTAGCATATTCTCTAGTTTGCCTGATTAATTTTTGCCAATAGTAGGCAATAGTTTCTCTTCTTTCTATTAACATGATGTTTATTATTATTGGTTTTGTACTTGTACATTCTTTATTTTTTTTTTTATTTATTAATGGTTTTGTACAGGTGTGTATGTCTGTGCTTTTATTTTTACCTCTGCCAAGGAAACATTAAACTCAGGTCTGTTTGTTTTTTTACGCAAAAAGTTCAGTACAGATTTTGATGAAACTTTCTCAGAATGATAAATAATGGGTTAAGGAAGAACCCATTCGATTTTGAGCAAAGAAGGTCAAAGGTTAAGGTCACACTAAAGGTCAACAGCTAAAAGACATCAGTGGTAATATCTCAGGAAGAATCTGGCATCTTTGTACATTCACATCGTCTCACCTTCGGACATCAGATGGGTCAACACCTATGGCTCAATCATGTGACGTCATATGATGCCATATCAATCCTTGGTGGACGTCTACTGTCTCTGACTGCCTTGACTCACTTTAGAAACATTTAGCCTGCCTATTTGGACACCAGATGGAAATACACTGTATATATATATATATATACTGTATATATATATATATATATATATATATATACTGTATGTATATATATATATATATATATATATATATATATATATATATATATATATATATATATATATATATATATATATATACTGTATATATATATATATATTAGTTGTGTGAATCTCTTTCACGACTCAGAAAACAATCCAATTCAAATCTTCATTCAGGCTGTGTTTTATTTTTATTTTATTTTATTTTATTTTTTTGTGTGTTTTATAAATACGATTTGAAACAATTTGGTTGAGTTTGATTCAATATAAATTGATAATTTAACTACAAGTACTTATTCTGAGAAGTTTTAAGAAGAAAAGTTAATACGGAGAAGAAAAACAGAAACAAATATATGATTTGAAAACCATGTCCTTTAGTTTCTTTAGTGTTTGTTTAGACCTGTCTCTCAGTCTGTGCTCTAATGCATCACAAAAGTGTTCTATGGGGTTAAAGGTCAAGACTCTGTTTAAGCCAGTCCAGTTCATCCACATGAAACTGTCTGATCCATATCTTTTTGGATCTTGTTGGAACATCATGTTGGAACAAGAAAGGTTTAAATAAAATAATTTAAAGCAATCGATTGCCTCAATTATTTTAAATTGACGAAACTTAAAAAATACAAGTTTCCAGGATGTAAAATGTAGGTGCTTATTAAAGTATACTTAAATTAAAACATTACTTATTAACTTACTATTCTAAGGTTCTGTCAGTCCTACTGGGAGACTAAGACAGGGTTCAGTGTCTTTGTCCAAGGACACTTGGACGTGTGGACAGACAGAGCTGGGACATTAACCTCTGACCCTTCAGTCACTGGTCGACCTGCTCTACCAACTGAACCACAGACACTGAATTAAATGACTGTGTTTGTGATTGGAATGATCTTGGTGTGATTATTTGTTGTGTTCTGAAATTATATTTCATCATCTACTACATCAGTCAAGTTTATATTTTTCAATCATCCTTATTTGAAACAATAGAAATAATAGTTTAATATCATTCTCAGCATTTAATGACTTAATTCCACTAAATTAAATGTTATCTATATTGTTAAATTATATTCACTTATATCCACAATAGTTCTCCTTAATAAAAAAAATATTAGTTGGAAGTATTTAAAAAGAAGAACATGTTACAGCAATTGAATACATAGAGATAGTAGTACTATTACTGAAACTTTGAGTATTCACAACTGAATATGTTTAATTATTCTGAACATTCGGGTTTACAGTGCAGACAGACCTGAGAATATAAAATACATTTCATACAAAAAAAAATCATTGTCATTACTGTTGCATTAGACTTAAGAACACACACACACACACACACACAAACACACACACACACACACACACACACACACACACACACACACATACAGTTACAGAACACTGTAATGTCATATTAAACTCTATAAAATAAGAATAGGATGACACTTATCGTGTAACTGACTGTATATGTGAAAAGGGAAAATAGTCTCGTGCAAATGTTTCTGAATGACTGATTTTTGCAGCAATTTTTTTTTTTACTTTCTTCATCCTTATTCTTCGGCCAAATTAAATTGTACTCACCAAACACTAACAATGTGTTTGCAGAAAAACCATGTGATACAAAGTGAACACATATGGACACAGAGTATATCCTACAGCAGCAGTCAGTCAGAGATTATTTTAGATCCTTGAGTCTGTCGGACTCCTTGCATACAGAACATATTTGCAGCAGGAGGAACTCGGTCTGTAGAAGCGCTGCCAAAAAAGGCACTAATCCTTAGTGTCAAGACCTCTGACCTAAAATATTGAACATGGAGCCTGCAAAAAATAACAAGAGTCAATAGACGGCATGATCAGTATGAAGGAATGTGGATCATTTCATTACATATGCAGATATTGTATTCTCTAAGAAAAGTTCATTTAAACTTGTATATTTTCAACTGAAACTTATTTTATTAACACCAGTTTTTGTGTTTGTATGTCTATTTGATTAGGAGACATGGGCTGTTCCAGGTCATGTGACAGTGCATAACCCTTTAACTCCTGATGCGTGAGCAATGAGGTGTTCTGAAAGGATGGTTTAGTTTCAATATTCAGAAAAAAAATACTGTTTTTTTTTTTTACAGTCATTTTATTTTAGTTTAATTTAGTTATGTTCATGGATCTGATGTATGGAGATAAACAGGTGTTAAAAAGCCAGTAATTTAGAAAAAAAGAAAAACTACCAAATTACAATATTACTTATGTATTTATATTTAATTTTCGTTTATTTTAACTAAGTTGAGTTATTCATTTGTAAATATTTATTAGTTTTTGTTAAATTTTTCCTTATTTAGTTTTATATTTCTACAATTAATATTGTATTTTATTATTTTTCTTCACCTTTGTCCCATTTGTGTCTTATTTTGTTCATGGTACTTATTATTTTGTTAGTTTATTCTACATTTCTGGCCATTTCGTTACTTATTTTTTATAAATTTTTGACTGGAACTGTTAAAGTCTCAGGAGTTAAAGGTTTATTGAACATTTAAACAAAATGAAATAAAAAATACAACGGAAAATATTTTGGCAATCGTGTCAAAAGCAAACCATGATAGATAATAAACAGAAGTAAACATGTATAATGGTCACTGTTTAGACTGTCCAAAATTAATGAAGAAGAAAGACACTCATTTACAAGAGATTATATATTACAAAAGCTTCATAAATGTATATGCCTCAGTGCAATGTAGCAACATAATGCAACTTTTTTTCTTTGCAATTCATTTAATATGATTGAAATTCATCAGCACAGAACATGATATGAGCTGTAAATGCACATGGTAGCTTTATTTATGTTCTGTCAGACTCTAACCCCATGATATATGAAGCATTTATGTGAAATAAGATCATTTATCTTTACAATTTAGTCTTTTGGATTAAAAGGACAGAGTTATAGATGAAGGGTGTGACTTTTCAGTTTCTTCAATTCATTCAAAATAACGGGCAAGAAAAAACTCTCATCACATAACATCAGTGGTTCACAAACTGTTCCTGCATGTTTTAGGTATTTCCCTCTTGTATCACACCTAGTTCAATTATTGATCAGCTCTTCAGAAGCCTGATAATCATATAATGGCTTCCAGGTGTGATGGAAGAGGGAGATATTTTTTTTCGATTTTTTTTTGGTATTATTTTTTTTTTTTTATGTATTTATTTTTTTATTTTATTTTCCTTTACTTACTTTAATTAAAAAAGGATTTTAAAATAAATACATTTTTAAAAAAAGAAGATGGAGATATTTTTCTTATTTTTTTATATTGAATGTTTTTTTTTTTTTAAATTCTCCCTTTATTTTTCCCTTTATTTTGTTTTCTTTCTTTTTGTATTTTTTTTCATTAAAATATCTAGATATTGAAAACATGCAGTACTTAGAGGATATGAGAACCACTGCATTACATTAAATCAGCCTTTTTATGTCTTTGAGCCAAAGGGTGAATTACATTTACAGAGAATCATTATGAATTCAGCCTGTTAAAGTAGAATTGAAAGCTTGTGCTGTCTTTATTTGTATATATAGTAGAGCAGGGAAGTCCCATCTGATACCAAGCGACCTCTGGGGACACATTTTAATGTCAGGTGTAAGAAATGTGATCCCATCTCAGAAGACATAGTATATACTAATATAGTTCATCCAAGTCTGATAAATCATCTGTCCTACAGCACGTCTTAATGCAGCCACTGGAGCTGTACTAATAATAACCAGCACCCACATGTGTGCAGAAACATAACACACATGGTATAGACCAGTGACGGCTGCTGGTCTTTCAGACATTGTCGGCTTATGTCATAAAATATATCACTTTATTTCTATGTAAATTCTGCCTCTGTTCCTTTTCTATAAAATGTTCTGTGACTATTGTGCCAAGTCTATGTCTTGGACAAGTTCCACTGCCAGAAATAAATTATTTCACTGGTTCTTAAACTCATTTCAAGCCATTTTCAAGAGGACTCATCAGCAGCTGTACTGTATTCAAACATAAGGCAACCAAAATGAAATTCAGGTTATATTTTTTTTTATTTCCTTGAAAATTGTTCTAACTGGTTCCAAATGCAACAATAAACAAGTATTTAGAGAATTCCTCATCTCGCCCCTATTTTGTGCCGATCTCAAGTTTCTATGACAACCTGTCCTTGAATTAGAGCCAATAATAGGTTTTGACCTTTCTGCTAAATGTGACATTGACCTTTGACCTTTTGCAATTTTGATAATTCCATTTCATGTATATATCCATCAGTACGTGTAATATGATGATAATATATTCAGTATGAAGTTATACTGTGATATGTCTATGCTTGACACACACTGTTACAGAAGTTAATTTTGTGACATGTCACCTTTGACCTCCAGAGATCTCAAAAACTATTGGTCGTAGGTGATAACACCAATTATGAGTATTGTAGAAATCTTAATTTGGTACCAATCTGAAACTGATACTATGATTTTGACCTTTGAGTTAATTGTGACCTTGACCTTTGACCTTTTACTCAAATGGAACATTGCATCTGATGCGCATTAGCTATATGTATATATGCCCATGTAATGTCATGGTGATATCTCAAGTATTCATTGAGTTATAGCATATGTCTCTGCACACACACACACACACACACACACACACACACACATACAGTGATTACAATAATTGGTATTAAAACTCATTTCAAAGCAATTTTCAGAGGAGTCATCAGCGTCCCCCATTGCTCAAACATCAGTCTATATAAACAAAAGCATCAATAAATGTGCTTCAAAAATTTAATTCTGGTCAAATTTTTCAACATCCTTGAAAACAGTGAAAACAGTCTTAATGGTTCCAAAGGCATATTTGAACTCATTTCAAATCATTTTTAAGAGGATTCATCCTTTCTGGTGGTCACACATAAGTATAAGAGTGAGTGTGTGTGTGTGTATGTGTGTGTGTGTGTGTGTGTGTGTATGTGTGTATATATATATATATATATATATATATATATATATACACACACACACACACACATATATATATATATATATATATATATATATATATATATATATATATATATAGGGTATGGCATGCGGTTCAGGAAATGTATCTTTGAATATAGAATATAGTGTAGCTGTAATTCGACATAATATTTCTTGCGTTGGCTGTCCTCTCTGAGATGCAACAATCTATCAATCAACCAATGGTCCATGCCATGCGTGTACATCAATTTCCAGGTGGAATGTTATTTACTTTACTCCAACATCTCTCTTGTAAATTCTTTCAAGGATGATGCATAATGTTCTTTGAGCAACGTTTTGTTGAACATTATCACTATGAATAGTGTAATAATGGAGATGGGATCCTCAAGGTGCCGTAATATAGTCTCCAAACTGTTTGTGTTACTTGGAGTACAGCCTGGAGCAAAACTGCTTTCCAATTCAATAAAGTACTGGGATATTTCATTCTGTCATTCTGTCAGCCAGCAAGTTCAGAAAGGTATCACTTCACTTGACGTGGCTATGAGTTACTGCTTCATTCAATATATTCTGAAATGAACTTAATATATTCAAAAGTTCTCTCAATCAATATTTTCAAAGATTAATTTCCTGAACAGTATGCCATAATATATATATGTATATATATATATATATATATATATATATATATATATATATATATATATATATATATATATATATATATATATTAGTGTGTATAAAATTAAACACAATACTGAAGAATATAATTGTCATTCTTCACATACTTCTCATAGATCCAATACTAATACTTTGGTATCAATATTATTGACAGTAAGACTAATATGACTTATATTAAATAGATTAACATATTTCAATTAACAGTTAAGAGCAAATAACACTTAAATTTTATGTGTAATTACTTGTATAATATAAAATGTCAGGATTTGACCAGATTTCTTTTAGTGTTGTAGCTGTTAAAATGTGTAACATTTTACTCACTTTGCAACTCACTTTTATTGAGTCAATTCTATAGGTGTGTTTTTATTTGATCTTGGAAATAGTTTAAATTGGTTATTTTTTAATGGCCTTCATGGCTCTGTTCTGCAGTAAATGTTAGTTTTTTTTTTATCCTACAGGCAGTGACTGTCCACACTATCTTTATCCCAGTAGAAATACAAATCCTATTAAATAGAGAAAATAATAATTCAGCAATATTTCCGCTGACATCCACCAAAACTAATATGTAGGAAGTGTTTTTGGTCTGTAGTTACTGTGAGTAACTACAGTCTATTTCTTACAGACACTTCCACATTTGAACAAAAGGGGGAGCAGTGGACAACTCTGAAGATCACCTGAACCCCAGTGTGAGTTTCAACAAACACTTTTACCTTCAATGTGAACTGACACCTTGACTTGATTTCAAAACAAATCAAGCAACAAAACATCAATAATGATACACAAAGGGTTGATTAGTAACAGTAGTAGTAGTATATATATATATATATATATATATATATATATATAGTTATATAGTTATATAGTTATATAGTTATATATTTAGTCATATATATAGTCATCCTCAAAATGATTCATACCCCCGCCATTTTTGTGACTTTTTGGTTTTCGTGATAAAAATAATGAGTTTTATCCAGTTTCTTTCTGACTTGTACATGAAACACAAGTGAAGGAAAAACAACAAATGATATTTGGAGAAAACCTTTATTTCAGGAGTATTTTATTAGTGGATTTCCAAAAAACAGGGGTGGTGCAGTGGTTAGTACTCATGCCTCACAGCAAGAAGGTCCCTGGCTCAAATCCCACACCAGATCTTTCTGTTTGGAGTTTACATGTTCTCCTCGTGTCTGCGTGGGTTTTCTCCAGTTTCCTCCCACCATCCAAACACATGCACTGATAGGTTAACTGGTTAATCTAAATTGTCCATAGGTGTGAATGTGAGAGTGATTGTTTGTCTATATATGTTCAGCCCTGAGATGAACTGGAGACTCATACAGGGTGTACCCCGCCTTCACCCATTGTAGCTGGATTAGGCCCCCAGTGACCCCCGCGACCCTAGTGAGGATAAAGCGGGTTCCGACGACGAGATGAGATTTACAAAAAACACGATGTTCAAAATGATTCCCCAAGGTTTATTCAGTCCAATGTCGTTTCTTAATAGTCAATGTCGTGGCCTCTAAGTGGGCGACTGTGGCTCAGTTGGGAGAGTGGGTCGCCGAATGACTGAGAGGTTGGTGGTTCGCGTCCCAGCTCTGGTTGTCCACATGTCAAAGTGTCTTTGAGCAAGACACTGAACCCTGACTTTGTCTCCCAGTAGGACTGACAGAAGCTTAGAAACCTACTGGTGTATGAGTGTGTGTGTGACAAAAGGGAGTCATTCAATAGATCATACAATCAGTACCTCGGTGTGGCTGACTGAACAAAAGTGGAAACAAATATTTGGGCAATTACTGTCTTTGTCTACTGTCTTGATTGAAATTGAACTCAGTGAATGAATTGAAAATATAATCTGTTGAGAAATTAGGGAAGAGTAGCCATTTTAGTGAGATATTGGAAAAATAAAAAAAGTTGTAAACAACTTGTTTACAAAGCCACTTTTTGACAAAGTGATAAGTTTTGTGCCTAATGCTCAGATCAATCTAATGAATCAATCAGAATTGAAATCTGTTGAGATTTACGTCTCCGTTGAGACGGCAATAGCCCATCGGACTTCGTCCCAATGAACTAAAAATGGCAGCATTTGAGGGCATCATCTGGGTACTTGCAGGACACTTAACCTCCCCAAGATTAGAAACGGGATGCCCAAAGACAGTGCAGAAATGATGGTAAGTACGGATATTAAATGGTAAATGGACTGCATTTATATAGCACTTTTCCACCTTCATGGTGCTCAAAGCGCTTTACATTAGCCTCTCATTCACCCATTCACACACACACTCATACACCAGTAGGTTTCTAAGGTCTATGGTCAGTCCTACTGGGGGCCTAAGCCAGGGTTCAGTGTCTTGCCCAAGGACACTTCAACATGTGGACTGCCAGAGCCGGGACGCGAACCGCCAACCTCTCGGTCATTGGGCAACCCACTCTACCAACTGAGCCAACTGAGAACACAGGGTCATGTCCTTGAACCAGTACTGCCCTACCTTGGTGGTATGCTTGGGATTAGTGTCCTTCTGGGACGTCCGATCAGGACCAACAGGAGATGTTTGGAAATCCACTAATAAAATACTCCTGAAATACATAATAGTCTTTATCCTGAAGTAACTAGTACCATACAGTTCCATGCATGGTACAGGAAAGAAGATCTGTTACATATGGATCAACAGGATATAGTACTGTATGTATATTAGAGCATAGTAAACAGTTTACAAATGCTTCTAATGTGTGTATGCCTTGAATCAAATTACCTAATGCCATATAAAATATTCATGAATTAATCAGTTCATTCATTCATCTTCTGAAACCACACACCCTCACTACGGTTGCAGGGGGTGCGGCAGCCCTGGGTGAGTTGCCAGTTCATTGCAGGGCACTGCATATATATATATATATATATATATATATATATATATATATATATATATATATATATATATATAGAGAGAGAGAGAGAGAGAGAGAGAGAGAGAGAGCGATATACAGTATATAGATATAGATATATAGATATATGTATACCCAATATATATGTACACTGTAGATTTTGCAGTGTTAATTTGGAGACAATGGGACCAAATACACTCTAGAAGAAGTTAAATAAACTCTCTAAGTGTTGATTTAACACTCCAAAATTTACTGTGTATGTATGTATACAGCAGGGGGGGCTAACTCCCTCCTCCATCACATCATTATCAGTCTTCTGTAGAACTGGATGATAATTAACTGAATCAGGTATGATAGAAGAGGGAAAACATACAGGATTCTGGCCCTCGAGGACAGGCGTTGCCCACCCCTGGTATACAGGGTGTCCCCATAAGTCTCCATACATAGGAGATATAATACATTCCATACATACGTATATGGTTCTACATGTATTTCTTTATATTTCAGATAACACAATGAATGCATTTGAATAAAGAACAATACATTTAAATCATCCTGATGACTGGTTCAGTGTTATATAAAGAAAAATGGTTTATGTCAACCAACTTTTACTTTTCTTCAAGATGGAGACATATGGAACTCCCTGTATACATGACAGAAAATGTTGTATTTTCTTGAATAAAACTAAATCATCCCAATATCTACATTATTCCTATTCAGAGGTTACCCATGTTAGGGTTATGGTGGATTGAATGATGTTTAGGTTGTGTTTCATCCACATGTCACACACAGACAGTAGAAAACATAGCCTTTTAAATGACATCTACAGTATTACATCCATGGGCTCAATGAAAACAACAGATGATAAATGCTTTGACCTGTAGGTTGTACTGAGTTGAGAATGTCATGCAGGTATGCAAGTTTACACAACCACTTTACTATTCTCAAGGTACTTCCCATACAGGCCACACCTGCTACTCTTTATTGTGCCTGTCTGTATACTGTTCACACCTTCTCCAAAGAACACAGGTACATCTCCAGGGAGTAACCTAACCCTCCAAGAATCTGCTGCTCCTCCTTAGCAGCAGTTCTGCATTATTTCTCAAGCACGCCATGGTTCTGCACACACAAATACAACTACAACAACTACAACTTCAGACAGGCTATGCTAATGCAAGTTGCTGAGATGTATGCTTTGGCTAACAAGTAAGGTAAGGTAAGGTAAGGTAAGGTAAGGTAAGGTAAGGTAAGGTAAGGTAAGGTAAGGTAAGGTAAGGTAAGATTATAGCACACAAGAGTAATCACTTTTACAGTATCAATAAATAATTATATGTACAATATGTAGTTGTTAATTTATTTTATTTTTTTAAATCTAAATATATACAGATTATACACACTGGCTGACTGACTGACTTTATTGATCCAAAATTATAAACATAATGCAGTGGTCCTTTTCATCACAATTTGACCTTTGACCTTCCCATATGTACATATGTACTTCATGTTAACCCAGTGAGTGGGTGTATACCTGCCAGTACATGTACAGAGGAAAGGGAATGAATAATGACACATGGTACAGACAAATACTTGTATGCATGCAAGATAATCTTTTAATACTCTGCTATACAATGTAAAACTAACACTACAGGGAAGTCTTTTAGACTGTGAACTAGGTCTGTCAAAATTAACACATTCAGCAGATGAATCCATCATCATGATTCATCTGCTGAAAATGTTCAATGCAATTAAATGGAACAGTTGTTTTGTTAAAACTGTCAAATGTGTTAAACAAACATGCATATATGTTGATATTTTGGTATATATTTTGGATATTTTATCACATTTTTTTAATGTATTTTTCTGTATTTTAGGGGAGTTTTTGAATAGGTTTTGAATATTTCATAACCTTTTGGTGTTTTTGAGGGGGAAATTTAAGTGAAGTTTAGAATGTTTTGTATATTTATTCTCTGTGTTTTTGTGTTTGAAAGTCAATGTCAAATTTACTTTACTAGACTTCCTCGTGAGTAATGGGGTTTTGAGTACAGCGATGTCGCTGTATAGACAGTGTAACACAAAACACACAAGACATCAAAGGAGACATATGCAACTATTTGCTCCAAATGTGCAAATCAGCCACATACACACAAACACACTTAGATATGACTGCCTTATATGATTAATACATGTACACCTTCACTATACATAGAAAACCTATAAAAAAAACTACACCTAGTGCACAAATCAGCTGATATGGGCTTATATTCATACATTCTATCCAATCACACACACACACACATACACACACACACACACACAAACTCATTTCCATGTCTCATAAAGACCAAGTTTGGACTCATCACTTGTAGGCAGCCAGTGGTTAGTGAGTGTACACTTGTCTTAAAAAAAAAAATTAAAATAAAATATATATATATATATATATATATATATATATATATATATACGTATATATATATATATATATATATATAGGCCAACTCAAAGCCAATTGCACAAGTGAGCATCAGATGCGGCATTTACCAAGGAGATGCTCTGTCCCCCCTGCGGTTCTGCATAGACCTAAACCCCCTCAGCCAGATCATCTCAAAGAGTGGCTTCGGATACCAGTTCCGAAGTGGAACATCCATCAGCCACCTCCTCTACATGGATGACATCAAGCTGTATGCCAAGAATGAGCGTGACATTGATTCCCTAATTCACCTCACCCGGATCTACAGCAAAGACATTGGGATGTCATTCGGACTAGATAAATGTGGGCGGATGATATCTAGAAGAGGAAAGGTGATCACAACTGAAGGGGTTGACCTCCCTGAAGGGAATATCACAGATGTGCAGGAAAGTTACAAATACCTAGGGATCCCACAGACAAATGGTAATCATGAGGAGGCAGCTCGGAAGTCAGCCACAGCCAAATACCTACAGAGGGTAAGACAGGTCCTGAAAAGTCAGCTGAACGGCAAAAATAAGATCCAGGCCATTAACACCCATGCCCTGCCAGTAATCAGATACCCAGCTGGGATAATATCCTGGCCACTGGAAGAGATACAAGCCACTGATATCAAGACAAGGAAACTCCTTACCATGCATGGAGGGTTCCACCCCAAGTCCAATATCCTGAGGCTGTACACTAAGCGAAAGGAAGGGGGCCGAGGACTAGTAAGTGTCAGAACTACTGTCCAGGAGGAAACGGCGAACCTCCAGCAATACATCAAGAAATGGCCCCCAATGACCAACTGCTAAGTGAATGCCTCAGGCAACAATAGCCCAGTAAGGTCGAGGAACCAGAGGGGCTATCATGGAAGGACAAACCCTTGCATGGCGTGTACCATCGGCAAATTGAGGAAGTGGCTGATATGGAAAAGACATACCAGTGGCTGGAAAAGGCTGGACTAAAGGACAGCACAAAGGCACTACTCATGGCTGCACAAGAACAAGCCCTGAACACCAGAGCCATAGAGGCCGGGGTCTACCACATCAGACAGTACCCCAGGTGTAGGCTGTGTAGAGAAGCCCCTGAAACAGTCCAGCACATCACAGCAGGGTGTAAGTTGCTGGCAGGCAAGGCATGCATGGAGAGGCATAACCTGTACAGGAACATCTGTAAAGAGTATGGACTGGAGGTCCCAGGGTCAAGATGGGAGAACCCCCCAAAGGTGACAGAGAACAAACAAGCCAAGATCCTGTGGGACTTCCAGATCCAGACTGACAAGATGGTGATGGCCAATCAGCCTGACATAGTGGTGGTGGATAAACATGAGAAGACAGTGGTGGTGATAGATGTAGCAGTCCCTAGTGATAGCAACATCAGAAAGAAAGAACATGAGAAGCTTGAGAAATACCAAGGGCTGAAAGAGGAGTTAGAGAAAATGTGGAGTGTGAAGGCAACAGTGGTACCAGTTGTGATCGGAGCACTAAGGGCAGTGACCCCCAAGCTGGGAGAATGGCTCCAGCAGATACCAGGAACAACATCAGAGATCTCTGTACAAAAGAGCGCATTGCTAGGAACAGCTAAGATCCTGCGCAGAACCCTCAGGCTCCCAGGCCTCTGGTAGAGGACCCGAGTCTGAAGGAGACACCGCCCACATGGGGCGAGAGGAACATTTTTTATATATATATATATATATATATATATATATATATATATATATATATATATATATATATATATATATATATATATATATATATATATATATAATTTCCACAGAGGGCACATGAACCAGTTTGATCCACCATTTTTTTTTCAACTTTGTGCAGCAGCTACTGTGGCGCCGTCTTCTCTTGTAGATGCTAATGCTAATGCTACATCAGATTCGCTGCAATTGGGGACGGGCTTAACCCCACGTCCATCTGTTGTCAGATGCACCGGCTTTTTCTGGGTCCCTTGTTCCTCTTGTTGTTTTCTGTGAATGCGGTATGCAGCCAGTGGAGGTGACAAACCACTGTCAAAGGCAGCATGTGTTGGTAAGCCGGAGTGACCCATCAGATTCCAAAAGGAGGGTAGAAAAGTGGTTTTCAGTGGAATGACACCTTTAATGAAAACTGATTGCATTGCCATTACCTAGAAACTGCAAAGTAATTGCACTGGAAACTGTATACAATTTGCTTGTAATAAGCTCTTATAAAGGCATTATTACACATTATATCAAAATTACCACCTTATTAGCGATCTGTAATGAAAAGTGTTAAAAAAAAAATTCAATTATTTGACATCCCTACTTTAAACACAAACTGTCTTTATAAATTCAGCATAATGTATGGCCTGGAATCTGAACTACTGTTCTTTCAGATATGACAGTCCATTGACTATCAGTCTGTGTCTCTTCATTTCTAATCACACAGGCAGTGAATGTAACGCTAGCCTCCTGGCACACAAGGGAGCCTACCTCTCTGCCTCTTTGTTTGGCATACATGTGACAAGAGCACAATAGAGTCCTGCACAATAGGCCACTTATTGAGTGACTGGCAGGGAGTAGGATACAGCCCCGATCATCTGTCACTCCACAGCCTCGTGCGACCAGTGCTTCATGGTCAGTGTCAGGTTGCACTCTTCTGTGACAAAGAGGGGAAGGTTCTGCCATGTTGGAAATCTGGGAAGGGTCACAGGAGTCAAAATGACAGAAATAAACTGGGAAAGCAGGAAGAAAGAGAGTGAGTTATGGTGTTGATGTGATGACTGTTAACCCCACATACGTAGTAAAACCACAAACGTAATAACAATTTGCAAGTTTTTCTAAATGTGTTTATTTGGTTTTATTATTTGGTTTATGGAGGTTTATTTTGGGACAAAATTAAGCATATTCACAGGAAAATAATGTGTGCATATTTGGGATATGCATGCATCTTTGGTTATAGATGAGTATCATCAAATAAATATTTGTAAACTCTAAAATGAGTCAATTTCTGCTTATAATGTGTTGTGTCAGAATATGAATATGTCATAAGTTCAGTATCTAGTGTCTTGTTTCTGTCTTATTTCTGTTAGGCTCTCTGTGTTTTTTTTAATCTTTGTTGGACTTCTGGGCTTTTACTTTGACATATGGGTTTGTGTTTGCCTTTTCCCTACTTCTCTTCTGGTCATGGTATCTCCACCCTCTTCATTTATCCTAATGTGTCTTACCTGTGCTCGGCCCTATAGGAGATTCCCACTAGTCATCACATCATAGAGTGCCTCCATTTTGATGGTGCTAATGCTAATGCTAACTACTGAACCGTCAGTAACATTAGTCTCCTACAGAAACGCTGAGAAACCAACAATGCCTGAGTGTTGTTGTACATTTGGATACAATCAAAAGCATGATCCTGCTAAGGTAATAGTCTTATATCGTATCCCAAAAGAAACAACACGGAGAAACAAGTGGTTGTCTGCAATTAACAGGTAAAACACTGTTGACAGTGTTTGGTGACAGCTGATGACATTGTTCTAACACCACATGAGGCTTTACAGTCTTAATTTTAGATCAGGTAAATTGCACTCCTGAAAGTATTTAAATGAGTTCTCTGCAAATGTAGCTTGGCGTTGGAGTAAAATGTATGAATATTCTGTTATAGAAGAAATCCAGCATGTTTGTGTACACTGTATTTTGTCAGTAAAACGTGCACCAGGACACCAGAGAGTTGAGAAAATAATCAATTAACTGGAAAACTGACAATAAAATGCAGAAAAATCGAAATAATAAAAATAAATGGGTAGAACTTTACATAGAAATAAAAATGTTTCTTTAAAAAAACATAACAGAAAAAAATGAGGCTCAACCTGACTGTGTTCATGTTCAGCCACAGTTCTGTCTGTAGAGCTGCTGAGTTGTCTTTATAGTTTTGGTTAAGGTGTGTTACACAATGACAAACACTGAACTTGAGACTCTGTGAAAGCATGTAAGATTTTAATTGTTTGACAGTAGAAACATTCAGAAAACAAGAGCAGTGCAGTGACTTGTTTTAATCTGACAGAAACTGAGTAATTAAAATATAATGGAACACTGTTGTCTTTGACATAATCGTCTTTAAATGAAGGTGAGAATGACCAGCCGATATCCTACAGCCCCTTCTGTGTCTGTCATTCTGTCACTGAGCAGGGGCGGAGCTTGAAGAACGACAAGCCAGAGAGCCCCCCCAGCAAAATGTTCAGAAAAAACAACAACAATGGATAATTTATAACATAAATATAATCTGATCTGCCTTCAGCCTACACCTCTACAGTGCAAAAATGTGTTTTTATTATTATTGATAATAATAATAATAATAATAATAATAATAATAATAATAATAATAATAATAATAATAATAATAATAATAATATTTTTTTTAACTTGTTGAATGTATTCAAAATGTGTTACTTTTTTATTTTACTTTTTTAATGATAAAAACGTGGAAAAAATGAAGTGTGATTTATCCTATTCATTGTTTACTTAATGATCACATTATTATTATTGTTATTATTATTATTACTTTTATTATTACTACTACTACTACTACTACTACTACTACTACTACTACTATTACTACTAATAATAAACTAATTCATTTTGTAAAATATACTTTCATTTTATTTATTTTATTATTTTTTTAAAAAGGAAACGGAAAACGGGTCAGTGTGATGTGTCCTGTGAGCTGAGAGCATGGCTTCTGTCGGACCTGAATGTTAGCCCGTCCAGGCTAATGTCGGTGTCCGGGACAGAAGAGTTGAGCCATGTCTCAGTGAGAATGAGGATGCATCAGTCTGGTGGATCATGTTCAGTGTTTAAATCCAGCTTCAGGTAGTCCAGTTTGTTTTTCAGTGAGCGTACGTTGGCGAGCAGGACTGATGGAGCAGCGGTCGGTACTGGTTAACTCTTAGCTTCGCTGTAAATCCACTGCGAGAGGTGTGCTTCTACTTCCTCCCACTTCCTCTGTGGGGGACAGACTCTGCTGTAGAACGGTCCACGTCTCCAGGGTTGCAGAGTCCAAGTTATTAACAATTTTCCTTAAGCTGATAATAGATTGTCGGTCATATACTCTGCTTGCATCGTTCGGCTGAACTTTTGATACTAAAAACACTGATCTTGATGGAGAAATTACTGTTAAAGTGTCTGTGTTACTGGGAGCCACAGTAGCCACAGCAGCAGCTCTGTGATGAATGAGGGTCAAAGGGTAACAAAAAGCATCATGGGTAGCTCCCTCTTAGCCAATGGGGTGCTACGTACATGACATATTTACCTAAATTATGAAATTACGCATAGTAATGTACTGTATTTATGTCTCTGAGGTTTCCGTTTCTTTTCGTAATTAGTATTTTCTTTTGTATTCAGAGACAAAGAAATTGAGACAAAGTTTTTTCGTAACATTGATTTTTCGTTAGCTGGGGCTTTCGTAAGTAGAGGTAGCACTGTATATATTTGTATTATTGTCAGATGATTTACAACAGTGATTATTGATGGTCCTGGACTTTCAGGTTCATCTGTTGGACCTCACTGTGTGAATTTGACTCAACTATTTTTTTCAATTTTCATCTTAAATGTCCTGGAAATCATGTACATTTTTTTCTGCAGCATGCACAGGTGGGGTGGGGGCCCCAGGGAGTTATTGCTTGGAGCTCAAAGAGAAACTGGCAACGCCCCTGTCACTAAGGACACACTATCTTCTGGAGCTCAACCAGGAATGCAGCCTATGCTACTATGAATATAGCAAACACACGTATTCTAATCTTGGCATGTAGTGTAGTGTGTGTGCACTCACATGACCCAGTACTGTCACTGAACTGGTAATTCATTTACTCAAACCCTCTGAAATGTGTGTGTGAGTAACATCCAAACTGCTTCATTTGTGAAGTTGTGTCTTTGTGTTGTTGTTTTTTATGTGGTTGTGTGTGTGTGTGTGTATGTGTGTAGTTGTATGTCTTTCAGGGACTGGTCATCTATTAGTTCACTTTTATTTAAAATGCCCAGGAAATTGTGCCCGCACCCCAAAATAAAAAAAATTGTTTGGAGCCCCAACAGACTCTAGCTACGCCCCTGGCTACTATGAATATAGCAAACACACATATTCTAATCCTGGCAGATAGTGTAGTATTTGTGCAAATTTGAGCGTGAGTATATATATATATATATATATATATATATATATATATATATATGTATATATATGTTTATTTTTGGGAGGGGGTCTTGTTTGGAGCGCCAACAGACCCTAGCTACGCCCCTGGCTACTATGAATATAGCAAACACACATATTCTAATCCTGGCAGATAGTGTAGTATTTGTGCAAATTTGAGCGTGAGTATATATATATATATATATATATATATATATAGTCATTTACATTTTAATAATTTTTTTCTTTGAGGGGGTGTTCTTGCTCGGAGCCCCAACAGACCCTAGCTACGCCTCTGGCTACTATGAATATAGCAAACACACGTATTCTAATCCTCGCATATAGTTTAGTGTTTGTGCACTCACATGACCCAGTACTGTTACTGAACTGGTAATTCATTTACTCAGTCCAAACCCTCTGAAATTTGTGCATGAGTAGTGTCCAAAATGCCTAGTTTGTGCAGTTGTGTTGTTGTTATGTGTGTGTTTTTTATGTGGTTGTGTCTGCGTGTAGTTGTGTGTGTTAGTGAACTTTTGTGTGTTTGTGTACTTGTGTTTGTGGGTGTGTATAGTTGTGTGTCTTTCAGGGACATGTCTTTTTTTCACTTTTTGTTTCAAATGTCCTGGAAAGTGTGCATATATATATATATATATATATATATATATATATATATATATATATATATATATATATATATATATATATATATATATATATATATATATTGTAATTTGTATTTTATTTTTTTCTTTGAGGGGGTGTTCTTGCTCGGAGCCCCAACAGACCCTAGCTACGCCCCTGGCTACTATGAATATAGCAAACACACGTATTCTAATCCTGGCATATAGTGTAGTGTGTGTGTGCACTCACATGACCCAGTACTGTTACTGAACTGGTAATTCATTCGCTCAGTCCAAACCCTCTGAAATGTGTGCATGAGTAGCTTCCAAAGTGCTTCATTTGTGAAGTTGCGTGTCGCTGCGTGTGCGTGGAGGTGGGGGCAGAAGGCTATTAGCTGTGCGCTGCAGACATCATTAGGAGGGGAGACGCTTTCCACCGTCGGCAGCAGAGCAGGGGAGCCTTGGCAACAAGGACACACAAACTCAGCAGCCCGTTCCACCTCACAGTAAGTCCCACTAAACTGTTCCTTCACAGCTTGTGCCCCTCTTGCTTTCCCACGCGTGACACTTTTCCCTCTTTTGGAGCTGTGGGGAGAGAAAATGGCTGGAAAAGAACTCGGCAGGGTGGCGCTGGTGCTTTGCTTTGACTTCAAAGCATTAGGAAAAATGTTTACTTCGCTCTCTGACCTATTTCTAAGGAGGACATTCACCCCAAAACACTTGTCATTATGGGATGTAAATGCAAAAGTAGTGTTTTGAAGTGGGAGCCGAACAGAGGGCGCGTGTTCTGCGGGATTGTGGCGGAGTGGGTCGCGCGCTCCGCCGGGCTGAGCTGGTGTCGGGCAAGCGCTGCACTTCTTCCACTAACTGCGCCACTCCACCTCGCCTCCAAACATTTGCTGTTTTTACACACTATTTGTCAACACAAAACACTTGCCTATCGCTATTATTTCACCTGTTTTAAACTCTTTTCTTGTCGACAAGGGCTGTCAAAGGCGGCGCGTTACATTTTTTTTTAATCTACGTTTCACCATCGCGGAAGTGTTTTCTTTCCACGAAAAGAGACGGAAAACAACTATGGCACAGCTCATTTCATTTGTACGGAGTTAGTGGAAAAAAATAAATAAATAACGTCAGTACAGGTACAGGTTTAGGTGTGTGTGTGTGTATGTGTGTGTGTGTGTGTGTGTGTGTGTGTGTGTGTGTGTGTGTGTGTCGTCGATGTGTGACGATGCTGTGTATGTTTTACTCCAGTGTGTTTTCCATTGCCAGCTGGTAAAGGGCATAGGGTTTGTGATTGCTGGACTACCCGTGATGTCATTCATCCTAGCTTGGACCATTATATAACGGGACTGTAGGGAAGCCTGTGATAGCAGGCTATTTTTACTCTGTTTACACCTCGGAGTTGCACTCAGGGTAGGTTTTGCGTCCCAAGTGGTAGCCTGTGCTTTCACTCACATTATGAATTTAATATGACATCTAAATAAAAGCAAGGGGATGGACAAGAATTAAATAAATGTTTGTGCTGAACATGAGAAAATACCCAGTTTTCTTCAGCAATGCAAGCTCGCCCCTTTTTTTCCCCCTGCAAAGAGATGACATTAACCCATTGATGCATGAATTAGGAGAACCTTAGACAAGATAAGAAAAAAATTATTTATTTCTCTTTAGGCATGACATTTTTGCACCTCACTGTTCATCTGTTTTACTCATATGTTTAATGCTGCTGTTGTCATGAAGCAATATCCCAATTGTGGGCTTCATAAAGTTATTCTATTCTATTCTATTCTATTCTATTCTATTCTATTCTATTCTATTCTTTCAAACATTGAAAGGGTGAAAATATGGGGGAAAGCGGTGACAAAATAATAACAATAAATAGACATAATAATAATAATAATAATAATAATAATAATAATAATAATAATAATAATAATAATAATAATAGTAATAATAATAATAATTAGAAAAGCACTCTGAGAGCACAGACCTCTGCCAAGGTAGACCCCTCCACCACCACCCCGATGACCCCCAAAATGAATTCAGTTCTTCCTGTTCACATTTCCAATATATCCTGAAAATTTCATCAAAATCCATCCATAAGTTTTTGAGTTATCTTGAACACAGACAAAAAGCCGGCAAAAACATAACCTGGAGGTAATAACAGAACCATGCCATTTTAATATGTCCTTAACTAGATTATGGTGGTGATATTCTGTATTCTGAATGGAGAATACATTTCAAAGTGATCCAGAATCCAGGATATCTTTCGGATATATAATGGATTGGTCCCTGTGTCATTGTATTCTGAAAGTTTGATCGAAATTCGTCCATAAATGTTATGTTGTACACAGACAGACAGACAGACAGACAGACAGACAGACAGACAGACGAACGCTGGCAAAAACATAACCTCCTTGGCAGAGGTAACAATGACAGCCAGTTCTGTTAAAGACATAAACATATATGGATGGAGTGTGTGGTCCATCCTCTGTGGACATTAGGAGCAGCTGTGGCTCAGTTGGTAGAGCGGGTCGTCCAATGATTGAAGGGTTGGGGGTTGCGTCCCGGCTCTAGCTGTCCACATGTCGAAGTGTCCTTGGGCAAAGACACTGAACCCTAAGTGGTTCCCAGTAGGGTCAGGCAGGAGGTAAGGAGGCATTAAATTTGAGTCCGTCTGTTTGTTTGTTGGTCTGACTTTCAGCAGGATTACAGTAAAAGTTCTGAACAGATTTTTATACAATTTTCAGGATGTGTTGGGAGTGTCACAAGGAAGGAAATGATTACATTTTGGTAGTGATCTGGAAGAGATCCTGGATTCTGGATCACTTTGAAATGTATTCTTCATTTACTGCAAAGTAAAAGTTCAAAATGATCCAGACCAGAATCCAGAATCTCTTGCAGATCATCACCAAAATGTAATCATTCCTTCCTTGTGACACTTCCCAACACATCCTGAAGACTTGATCAAAATGCACCCAGAACTTTTTGCGTAATCCTGCTGACAGACAGACAGACAGACAGACAGACAGACAGACAGACAGACAGACAGACAAACAAACTGACTCGAATTTAATACCTCATTGGCGGACCTCTCTTCATTCGAAGGGGGGGGGGTCTGCCTTGGTGGAGGTTTGCACTCTGAGTGCTTGTCTAGTTCCACCTGTTTAAAACACACAGTAAAATAAAACACCTGAAGAAAAGGAACACAAACACAGACTCACAGCAGCACATTTACCTGAAATAATGTCTCAGAGGATAAAGGGTTAAACTCGATCAATCAATAAATGGTGATGGGTGAAGTGTTTTGAGGTGTGTGTGCGCACCTGGATATGTGAAAACAGATGTAGCCTAATAATTACACTACCTTGGTACATTTGCTGAACAATAATTCCGACATGTAAGGCTACATGCTAACAGGTTTGGACGATAGGTGATAGTATTCACCAGTTAGCAAAACATAAAAGCTCTGTGTCTGCTTTGACAAAGTGCCATTGTTGCGTTGATGCGTTCAGTTCAGGTGTTGTAGCATTGATGAAATATGGCAGTGCTATGCTAATGCTAATGCTATTTCACAATGTGCACATTGTTGTTTGTCTTATGCAGTGTAAAATCATCCCAAACTTCTGACATGTTTTGTTTTTTTTACACCTGCCACTACTTCCATCATTTTTTACTGACAGTTGAGCACATAGACATGGTTCTGTGAACTGCATATTCAACGGTAGGCTGGCTGTACGGCGCTAGTAGAGTGGGTCGTCCAAAGATCATGAGTTTGGTGGTTCACATCCTTCCTCTGGCTGTCCACATATTGAAGTGTCCTTGGGCAAGACACTGAACCTTAAGTTGCTCCCAGTAGGGTCATGCAGCGCCAGTGTATCAGCAGCAGCCGTCTACTGGTGTATGAGTGTGTGTGTGAATGGGTGAATGTGAGGAATTCTAAAGCACTTTGGGCACCCACTGGTGTGTAAGTACAGTCCATTTAGCATTCAGACGAACAGTGCGTCACTTCAAACAGTCCATGTGAAACAATGGTTTTTGGAGGTGCCAGAGTGCTATGATGGCAACCTGAGGAACTTTGACATGAATTAAATGAATCTTTGAGGCAATACATTTTTGCCTTGAACAGTTTTTGGAGTTGAATTATTTAAATTACTTGAAGAATCTTTTCACCTTTACTCTGCTGCGTTTGTTTGGAAGGTAATGCATGTAGAGCAGATCCTCTTTATAACTCTGTATTTGTCTTTTAAACTCAGCAACTTGCAGAGTGTAAAGTGACACTGAAATGACTCAACAAGTAAACTTCATTAAGTCTGTTTGTAACATAGTTCAGTCCCTCCAAGATTTTGTGGGCCGTTTTTTGAGGTTGTTTCGTCCTAAAATGTCTGTTTCATAAGCTTTTCCGAAAAAATGCGATGAAAGTTGCGGTGCTTTTTAGGCTTTTGTTGGGGAAGGAAGTGAAAGTTATGAGAAATAGTAGAAACTTTCAAAATGAAGTAATATTTCAAGTATTTAGTTACTGGAAAATGTATTCAATCATTGTGATATGGTCCTCAAACCTACCTTTTACTAAGATGGCAAATAAATGATTACGAGGATTACAAAAATGCAACAAAATATTTACATTTTTTCCAAGTGCACCTGTTGGTTCAAAGGTTAAAGGTCATATGACCTCACAACACTACATGAAGTTCTAAAACACAATATAAATGTCTCAGCCAGTCAAAAAACATTACTAGTACTGTGTACTGTGTAGTAGAGGCAGTTATTAAGACAACCTTTCAAATATGGCAAATAAAATATTACCTGGATGACAAAAATGCAGCAAAAAAAAGCACTCTTCCAAATGCACTTGTTGGTACTAGTGTATTATTTTAGTCGTCAAATGCGAACTGTTGGCTGCACATGTTGCTTTGTAGTGTAAGGTAAACAGGAAAAGGTGGAAAGGAGCAGCTCAAGACATCACAAATTTTGCGGTAAAGTTGCTGTGATTGGTTAAAATTGCAACATGGGGCTGAATTTGTGTTGAAGTAGTAAATCACTGAGGGTCTGATTATAATCTACTTTTGATTCTTCATAAGATGTGCTCCCAATGATATACATTCACACTAACCTTTCCACAAATTACTCAAACATTGTCAGAAATAACTTCAGTCATTTGATACCTTCATCCTTCTGCTTTTCTCAGTTTTTCTTTGTTTATAACTGTCTTGTTTCTGAAGGACAGTTTATTATCCAGGCCCCAGCATCAACATTAAACTCCATCCAGATCCATTTCAGTCTCACCTTACAAAGCCTTTAGGTTGGACTAAAACAATGCTCCAAATAAAACAGATTATCCACTCGACAGAGATAGCGCTAGCGGCTAACGCAGAAGTGTTTACTAAGTATTTATGAACTATAGTAAAATATGATGTTACAGTGGATAAGAAGAAGAAGCGTGTGTAGAAGCTATAACTATAATGTTAGTTCTTATCCATCAGTTTAATGCAGAGGTTTACAGGTGTTTTAATCTGTCATCTATACACTCTACACTCTACATTTTACACTCTACACTCTACACTCTACACTCTACACTCTACACTCTACACTCTACACTCTACACTCTACATTCTACACTCTACATTCTACACTCTACACTCTACACTCTACACTCTACACTCTACACTCTACACTCTACACTCTACATTCTACACTCTACACTCTACACTCTACACTCTACACTCTACACTCTACACTCTACACTCTACACTCCAGTTCCAGTGTCTGGTCGACACATTTAATGACAAATTAAGTCTGTCTTAGTTAAATGTCAGACTATTGTTCAAATGTAACTGAGAACCATAATGGTATTATTAAGTACTTAAATGTAAGTACTTGTAAAAAGTGGTATTTATATATTCCTACTAGAGCTGCACAATATATTGTTTGAGCAGCGACATTGCAATTGATGTGTGCACAATATTCACATTGCATGTCCTGTAATTATTTTTTAAATTTGTTATACATTTTTTAAATGTTTTATTTATATGTCTTTATTTATTGATGTATTCATTTTTATTGTATTTAATTAAAAATGTAAAATTTTTTAAACATGTATTTTTATTAATTAAAAAAAATGTTTTTATATATGTATTATCTTATTATTTTTTATTTATTTGTCTATTTTATATATCATTTTCTATATTATTTTCATTTTTATATATTTATTTATGTCTTTCTCAAATTTTATTATTTCTATTTATTTTTATTCATTTATTTTAATTTTAATTTATTATTTATTCATTTATGTCTTTCTTTCTTCCTTTAATTTTATTACCTTATATTTATTTGTATTCCTTTATTTTAATTTTAATTTGTTATTTATTTATTATTTATGTCTGTTTGGTTGTTTGTTTCTCTCTTTATTCAATGTTATTATATTATATTTATTTTTATTTATTTACTGTAATATTTATTCATTTATTTATTCATTATTTATGTCTTTATTTATTCTTATTTATTAATTTTATTTCAGCTACAAGAAGGATGATACTGAAACGTGTGTCCTGTATCACTAATCTGTTTGACTGTTTGCGTCGGCACCACACAGCTCTTATATACTCCTGAAGATTTTTCATTTTGGCAATATATATCATAGGGTTAAAAAAATTCACAATGTTATTTTTTTTCTAATATCCCTACAGTCAAAACACTCATGTTCATTGATCTTTCATGACATATTCTTCTTTGACTCATCACACTCTTGTCATAAGACTGTCTAAAATAAAACAGTAGCACTGAATGGATACTGGATTAGAAATGACTGTGTTTTTGTTTTCTTTTTTGGAAGTTGTGACCTACATTTGTTTAGTGATTATTTCGAAAACCTTGCAAAAAATGTTAGTTTGGATAAAGATTGTTTTGATTTTAGGATATAGTTTTATAATGTGTAAAACTAAAGCCTGATGAGTTTATACTAAGTTAAATAATCATTCCACAGATGTTCTACACGCAGAACTGTAGCACATGTACCATTTGTACAACATACGTCTACTTTATGATCTTGTCTTTTATTGTTTCTATTACTACTGTTCTATCCTGTTAGTGCTGTGTCAGTTTATAGACAGAAATATTTGTGTTGCAAGTATATGAATGGACAGAGGGGTGTGTGGTTGAGTCAATATATCATTTATAATATAAATGACTTGACTTTAGTTGTGCCACAGAATGCTGATGAAGAGGTAAAAAGAAGGAGAGTGTGGAAACGGATTAAAAGAGAACATTTATTAGAGAACAGTAGAGGGCACAGTTGTAGTTGACCACCTGTAAGAGCTGGGATTTAACATTTAAGAGTAGAGACGCACAATATATGTGTGCGCAGGTCCGGCAATTATTTTTATAAATGTATTTATTTTTTTATTTATTAATGAATTACTTGAATTGAATTTTTAGCGTTTAATTTTAAAAATGTATTTACTTATTTTTAGTCATTTATTTTTTATTTTTTTGTCAGTTTTATCTATTTTATTTATTTTTATATATTTTTATAAATAAATTTTTTTTATATATATATATATTTTTTATATGAATTTTTTTCATTTATTTTTAATTTGTAATTTATTTTTCAAATATATGTTTTAATCTATCTGTTTTATTTATTTGTATATATTTTAATTAATTAATTCATTAAATAATAGATTTTTCTTAATTTTCTTAATTTAATTATGTATTTTTATGTATTATTTATTTATTTGTCTTTAAAGAAAATGTTTTTCTATTTATTAATTTATTTTTAACTGTTAATTTTATGGAATTATTTCTGCTACAAGAATGATGACACTGAAATGTATATTCTGTGTCGACCACTAATTTTTTTGACCGTTTGCGTCGGCAACACACAGCTGTTATATACTCCTGAGCATTTTTTTTTCATATCGGAATATATATCATAGGGTTTAAAAAAATGTCACCATGTCAGTTTTTTTTTAATACCGTGCAGCCTTAATCTCTACAGTCAAGACAGACACAGGGCCACATGTGAAGAAAAAAAGAGATTAAAATTGAAATTTCGACCTTAAAATTTCAACTTCGATCTCGAAATGTGAGGAATAAAGTTGAAATCAAATGTGGAATTTAACGTCGTCATTTCGGAGAGAGAGCAACCGTACCGTGGCTGCAGGGTCCGTGTACCTTTTGATAGTTTAATATTTATAGACTTAAGTCTAGAGGTTCTTCTACATTTTCTTTGAACCAACATCAATCAACTGCATCATATAAAGATGCCAGGGTCAAATGAATAACTTTATAGTTGCTGTCAGTGGTGGCTGTCCGTCAGTGTAATAGGTCCAGGCTGTACATTTTTTTTCAATGCACCTTTACTGTCAGTAAAATTGAGGTAGCATTAAAATGTACTTTGCTTAACCCTCTAGAGTCGAAGGCCTTTCAGAGAAGTGTGAAATTGTGTTAATTGCCCACTGGTGCCCACTCTGACTCCAGAGGGTTAAAGCCTAAGTAGTGTAGCAGTTAAAATACACAACTCATCATGACTAGTTTTCCTCAAAGATTTTGACTCGGGAAAGGAGTCTCCATAACTGACGACACCCGGTGCATGCTGGGAAAAATGTCCGTTTGAATCGACCTCTACACACAAATGAAATGATCGCAGCTCATTTGAGACACAGTCTGCTGTTAAGGTTTTGAACCTCAAAGTATGTTTACTATTGGTTCTACCCTGAAGTACTTCTGTTCCACTTCTGACAGTAAATATTCCAGAAATGTAATGGATGTGTCTCCCGGCATGTACGGGTGTCGTTGGTTGCCATAACAACGGCAGCGGAGACTCCTTTCCTGAGTCAAAATCCTTGAGGTAAACTGGTCATGATAAGTTGTGTATTTTAACTGCTCCACTACTAAGGCTTTAAGCAAATTAAATTGTAATCTGACCTCAATTTAACTGACAGTAAAGGTGTATTCCAAAAATGTACAGCCTGGACCTATTACACCAGGGGTCTCAAACTCATGCCTTTCAGGGGTCACATTCAGCCCAATATAATCTCCAGTGGGCCGGACCAGTAAAATAATAGCATATTAAGCTACAAAAAAAATTACAATCCCAATTTTTTGTGTTTGTTTTAGTGCAAAAAAACCCCTATGACTTTATGAGCTTGCTTTAAAAAAACTATCCAACAAAACAGGTGTGAATAACCTGAAGAAAAATACATGCAAGTCTAACAATATTATGCTTCAATTCATCATTTACGCATGTGCATTATGGATCAGATCTACTACAAAGACACTTAACTGTTAAAATTGTGCTTAATTTTGTTTGTTCATATTCGTTCATGTTGTTCACATTTTATTGTTACAGGATAGTTCGTAAATATAAATATTTTCCCAATTTAATGTTATTTTTTTCCACTATACGAAAGACAGAAATTTGAAGTTGTCATTATATATAGGCATAATCTACATTATTTTCACATCAAAATGAGAAGAAAATATGGAGTAATTCTTTTAATATGTTATTCTGCTATAATTTGCCTGTTGACCATGTTGGTCTGAATGTGGAACCGGAACTAAAATCAGTTCCACAGCCTTGACTATATATAATTTTTGCACATTCAAATGCAAATTCATCCTGGGGGCCGCATTGGAACTTTTGCGGGGCCGCATTTGGCCCCCGGGCCGCATGTTTGTATTACACCGACGGACAGCCACCACCGATGGCAACTATAAAGTTATTCATTTGACCCTGGCATCTTTATATGATGCAGTTGATTGATACTGTTACAAAGAAAATGTAGAAGAACCTCTAGACATGAGTCTATAAATATGAAACTATCAAAAAGTACACGGACCCTGCAGCTACGGGACAGTCGCTCTCTCTCTCCAAAATGACGACGTTAAAGTCCACATTTGATTTAAACTTTATTCTTGATATTTCGAGATTAAAGTCAAAATTTCGAGATGAAAGTCAAAATTTCAACTTTAATCTCAAAATGTCAAGACACTCATGTTCATTGATTTAGTTTTGATTTTTCATGACATAGTTTTCCTTGTCTTTTCACATTAGAGTAAAACAATAGCACTGAATAAATACTAGATAACAGATGAGTGGCACCACATCGCTGTTATATACTCCTGAGGATTTTTTTCTTATCGCAATATATATTGCAGGGTTTAAAAAAAAAATATCACAATTTCAGTTTTTTCTAATATCGTGCAGCCCTATCTAAGAATGTAACAGGTTTTTTTTTGTTTCGGTTCATGAGAGAATCTTTTCTTTATAAATGTTAGTCTTTGTCTTGGTTTTCATAGTGAGACTGAAGTCTTGACATAAGGTAGGAGAAACGAGGCCAGACTAATGGTAATGTGCTATTGTGTGTTATTTTACCATCCAGACCTGCTATGTGCACACACACACACACACACACACACACACACACACACACACACACACACACACAGGCATATATATACTTTACCACTGTCACCATAGCCTTTGATTCCAGCTGCCACTCACTTTTAAATGGTAATGAGAGGCAATTAGAAGCAAATGTATCCTAATCACAAGCCATTTAACTGTGCTGGGCCCATTTGTCAGAGCCATACATGTGCTCTCAACTACACACATCTGCTAGAACATGACTGAAACTTGGGTTTGTTCCTGTAATTTGCTGTCAATGGAAGGGAAGAGAAGTAGTTTGTCAGTGCATGCTGGAGAGAGTGTGACAGATTTTCAGGTACTGAATGGGCAGGGATTTTACAGCTCAGTGAATATGTGATAAAAATAACTCAACACTCTAACATGCATGCGAGTGGAGTGAAAGACAGGTGGTAGGGGGTGGGCTGAGTGTCCAATGGCAAGGTTAGGTTTGGTACCGAAAGTCGGCATAGGTATGGAAACGGGACAAACATTTATGGTCGTAACCAGACCCAAATTGAATGTGAATTTTGGTACCACACAAATATGTGTTTAATTACACCCTGTGTTCATTGTTAACGGCAGCGTGTACATGCAGCAGTGCAGACGACAGGCAGCAATGTCAACAAGTCAAAGGCAAAAAGGTCAAACGTGCAGTTAAAGTTCACAAGAAGTTCCAGATTCTTCCATATACAACAGGTGTCTAAAGACATTTACATACAAAGGCGGAAATACGTCTAATTTAATGAAACACTTGGTGACACGTGGTGTTTACCTTAAAGCAGACGTTTACGCCATGTTTGAAAGCCTCTGTGATGAGCTAAGTAAGCTAGCACTGAGCTAATAGCACATCAGAAATGGAAAATACCCAGTGTGGAAATGACCGAGCCAAGTGATACATCTTCAGACCAGCTAATGTGGAGATACTGGACCATGACAGTTAGTTATTTTAATACTGACTACAAATATATGGTGTATGTGAAGTCCTCAAATAAATGGTAAATGGTCTGCACTTGGATAGCGCTTTTCTACCTTCATGGTGCTCAAGCCACAGCCGCTCCCAACATGACATGTGGTGCTAGATTAATAATAATAATAAGATTATTATTATTATTAATAATAATAATAATAATAATAATAATAATAATGTTAAAACATTAATAATACATGAATAATAATGTTAATAGATGAATAATAATGTTAATACATTAATAATATTGTTAATAGATGAATAATACATTAATAATAATGTTAATAGATGAATAATAATACATTAATAATAGTCAGTTATAATCAGTTTGTATTTGTCACACAGACTGGTTCAGTAAGTTATTGATTAAATTTTGATGTTGAAGTTCACATATGTCTCTGGTTATAATTTAAAATGGTGGTTTCTTTTTAAAGTACCAATTTCAATACTGTTTAGGGACCGGTACCGTTTTGAAAGTACCAATTTGGTATGGAAAGAAACCTTTTTGATACACAACCCTAGGCAAGGTTAAAGCAGGTCTGTTTGTGTGTACTGGTGTAAGTCTGTAAAATGAGCAAACTGGAAGTAGTTACTAGTAACTTTAACACCTTAAACACTTACCTTATATAGTATAAGGGAGTGACCAAATACAGGCATCAGCAACGCCTTACATTCTAGAACTGCATCTACACATAATGTTTCTGCTGTGAGAAAAGATGAGAACGTCCCTAATCTTTGGGATTAAAGTCAGATGGGACGACATTCTGACTGTCACACATTTACAATGTTCACCTCATAGTGTGATGGCTACTTCAGTTTATACACATTATCATTCATTCATTCATTCTTTTGTTCATTCACTCGTTCATTCATTCATTTGTTCATTCTTTCGTTCATTGGTTCATTCATTCATTCGTTCATTCATTCATTTGTTCGTTCATTCATTCATTCATTTGTTCATTCATTCATTCATTCATTTGTTCGTTCATTCATTCATTCATTCATTTGTTCGTTCATTCATTCATTCATTCATTGGTTCATTCATTCATTCGTTCATTCATTCATTCATTAATTTGTTCATTAATTCGTTCATTCATTCATTTATTCATTCGTTCATTCATTGGTTCATTCATTCATTCATTCATTTGTTCGTTCATTCATTCATTCATTTGTTCATTCATTTATTCATTCGTTCATTCATTGGTTCATTGGTTCATTCATTCATTGGTTCATTCATTCATTTGTTCATTCATTCATTTGTTCATTCATTCATTTATTCATTTGTTCATTCATTGGTTCATTGGTTCATTCATTCATTCATTCGTTCATTCATTCGTTCATTAATTCGTTCATTCACTCGTTCATTCATTCATTCGTTCATTCATTTGTTCATTCATTCATTCATGAACTACCTCACCCTCGAAAGGGGGAGGGATATTGTGTTTGAGGTGGTTTGTCTGTTTGTTTGCTTGTTTGTTTGTTTTTCAGCCGATTTCCACAAAAACTACTGGAATAATTTCCATGAAATTTTCAGGAAAGGTGCAAAGTGGTCCAGATTTCCATCTGAATGTTGTTGAATGTAGGTAAAATGTCAAGGTCAAAGTCCCCAAAAATTTGTTTTCACAATTGAATTGAATTGAATTAATTTTTAGAGCCTCAAATCACAACACGGTCGTCTCACAGGACTATGATCAGAGATAGGGCGAATCAGGACTGTCCTTTTCATTCCTGTATATTCAGTTTACATGTAGCTTCTTTTTGCTCTCACTGTTGATGTGCCTTAACATCAGAACCTTGAAGGTCAAATTTGAAGACTCTAGGTCAAAGGTCACAATAAAGGTCAAAAGTTAAATTATGGATATAACAATTGCAGTATTCATTTTACAGATTTCCAATCAACACCAGAATGCTGGTCTTTCAACTCTGCATCATGTCTGCATAGATTGTGACCTATTGTCGAGCCAAAAGGTCAAAGGTCACTTGGTCAACACCTAAAATCTTCAAATAGACTATGACAGAAAAACCAGTGGTGCTAGACCCTTTAGTTACTCAGTTGGTAGAGTGGGTCGCCCAATGGCCGAGAGGTTGCCGGTTGGCGTCCCAGCTCTGGCTGTCCACATGTCAAAGTGTCCTTGGGCAAAGACACTGAACCCTGACTTAGGCCCCCAGTAGGACTGACCTTAGAAACCTAGTGGTGTATGAGTGTGTGTGTGAATGGGTGAATGTGAGGCTAATGTAAAGCGCTTTGAGCACCATGAAGGTGGAAAAGAACTATATAAATGCAGTCCATTTACCATTTAAACCTAGGAATTTAGATTAACCAACATCAGTGCATGTGTTTGGATGGTGGGAAGATGCTGGAGTGCCCAGAGAGGGCCCACTCAGACACATGTAGAACAGGCGAACTCCACCAGATAGGTCCCACCCCCATCGACTGGTGTTGGAATTGAAACTGGGACATTCTTGCTGCGGGGCACGAGGACTATCCACTGTCCCACCCTGCATTTTCACACATGCCTCATTAGTCCAAAAGTATATTCGTCACTGCTTTTGGACAAATGTAGAGAACTGAAACAACTACTAGACCAAACAACTACTCTTTAATTTAAACAAAATAGATGGTCACAGTCCACATCAAACTAATCCAAGGTCCAGTTTTTTGTTATGAATTGAATGGTTTGGTCCAAATTCTGCAAATATATCATTGGCAATTCTGTATAAAGAAGAAGAAGAAGAAAAAGAAATGGAGAATAAAAGTGAAATGAGCTGGGTTGATGTCGGATACACGTCATAAATCATGTTCAAGTTGTTAATCCTGTTATAGCAATAAGGTAACAAGTCTGTGAAAACATTGAAAATATACAATACATTATATATACATTATATATATTTAAACAACATGCTCCTCTCCTCTTATGAAAAGATACTATCAGACACAGGTCATCAAACAGTTTAATTTTCTAATGTTTGGGATCTCTGGTCTTGGGACATGTTTTTAATTTGGTTTCATTTTTTGTGAGTCAAGAAATATATTTTTTTCCCTCCCAAAAATAAATTTAAATTTTGCTCATCAAACACAACCTGGATTTATAGGAAAAAAATAGGGCTGCACAATATAAGTAAAAAAAAAAAAAAAAAAAAAGACATTACAATTTTTTTTTCTTTGAAACCCTGCGATATATATTGCAATATGAACAAATCCTCAGGGGTAAATAACAGCTGTGTGGTGCCGACGCAAACGGTCAAACAGATTAGTGGTCGACACAGAACATACGTTTCAGTGTCATCCTTCTTGTAGCCAAAATATTTAAACAAAATTATAAAATGAATAATGAAAAATAAATCAATAAATTAATTAAAAAGACAAATATAAAAGTATAAAATCATTAAAAAATAATTACTTAATTTAAAAGACAAATGCGTAAAAATAATAAATTCAAAATAAATACAAATAAATAAATATAAATAAAATAAATACATTTTAAAAATAGATTAAAAATCTAATATGATATTAATATTCAGGTAGTTTGTTCCACAGGTGAGAAGCAGAAAAACTGAATGATGCTTTACTTTGTTTGGTTCTGATTTTGGGAACACACAGTAAACCTGTCCCTGATGACCTATGACCTCAGGGCTCTGGATGCTTCATATGGAACCAGCAGGTCTAGGATGTATTTAGGTCCAAGGTCGTTCAGTTCTTTATAGACCAGGAGTAAGATTTTTAATTCTATCCTTTGACCCACAGGAAGACAATGGAAGGATTTGAGGACCGGTGTGATGTGGTCCAGTTACCTGGTACTGGTCAGGACTCTGGCAGCAGTGTTTTGGATCAGCTGTAGCTGCCTGATTGATTTATTTTTTTTTCGACCTATTACAATAATCTAATTTTCTGAAAAAACAGAAATAAATGCAGTATGTGAGTAAGGTAATTTGATGTGACTTTTTAAAAGTGCGGGTCGAGAAGCGGGTCGGGTGCGTCCTTTTCAAATATATGTTTTGCGGGCTGGTTAGTTAAAAAAACGGTCGGTTGCGGGTCATTTATACATCAACCTGCGCATTACTGATGAATACATGTGCTGTGTCTATGACCCTGTTTTCCTGCTCTTCTTTTTTTAACTGGAAATCTAATCGATACCAATCTGCTGAATGACCAAGGTAGACCTAGTATTTCATTGAGAAAGAGAAAGATGTAGGGGATAGAAATGGTAGGAGAGACGACTAAAGCCATCCTGCAAACTATGTTAGAGTGTTAGGTCGATAAGCTGCTGCATGGCTCAATAACCATGTGAAAAACCAAAGCTGGCTTTAGGTCTTAGCTCGGCTCTGTTAGCGTTATTCTGCAGCAGTTGCCAGTGTAGCCTGGATGATGTACAGCTGTCTATACATGCTATAAGTTACTGTAAAAACCTACACACCCTTGATCTCCAGTACTGAATGTCTCAGTGATGACAGAGTAAATCTAATAACAGGCTCCACTGCTTGTTGTTGCTGTTTGGAAAAACTGCATATTAGATCTGTTGAAGAATTCTTCCTCAATGTTAAACTATGTAAGAAATAATTCTATGCATAGGTGGGGACTAAAGCAGGGATGTGGGGGATTCATCTCAATATTTAGAGCATGTGCGTTTGCCCTTGCCATATAAAATATGAAAGTAGAGGACTTTTTAGATGTGCCTACACTCTAAGAAATTTAACTATGTTCCAGTTAAATATTTTTACATTTAAAATATTGAGTACATTTGAAACCTGTCAAATTGTTTACATTTACGTTATGAATTAAATAGATTAATGTAAAAAAAATAAGCATATCTGAATAACTACATTCAATACCATGACATATAAAATGGAGTACTGTACTTTCTGCACTATAAGGCTCGCTCGATTATAAGGCGCACTGTAAATGACTGTTTGATTTTAGTTTTCTTTTCATATATGTGACCCACCACCACGAAACCAGGCATAAGTGTCTGGAAATCAAAACAGAGTTATCTGTGTAGCTTGGTAGAGTGGAAACTAAGGTTTAAGATGGTGAAAAAATTATGTTTCTATCACAAGTAGAACCAAAGTTATGGGAATTTTAATATCCACATTTGGACATATTTTGCAATTTGCATATTTTTAGAAATTGTCCGTTAAAGTTTTGGACTGTTTTGGGGTAGCAAGTCCTTAGCAATGCATAATAATTCGTATCCAATTGACACAAATTATTCACTCTGATGGACATGCCACAGAAGTTTTATATATTATAATAATAGGAAAGAAGTGCGACGTATTATAATCATTTGGCTTACACCATTGGACAGAACATTCAATATAAGCTTTTACCTCGTACCGAACACTTGGGTGTTTACCCACGTTTTGTTCGGCGAAAAGAGGTGGAAGTCGGCTTTGTCTTTGCTCAGCAATCCCTGAACTTTTGTCGCCGCTTAAATAATTGACTCAATAAACACCTTTATTGATTGGATTTCAATGTAATGACCACAGGAACTGAAAATAGAGGTGTTAAGGTACCGTTTTTTGATAAGATGTAAACACACATAAGAAATCGCCTTCCAGCCTAAATTTGGCTGTAGCTCTGAACAGCTGAGCGCGACTTATGCCTGGTTTCGTGGTGGCGGGTCACAGAGAAGGCGCTCTGGAATAAGGTACATTAAATGAAACAAAACAGTCAGATAAGTCAGTCAGTCAAACTTTATTCAACACCTTCACAATAACTCTCACCTTTGTTCAAACGTTAATGAGCGTATTCACAAAAACTGCCAAAACTGTTGAGTTATAACATGAAATACAACACAATACACTGACTTTTTCAGTTCAGTCCTTATACGTATGTTTAGGGCTGGCTGTGGCTCAGTTGGTGGAGTGGGTCGCCCAATGACCGAAAGGTTGGCAGTTCGTGTCCACACTCTCCACATGTCGAAGTGTCCTTGGGCAAGACACTAGACCCTAACTTAAAGTCCCAGTAGGACTGACAGAACCTTAGAAACCTACTGGTGAATGTGAGGCTAATGTAAAACGCTTTGAGCACCATGAAGGTGGAAAAGAATGACATATGTGCAGTCTATTTAGCATATTACATACAGTATAATATTATGGTATGTACAGTATTCTGCTCCTGCTTGTGTGCAGCCATTAGCTCAGCAGATAGATAACAGTTTCCAAAAAAAGTCGGACGCCAGAACTTCCACACTCATTGTAAAACTGCGAACATACAGAATATGTCTCAGTTACATTCATTGCTTTAGCACATTTACATGCTATTATACACTAAAATGAAAGTAAATAAATTGCTAGCTCAATGCAAAATTGAATGGGGAAAATCCATAGACATGCTAACGATTAGCATTTGCGATTTCTATTGTCTTTTTTATCCAACAACAAAGGTTCACATCAGAGACACTTTAGTTGTTAATTCTCACAATAACTGAACATAAAATAGTTACAGGTGTACTGTACATTTTCTTGGCCATAAAAACAGAAAGAAAAAAACATGTCCGTTCAGTTTCTTCTTAGATGTGAACTGCAAAAGAAACAAACCACAAATTACTGTACTTTATCTGACCACTAGAGGACCGCTTTTACTCGTTTTTAACAACACAATATCACGAAAAACAACACGATTTAATCCATACATGAGGCGCATTGTTATTAAATGCTTAGTGCCTCGTGTGCCCTATAGTCCAGAAAATGGGGTAGATAGAATTAAAATATAGATGCATGCAAAAATAACAAAAAATTAGATTATTATTGAACAAAACAAATCTGCAACATTTATATTTTTAGTGGCGTGCAATTCTTGTTGGATTATCAAATATCACCACATGTGGGCCGGTCAGCGCCAACTATGAGTCCGCATGTGGCCCCTGGGCCTTACTTTTCCCAGGTCTGTCATAGACGCTGCTCTTATTGTCTCTTTAAAAAGCGCAGGTTCACCTCATCATCACCTGACATGTCAAGAACAACGAAGGTCACTCTTCTTCTGTCTGCCTCACACAGACTAACAGAAGCGTTTGTCTCTATCCAACAAATGCAGAAGTCAGAAGTAGTCAGATTCCTTCCACACCGCCACCTACCGTTTTAGTAACACCCATTCGTACTCGTACCGTCGTACGCTGGGTGATGGTGACATCTGTGGGGATAAGGTTCAATCGTTTTTTTTTTGGCAGGAGGGTAGGGCTGCACATTATTAATAAAAAAGTGACAGTGTGATTTTTTATTTTTAAATTTTTTTTAACCCTGCGATACATATTGTGATATGAAAAACCCTCAGGACTATATAACAGCTGTGTGGTGCCGACACAAACGATCAAACAGATTAATATTAAATAGTTTGTACTAGAGCTGCACAATTTATTCTTTGAGCATCAACATCGCAACGTATGTACATGAAATAATCACATCGCAGGTCCTGCAATTATTTTTAATTTTTATTTATTTTTATAATTTTTGACATTTATTTTTATATAATTTTTTTATCAAAAATATTTCTTTATTTAATATTTTTATTTATTTTTATTCATTTATGTATTTTTCAGTGGTTTTTTTTTTAGATAATGAATTAATGTTCATTTAATTGTATTTTTTATTTATTTGTCATTTATTTAGTTAACTAACTGTATTTATTTGTTTATTTTAAATTGGTCTTATTTATGTATTTATTTATTTATCGCAGGGTAAAAAAAAAAATCAAACTGTAATTTTTTTTTTTTTTTTCTAATGCAGCCCTAGTTTGTACCTTTTTAAAGTTGATCATCAGTACCCACCTAGTCTCAACAGGGCTTATTTGTGAATGTCAAGGCACACTTTGGGTGAAAGAAAAGGGACTGTGTTTACCATAGGTACTTACAACCATTGTGCTTCTACCTCCAGTAATTTATACATTCATAAAAAAAAAAACCAAAAAAAAAAAAACCCCAGACCAGATCCTCAGGGTGTGGGTGTCAACAGTGATTTAAGTCTGAGCCAGGAGGATATGTATTGAGAGAAAGGAATTCAATAACAGGAAAATGGGAAATGATGGGAACAATCCCTGGAATACTAAAACCCACCCTTCACCAGTGTTGTTCTTGGCACAAACTCACTTTCCATTACTAGTGTTTACTCCTGGTACCGAGACACAACACATGGCAGTAAGGTTAATTTGTCTTCAAGTGTTTCATGGTTTGTGGTTTGGTCTGTGGAATCAAGTCTTATGTATCATTCACAAACATCTGCCCTGACATGTCGACATCTTTTTCATTGGTTCTGACGGTTTTTGAACATAGACAAAATAGGTATGAATAAAAAATGAAAATCAAAATAGTCATGTGTGAATAAAAACATTTAATAAACGCAAAATGCAAGGATTTAAATATACTATTTTATTTTACATTGCCAAATAAAAAGTAGCTGTGTAGCAATACGCCAAAAAGTAAACATTTTTAGGGAAGGTTTCATTTTTTATAAGTACACTTCACTTAAATAGTTTGAGTAATTGTGTTTTTATACTTAAACCTTACTTAGAAAATGTGCTTATTAACAACTTCTGGGTTTACAGTGTGCAGCTAGAATTTAGTAAGTGGCTAAATGCATGGTTAGATTTAAAAAAAAATTTCTGTCTCTTTTTTTGGGTTGGCTGACTGACTGGTAATTGTGGTTTGGCTACTCCATCAGGCTGGCTGGTGTTCATCCTCATCTGGCTGGACATTTGACTCGATGTTTGGCTGTGGCTCGTGAGCTGATGAGATTTCTTGATACATGTCTGGCTGCCTGAGTTAGCTGGCTATTACTACTGGTTCTTTTTTTTTTTTTTTTTTTTTTTAGCTATGTACGAAGCTCATGACTTTGGAACAGGGACATTTGGCCTCTGTAGCCAGGGTGGTGCACTAGATGACTACTATGCAGAGAGATAGATCTGAAGTCTTAAGTCATAAAGCTTCTTTTGAACAAAAGGTTCATATGAATCTTCCAGTTTGCATGAGTGTTAGAGTTTGTGGACATTTGTGGAGAGAGCAGCAATTTCTAGCTGTTCAAAATACAAGACAAACTTGAAGGTGCCATGAGAAAGTGACGCAATGTTGTGTTGTATGAACACTGTACAGTCTAAGTAAGGGTGCCTTGACGCCTTGCTACATCAGATATATGGCCACTCCATAAAGGATTTTGCTGTAATTTGAACACATGTCAGCCTTACGTAGGCCTGGGCAGTATATTGATTTTATTGATTAATTCGAGATTTTTGTTGCGGCTGATTTAAGAATAAAAAAAATAAAATCTTGAGTGTTTTTTCCTCTTTGTATGGTGCTCAGGAACTTTTGGAGCCCACCCATCATCCTCCTCACCCTTTTAGAGTACTTGACCAAGGATTCACCCACGCTGTACAGCAACAGTTTGAGACCTGGTCTGGTTTGGGATCCAACACCAACTCGGGCTTGTACCCCAGCTTCAGTCCACCTATCGCATTAACGTTACATTTCCTTGTAATTTATGTTGCTGACTAAGCAGTTTTCTGGTGAAATTTATAACCAGCCAAGCTTTAGCTTCATTTCCTGTGCTAGTGCTAATATAACTATCCTAGCTTCAGCTTTATTTCCTGTACTAGTGCTAATAGACCTTACCTATCACATGTCTGCCCCCACGTGTATTTGTTTACTGTGTGATACTGGTAGGCTAACATAGGTTACTGTACACACAGCTATCAAGTCACATGCTTTTTGGTCTTAATATAATTTTTTTGCAACGTCAATCTCACTATTGAACCGGGAGGAAGAAGGCACGTTCATATTTAATATATAACATTTAATGACGCACCGACAGAGGTGGTCAAAGTACTCACATTCTGTACTTAAGTAGAAGTACAGCTACTGGTGGGAAAAAATAGTCTGGTAAAAGTAGAAGTACTGATTCAACTCAAAATAAAGATTTTAAAAATTAGTTACTTTCTAGATAATGTGTTTGATAGGGTCACTGTACTTGGGCAGGAAATTTAGGAAAAATGAGAAAAAAGGCATAATTAAGATAAAAAGTCATCATGTAGATTTTAAAAAATTACAAATGAGATAAAAAAATGCCTTATTTTAAGACAAAAAAAAATCTAAATTGTGAGATAATAGTCCTATAACTATAATATATAAAGTCACAGTTCCTCTCCACTGATTTTTCCTCTGGTGACTTATTTTTCATACTGTCACGTTTGTTTAATTTGAAAATATTAACGAGTCTATTCTGAGAATGTAAAGAGGATAAAGTACAAATAGTTATCCAAAAGGAAGTAAAAGTAAAAAGTCATCAGAAAAATAAATACTTCAGTATATTTTTTTAGGTTTCTGTACTTTACTTAAGTACAGTAACAAAGTACTTTTACTTAGTTTCTTTCCACCTCTGTGCACTGATCAGCATTTTTTGGCTTGATCACAGATACCGATCACCAAAATATTGATCTGCCGATTTCTGATCACAGAAGGAATTTTAAATGCCCACACCTTTCATGTCAGTATGGATAGTTACAGCAATCAGTTAAAGCATCCGCATACAGGTGCATGTGCCTGGATGTGTGAAGCAGTTGTAGCCTAATAATTACACTACCTTGGTACATTTGCTAAAAATAATTACAACACTGCGGCTACATGCTAACAGATGCTAGTACTCACCAGTTAGCAAAACAAGCTCTGACTCCAATATTGAAGTGTGGATGCATTCAGGTGTTGTAGTAAATGAAGTGGTGCTAGGCTAATGCTAATGCTATTTAGCTGGGGGCACACTATTGTCTGCCTTTATTGCTGTTTATACTTTCATTATTTTAGGAGAGACATTTTCACTTTGAAATTCAGTATTGTGCAAGCAGTAATGTAAAACAAAAAACAATATAAAAATATATTAAGAACTGTTCCATTGTATGCACTTTGACCCACTTTAATAATCAAGTAATGTCCAAAATAAAAATATCTTTGTATTTTTTGCAAAAATAAAAAGTGTCTTGGTGCTTTTAAACAACCTGTAGATCATAAAATAAATATTTAAAATTTACAAACAACTAACATATTATGCACAGTGCACAACAAGTGAAAATAACTCCTAAAATATGGAAAGTGTAAAAAACAATACAAAAACAATAAAAAATAAATAAATCTGGGCGACTATAGAAGCTACCAGTTGTATTGTTTTTCACTCTAGTATGCTGGAGTCAACATTGTATAGTATATGGTTTACAAGAAAACGGACTGCGTATGTCATAACCACGGATACTTGTTGAGCTGAACAAAAAAGTCCAGAAGCATACGATGGTTTTGGTGGAAAACTTAGACTGGACTTAGAAGGTAATATTGACGTGTTAGCCTCACATTAGCTGATAAGCTAACTGAGATAACAGCTGTTACGGTTTTGTCTCTGAGCACCCATTTGATTCGTGCCTGGTCTTAAATAATTCGGGACATTCTCAGCTTTCTAACGGTGTATGGTATGAATATAATTATTAAGGAGTGGCGTTTCAGTTTTTAACTAAAGTGTCTAGCATTCCAACTTCCAGACAGCCCTCGGCATTCCGTTTTTTTCTGACCCACTTAATAATTTAACTTATAAATTTCCAGGCACATGTATTACTTGGACATGACATGGTATTCATGTTTCCAAATTAAAATTGGGTGGTTTCAAACTCGTTAGAGGCTCTGAAAGTGTAAAACTGAACCTGGTTGTATCTTCAAAGGGCTGTTCACTCTATCAGTGGAGGAGGGGTGACTGACATGAGGGGTGACATTGAGGGTCTTCAAACCTGGTCACAAACCTGACACTATGCCTGTCTAGGGGGTGAATCAGCAGAACCACATGCAAATCTGACCTATCTTGGCGATACAAATAAATAAAATTTTCTTTGTTAAAATACAGATTTAAATACCGTTTAGGAAACGATACAGATTTGAAAGTATCGATTTGGTATTGGTATCGAATGAAGCCCTTTTGGTACCTGACCCTACGTCCTACATGTGCATGTCCAGCAATGATATCCATTACGATATATTATTAGTTTTCAGGCTAAAGGTTAAAGATGACCAGACTTTATTTAGGTTAAGGGCAGATGAGCACATTGGCAGTGAGCCATGTCCTCACACACACACACACACACACACACACACAAACACACACACACACTGCAGCTGAATTAGCGTACACACCAAAGCACTGGTACTTACCCAGGGAAAATACCTGTGGTAGGAGAAGACAGCTGACCAAACAGGAAATTGGTAGGATTCACTACACCAAAATAACTTAAAAAAAAAAAAATTCCATCATTCCATAGCATTGATGTCTTTTATGGAAATGTTCAAACTTTTCCAGTAAACGGTACAGAAGGTGTTTCTGGAACAATCCTTTTATAATAGAAAGGTGTGAGTCTGTCTTAAGACACAAAGACAAATGAACAGTAACATAGACCTTTATATTATGGATTACAATTTGGGTAAACATTTTTCATCTTGTTCCACCTTTTACATCGTTTTCTTCTTGGTGTAACTTTATTCATCTTATTGAATTGTATTCTTACCAGAGCTTGGCTGATTCTGATTGGTCAGGCTGATTATGGGGATCAACATCGATCAATGTGGAGCTGATTTTTGAAATTTTGTTGCAAAGATTCCATCACTCACAGCTCCTGTGCATATGTATGTGTTGCCTGGAGAGGACTTGAAAGCTTGTCAGTTTTCACCTTTTGCATCAATAAAGAACATGCAGAGGTCCTGACTATGTATCAGGATGACCCTGTGCTGCTAGGTCAGCGTATTGTATATCTTTTCCCCCAGAGCAGATTTTTCTTTGTATTATTATATTATTAGATGAGGTGGATGAAAATCATGGGGTGAAATACTTAAAAATAAAGTCTTATAATATTTATAATGAAATAAATAAAGTGATAAATGATGCCCAGCACAACAAACTCCGCCCCCCTTGCACACATTTGACCCGATTTGTTCTATCATTATCATACAGTCACCAAAATACATTTTTGGTGATTGTAACCTTTGACCTACATTCACCAAAATTTCGTGGGATCTATTCTGGACCACCTTGCAGCTTTCCTGAAAATTTAATGGAAATTGTTTTAGTAGTTTTTATGCAAAGATACTTAAAATCACACAACAAAACAGGCCAACAAAGGAACAAAATGTACAAACTTTTTGGGGGTCGTACATTTGACCGGACCATGAGTTACCCTGGTTCTCTCAGGCGTTGTCTCCAAACATTTTTGGCCCTGTAAGAACCTTACGGCGATGTCATCGTATCGCGTCAATTGCTATGGTAACGTCACTAACAAAAAATGCCAAAACAAAGCAGTAGTAGAGGAGGAAATCACAACAAGACTAGACATGGACTAGATGGTGACTTTTTTGATAGCCTAGCCATGCTAGACCCGCCTGTGCTGCCGTAGTATTCAAGTTACGGTCAATGCAACTTTTGGCTAGAGTATAGTATAGAGTCAGAGGGCGGTGGCAACAAAGTGACGCTGTAATGAGTCACAGAGAAACAACTGGAAACAACCATAGAAGAAGAAGAACAACAGTGAAGAATGTGAGAAAACGTCAGCAATCTTTTAATTCTTTTTACAGAACTGACAACAGTCGTTAAACTCCATAATCCCCAATTATATATAACCCCCAATTATATATATATATATATATATATATATATATATATATATATATATATATGTATGTATGTATAAGTGTGTGTGTGTACACACACACACTCTTACTTGACCACACTTGACCCTGACACCTGACCCCTCCCCCGAGACCTCTTTGCCATGGGAGACCCTACTAGGAGTACTATAGGCTAGCCTGCTGGAATATAGGATTCCAGGCTAGCCTATAATACTCCAGGGGCACACAGACCTCTCCACCACGTTAAGGTGATGGTCCTAGGAGAGGATATTTTTTGTTTGTTTGTTTTGTGTGTGTGTGTTTTAAGTGGAATTGACAATGAAGGGAGAATTTAACTGTTTGTCTCAACTAGATAGATAGATAGATAGATAGATAGATAGATAGATAGATAGATAGATAGATAGATAGATAGATAGATAGATAGATAGATAGATAGATAGATAGATAGGTGCGATTCTTTTTTTTCTTTCTTTTCCTGAGTAGAATCGTTGTGACATTGAGGGGACAGAAACGGCCTGGGTCACTGGCGCGCAATTTGTTCCTATTGTCAATAGAAGTCTATGCAGAAGAGCCGCCTTTGAACTGGCCCCATAATGTGAACGGGATGACGGAATTATTGTCGTAACTCCGTCTATACTCGAATGGTGTGCACATCTGTGCGCCGTGCCTCCCGCGCACAGTCTTGTCAGCCAGGCAAGCAAAAAAGCACTAGATTTTGCGCCATGCGCTTTTCACAAATTTGGGCGAAAGGGGGGTCTGAAAAAGCGTTAAATATAGCGACAAATGCGCCAAGTTGGCAACAGGGGTCTTACAGCATTTCAACGTTTCCTACATGATGTAACGAATTGAACTCCCTTCAAGAACTGCTGTCCAAAGTCTACTGAAATTCTTATCAAACAAATAGGCTGAAAACAGTCTTTTAGGGTTAATTTCTTCGTGTAATGCTTTCAGCCCAGTGCTTTGGGTTTTGCAGTAAGGGGGGAAGTGGGCTAAGTTTAATACTACATGACATGGCATTAGCTCTGCCAGTGATTTGACCCCCTATGACCCCAGTGCAGTTGACTGAGAAGGATAGTTAAGTGCATTTGTAACCTGGTGCAACACACTACCTCACCATAGACGCCGGCTGAAAGGTTTAGGGGGTAGCGATGGCGTGACCCTTTTAGAAAGCACTTCATGGATACCATTTACACATACTTTAAGCAAAAGCCCTGACGTTTGGGGAAAAAAGACAGAATCCTTGTGTGCACATGGGTCAGAAGTGGACTCATTATCAGTTAGTGCATGTAAAATTCATGTGAATTCATAAAACCATAAAATCTGGACAAACTAGAACTACCATAACAAGCATCACTAATGCATTGCACATATATTATGGATTGAACACATGTATTTTCTGTATCTATGCAACAATCTACAAACCATGCAAATGCTTTTGAAGAAGAAACAATGAATACATTATTTAAATATGTAGTAATTATTTACTATTATCCTTATTAATAACTATGGTAACATGGTATGGATGAAAAGCCTGTGTATCCAGTTGTAAATAATACATCCATTCTTGTGATGTATACACATTTTTTAACCATATTCTTATGTTTATTTTGTCATTGAAGTACAGCCCTCCCATATCTACTAGAGCTGCACAATGCATTATTTGAACATGGACATCGCAATGTATGTGTGTGCAATAGTCACATCACATTACTTTTATTTAATTAATTTAAAAAAATACTTGTTTGTATATATTATTTATTTATTTATTTATTCATTTATTTATTCATTCATTTATTTATTTAATTTAAATTCACGTTTTTATTTATTTGTTGTTTTTATTTATTTTTACTTTTTAATTATTCATTGTATTTAATTATTGACATTGAAACATATGTTCTGTATGGACCACTAATCTGTTTGACCATTTACGTTGATGCTGCACCGCCGTTATATATATACTCCTGAGTATTTTTTTTTAGCCATAATATCTACATAGAGATATAGTCACCGCTGCTTTCAGGGAAGAGGTACAGGTCCATTAAGGCCCGCACTTCTAGGTTTCCCTGAGTACAATCAGGGTACTGAACATGAAGTAGCTGTTTATATGACTGTGCAATATATTTATATATTTATATACATATATTTATTCTACTGCTGTCATGCCCTCTCTACTGTGCACTTTAAAATTTTACTACCTTTTTATACATTTTACTCGTTTTATTAATATATTTATATGTTTCTAGTGATGCACCAATCAACATTTTTTGGCCTGATCACTGATACCGATCAGTAAAAAATTGCGGAAGGAATTACAAATGTCCATACCTTTCATCTAAGGCTATAACTATCAACTATTTTTGTAATGGAGTATTCTGTTGATTATTTTTTTCATTGATTAATGGAGTAATCAGATGAATTCCATTTTTTTTTAAAAACCCTGTAACTTCTGATGCATCATTGGTGAGTGTTCTATATGTATGAGTTATAAATATTCATAATTAGAAACATACAATGGAGCAAAACAAAGCAGTGAGTGAGACTAAAAATAAACGGTTTGGGATTTGTTTGTTTTTCCTGTGGTTTAAACTTTTGTTGTGATTTTCCTGTACAGCAGGTTTTAGGACAAACTCACAGCAGCACATTTACCTGAACTAATGTCTCAGGCGTTAAAGGGTTAAATTAGATCAATCAATAAACTGGGACGAGAGAAGACTGAAGTATTTTGAGTTGTGTGCACGTGCCTGGATGTGTGAAGCAGTTGTAGCCTAATAATTACACTACCTTGGTACATTTGCGAAAATAATGACAACACTGAGGCTACATGCTAACAGATGCTAAGTGCCGTTGAAGTGTGGATGCATTCGGTTCAGGTGTTGTAGAAAATAAGACAATGCTAGGTTAACGCGAATGCTATTTATCCGTGTGCACACTGTTGTCTGCCTTACACAGAGTACAATGGTCTCAAATGTCTTCTGTTATATAACTAACTATATTTTAAACAGTACAAAAAGAGTCCAGGCTATTTTTAGCCAATATTGGCCAATTATGATCAGCAGCTGATCGATCGGTGCAACACTAGTTATTTCTGTTATTTTACCTTGTGCTTTGAAATTTTTATCTGGTCTATTATATCGGTGTGCTTTTGCACTGCGGGAAGTTGTTGTGTATGATAACAATAATTCTATTCTATTCTATTGTATTCTATGTAATATCATTTAAAAATCTTTTGTAAATCAAAGCAACTTATTTTGTAGACAGTATCTTTATCCCATCTGTTGTTTCGATGCTAACACTATCAGATATTATGCCACTAGTTCTCAGTTCCTGTTTTAGAAAATTCAAGTTTCTTTTGCAAAGTATCTGAGAATGTGAAGGAAATCCAGAGACAACATAAACATAATATGCCTGGTTTAAAAGTTTTGTCAGACTGACCTGATCTCAGTGACCTTTGCCCTGCGATTACAGGAACTTGTCATGTCATGTCAGAGCTACTGATCTACTTCAGCTAACATTTGCTTTCACTGATGCATTTCTACTTCTAGGTTTTTAAACAGTGTGTGTCTCTCATGTAGATAACCCCAAGACAACTGTTTCAGTGTCTGTGTTTGCATAAAATATCAAGAAAATTTGGGCCCAATTAACGAGAGGTAGGGGGTTCGCTCTCGCTGTCAAAGTGTCCTTGAGGAAGACACTGAACCATGACTTAGTCTCCCAGTAGGACTGACAGAACCTTAGAAACCTACTGTTGTATGAGTGAATGTGAGGCTAATGTAAAGCGCTTTGAGCACCATGAAGGTGGAAAAGAACTATATAAGTGCAGAACATTTACCATTTAAGCTAGCACCACATCTGATGTCACCAGTTACTTAATATATTTGTAGTTGTTATTAAAATGACTGTCACTGTCATTGCATGGTCCATGGTTGTCATGTCCACACTGAGTATTTCCATTTCTAATGTGCTGTTAGCACAGTGCTAGGCTACTTAGCTCTTCACAGAGGCTTTAGTAAACACTGTGTCACCAAGTGCTTCGTTAAATTAGATGTATTCCAGCCTTTGCATGTCAATGTCTTTAGACACCTGTAGCATAAGGAAGAATCTAGAAGTTCCTGTGAACTGTAACTGCACGGTTCTTTGACATGTGACTGTCTGCACTGCCGCGTGTGCACACTTCTGTTTAACAGTGGACAGAGGGTGTAATTAAACGGCTGCATATATGCATGGTACCGAAATTCATGTTAGATTTCAGTCTTACTTGGTACCCACCCTCCCACTGGTTGAGAACCACTGGTTTAGAGCGTCACATCTACCTTTTTCTGTTTTTCTGCTATTGACGTTGGAATGGAATCACTCATTTTCAACACAAATGATCGATCAGAAACTGTACACATCCCACCAGTTCAAAGATTCTCATGGCAAAAGTGTCAGATCCTTCACGCTACAACTTAGAAACTCAAGTCACCTCTCACTCAAACACCCTGTGAACTATTTCTCCAAACCCTTGCACAAGGCTACTAAGAAGCTGCTGGATTTGCAGGATTTCTATTTGAACTTTTGTAATGATTTTTCTCAGCTCTGTATGTTTGCCAAGTGCATCACATGACCAGAGTCCACCAATAGTAAGACGGTTCAGAGGCAATTTGTAGGGTTTATATCACTGCTGTTGTTTACTTCTAATCTTTTAAAACTAAGGCACCATTTCATAATGCCTTGTAGGAGTTGTAGGCTTGTGCACTGTATGCCTTTCTGTTTGTGAGCTCCACTAGACTTAAAAAAAAAACAAAAAAAAAAGGTTTGGACCAGATGTGGCTCGGCTTGCACTATTTATTTTTTTCAGAGAATTACCTCAGGCTGTGCACACAGTGGAAGATTTGTAAGTTGCACCACTGCCACAGTTTTATTTCTACAGAACAATAATACTTGAGCACTATATCCTCCTGAGACCCAGTAATGCACTTTTCTTCTCCGTATGGGACAAACATTTCACAGACTTACTTAAAAATTGTCAACATCGTAAATGACATTCCATTAAACAATTATGAATAAATAGAAATATAAAAAAAAAAATGCATTTGAATAAACTGTTGCATCGACATCGCAATGTACATGTTCACAATAATCACTAGGGTTCTATAGTGCAACCAATTTAGTCATAAATGCGACTTAATTTTTCAAAATTGCGACTTAAAATAAATTGATGTTGCACTGGTGCGACCAGAAAGAAAAAAAGTCTGTAACTCTACAAGTCTCCTGGTGATCAAGAGACAGAAGAGACAGAACTCACTATTTGCCAGTTCATGCAGATGAGCGTGGTTTGGGTCGTACGTAGTCGTGCACGTCGCCGAGTATGTTCTCATAACGTTCTAATTAGTTGTCAAACACATACACTTGCATCAGCTCATCACTGATTATCTGTTTGATGGTTAACTTATAATGAAAACATTTCAGGACTTTCTGTGCAGAGGAGCGGTGACCAACTGCGAGTACGTTCTAATAACGTTCTAATTAGATGTCAACACATAGCTACATGTACATTAGCTATATGCTAATGTCCATCCACTGCAGCGGTCTGCAGCGTAGACACGCACACTCATACTGAAAGACGTAAGACCTAAGTACAGCTGAGGGACATTGATTGCAAAACAGGAGAGTCTATAAGATATGGAGCTGTGTTCAGTTATGAGCCTTTAAGACACTTGCACTTTTAATTTAGAATTTTTTTTTATATATTATATATATTTAATCTCAGTGAAGCACTTTAAGCAATAGTACTTTTCAGTCAGTTCTAATCTTTCTTGTAGAGCTTGTAGGCTCCAAATAAAGAACTTTGAATCAAATTAATAATTGATAATTGATTAATAATTTACAAATCAATATTGTCTTAATGGACAAGGATAAAAAAAAGAAAAGAAAAAAGTGAACTGCGGTGTTACATGCAATTCAGTTTATAAATTTGGGTGCAACAGTGCAAAAAGTTAGTTTAGAGCCCTGGTAACATCACAGCTCCTGCAATTATTTTTATTTTTATTTTTTTGTATTCATGTTTTATTTATTTTTATTAATTTAATTTAATTTAGTTATTTAATTTAATAAAATGTTTTACATTTTTAAATATATTTAATTATTTTTAGTCATTTATTAATTGTTTATTTTTTATTTATTTGTCTTTTTTATCTATTCATTTATTTATTTTTTATTTTATTATTATTTTAAATTTTCTTAATTTTAATTTTACTGATTTAATTTAATTTATTTTTATTTTTTTATGACCTCTACCAAGGAGGTTATGTTTTTGCTGGTGTTTGTCTGTCTGTGTACAACATAACTTTTGGGGTATGGCGGTAATGGAGATAGATTTTGGTGGTTGGGGGGGGTCTGCACTCTCAGAGTGCTTTCCTAGTTATTAATTAATTAATTAATTTTTAATGTAATTAATTTTGATTTATTTTGTATTTGTCTTATTTATTCATTTATTTTAATTGTAATTTATAAAATTTTTTTTTTATCAATTTTTATTTACTTATTCATAATTATTCATTTTATTTCATTATTTCAGTTAAAGAAGGATGACAAACATATATTTTAATCTGTTTGACCCTTTGCGTCGTCACCACACAGCTGTTATAGGAGTTTTTCATATCACAATATATTTCTCAGGGTTAAAAGAAATTGTTATTTTTTTCTAATATCATGCAGCCCTACTATAGAATATGTGTTAAAAGATGTAGGATCTGACACTTCTGCTTTGTTACTCCACAGAATAACACAGTATAGTACAGCTTCACATTTTAAAAGCATGTGTGAAAATAATCGTAACTCAGCGACTCTTTACTAGACTAAGGTGTTGTGAGTCACACAACATTTACAGACGGATTTTTAGCAGTTGTGCGTGACTCAGTGTGAGCTGGATCTGCCTAAAATATGTCAGTGTCTGACCTTCCTTTACAGCTGCCTTTCCTAAATGTAGGATCAGGATTGAAAATGGGTCACAGACCTTGTTTATCTGGGGAAATACATAAAAATACGACAAAGCGCCACCCCATTTCCATAAAAGTTGTATAAAATGTGAGTAAAAATAGAATGTGTAAATGTCATGAATCCATGTTTTATTTACAGTACTACAGTAGTGTGTTGTAGATGGTGCAGTAGTTATTATTATTAAAATGTAAGAGAAATTCTTCATAATATTCATGTGTTTTGTGGGTTATGTATCATTTAACACTGACATTTATATTATTAATGTAACTTTACTGTTGTTGATTAACAAAATAATAAACAAATATTTTTGCATATTATCTTCATGAAGTAATAATTAAAGTAATAACTAGTATTACATTTTAATAAAATGTGAGAAATTAACTGAATACTTTTTTTAAATTCATTTTTATTTTATGATGAGTTTTAAACGTGTTTTCCAGCTGAGTGACATTTTTGTAATTCCAGCATAAATTTATTCATATAAAAAAATGCAATCACATGCAAACATATATATATATATATATATATATATATATATATATATATATATATATATATATATATAAAAGTTCTGGAAGACGACCCTGTCAGAACGGTCCGTGGAAGTTTCAATAGTGGAAACACACCTAGTGTCCTGTTGAGTCCCCACACCTGACCGTTGTCCCTCTCACCCTATATATTCTCCTCTTCCCCGTCATCCAATAGTTATTTCTTTTGTTAGTATTCTGGTATTTGGGTTAGGGAGGCCACAGAGCTTCTTTTTTGTTTTGTTTATTTTGTACTTTGGAAAAATAAATAGTTTTTAAGTTCATCTTGTCAGGTTTTGATCTCCTGTATTTTCAGTTCAGTTCAGTTTAATTTATTTCGAGCACAAAATCGTCAAAAGATCAATCAAAGTGGTCAACAAAAATGTAGTTTTGCACATGAAAAGGGGTGGGAAGAGGTAAAGTTTATACACTCCCATCACCTTTTTTTTTTTTACAAAGTAATAATCCATCAGATTCAATGATTTAACACACTTTTTTTATGTCCATTTATTATTAACACGAAAAATCCATTATCATTTATATACACATCTTTTTTGTAAGTCACCTCACACAATACAATTTGTATAATCAACTATAAGTATATTTATATTCACTTTACATTTACTATTTGTATTATTTTTGGATCCATGGTTTAGAGTATTATCATAAGATTGTGTTACTATTGTTAATTAATGTTGTACAACTTAAAATTATTTTATTTTTTTATAAAAACTTGGTGAGACACTGGTGAGCTTCACTAGCAGCTCTACCCCCACCAGGCTTAGCAAGATTTCTGGGGGAAAATATATATATATATATATATATAATTTATTTTTTTCATTTTTTTCTCATCTCATGTCTGGCCAGTTCCATTAACTGGTTGGCTCCAGTGTGTGTGTGTGTGTGTGTGTGTGTGTGTGCGCACACTTGTATTCCTATCTTTATGGGGACATTGATATGTTTACACAGTCACACCATGGGAATCTCTGACAACATAGGGACTAAAATTCAGGTCACCACAAGGATTAAATAAAAAGATATTGGAGAAATCTGTGTGAAGTATGCAAATTGATGCTAATGATATCCCCTATAAATACATGAACTTGTCTTTTCTGGAAGTCCCCATAATGCATGAGGGAAATGGGTGCAAAGCAAAACATTTATATTTTAAACTATCTATCTATCTATCTATCTATCTATCTATCTATCTATCTATCTATCTATCTATCTATCTATCTATCTATCTATCTATCTATCTATCTATCTATCTATCTATCTATCTATCTATCTATCTGTCTGTCTGTCTGTCTGTCTGTCTGTCTGTCTGTCTGTCTGTCTGTCTGTCTGTCTGTCTGTCTGTCTGTCTGTCTGTCTGTCTGTCTGTCTGTCTGTCTGTCTGTCTGTCTGTCTGTCTGTCTGTCTGTCTAGACCAGGGGTCTGCAACCCTGGCCCTAGAGAGCCGCTATCCTGCATGTTTTAGATGTTTCCCTCTTCCAGCACACCTGACAGACATTATCAGTCTTCCACACAGCTTGATGATTGGCTGATCATCTGAATCAGGTGTGTTGGAAGAGGGAAACATCTAAAACATGCAGGATAGCGGCTCTCTAGGACCAGGGTTGCAGACCCCTGGTCTAGACTTTTTTCCATTTATTTTTTCTATTATTTTTAATATATTAAGTTTTTAATTGAATAATTTTTGTAAATGTTTTTTTTAAGATTTTTAAATTTTGAAATGTATGAAAATGTTTTGTATTTATTTAAAAAAAAAGAAGAAAAGAAAGATGTGTTTATGCTCATTACCAAATGGTTACTTTACCTACAAGTGATGATTACACACTTGGTCCTCATGAGGCATGAAAACCTGTGTGTGTGTGTGTGTGTGTGTCAGCTTAAGGAATTGCTGCAGTAGAAGTGTGTGTCTGCCCCACTTTCAGTCTTTTAATCATGTATAGACACTTTCCTCTGAGTGTGTAACACACACACACACATATGAGTGCATGTTCAAACACTGTCACCCAGGGTTTCAGTACAGTAAGTGCCAGAAGAGATTTCATTTCTAACTCGCTTGACCTGATATTACCTCGTGTGTGTAATGTAGCGTGTTTGTTTGTGTGTGTGCGTTACCTTTGGAATAGAACGACAGACACACGTAGTGATTCATTCTATTGTATCTCCAAGCATTGTAAATATTAAAGACGTAAAAAAAAATGGGGTCAGATCAGCCTGGGTTGTGAAACACAGTAGCTCTTTTCCAAATGTATCTTCAGTGAAGTGTGAAAGCATGTTCACATCTTGTGTGTGACAGACTGACAGGGACATGCTTTATAGTTAATCCTCAAATGACCTTGTAGTGGTCGTAGCCCGTCCCTATGACTAACACTAGTTAAATATGCTGCTACAAACAACTCTACAGCTTCACTTTACACATGCTTGTATTGTCGACATGTTCAGGTGTGTATGACGGCTGCATGTCGTACATAGCTTTGCGTGATGTCACCGTATCGCCTAGTAACGTGTGCCGACATTTTAAAAGAAGAAAACAACAGCGTAGCAACACTAGACGGATAGCTCTGCTGCGATGTCATCTGACTATTTTGATAAACTTCTGCCCTCCGCAAAAGACCGGGATGAACGGAAATTAGTGGAGATCAACTAGAGAGCTGTCCGTATAAATTACCGTCAGGTTCTTGGCGAGATGATCAAACAATATGGCCTAATATTGAGCGACCAGCCATCCACGTCCTGGTATATATACACGAGAAAAAATGCGAAGTTATAAGAGCCTGAAAACATATGTTTTGTTTGAGGTAGGTTACATACATGTATATGAAATACTTCTCTACCCGTCACTCACTCAGCCTCCAGAGCACTCCACCATTTTAGTTTTACTTCCACTTTGATTCCAGGTCTTGCCATCATCTGGAAATATTCTTCTCAGCGCCTGAAGTAACACTGCACGTTTTTCACCTTTTTCTGTCGGTACATGGAAAACGACAGCTTCTCTTCCATCCAAGCATGGTTACTGCACAAGATTTGGGCATTTTACACAAAGTTTTAAGCGTTCAGGACGATGCAGTGCACTTCACACATGCTGTTGTTTTCCCCTTTTACTGGAGGAAATGACGTCACCGCGAAGCTATGTATTATAAAAAAAAACTGACATTGCGATTCTTTTTTTTTTTTTTTTATCCTCTGATATATATTGTGATATGAAAAACTCCTCATGAGTATATAACAGTTATGTGGTGCCAATGCAAACAGATTAGTGGTCGACACAGAACACACGTTTTCGTATTGCACTAAAAGCCTACATTTAAAACAATAACTACCTCTAAATGCACACAGCTGGAACACTCACTGTTGTCTTGTCCTGTCATACCTGGTTAGTTTAGCAGTACTAGGTAAAAGTAGCCTTAAGATACTGCATTTTATTTATTTATTTATTTATACTAACTTAGTTTAGAATTTGTCCTGCTGTGCGTCTGCAGTTTTCTGTTGTCCATGTAAACGCATAGAGTGAAATGTAATTTTGATTCCTTTGTATGTCAAGTACATGTGAAGACATTGACAATAAAACTGACTTTGACTTAATTCATTTATATCAGTATCATCTATTTCAGTGTTTCCCAACCCTGGTCCTCTCACCACACTATCCTGCATGTTTTAGATGTTTCTCTCTCCAACCACACCTGATTCAAATGATCAGCTGATCATCCAGTTCTGCAGAAGAATGATAATGACCGTCAGGTGTGTTCAAAGACGGAAACATCTAAAACATGCAGGATAGTGTGGTGAGAGGACCAGGGTTGGGAAACACTGATCTGTATCATACGAGCTAATTAAAATAAAATAAAAAAATAAAATAAAAAATACAAAAATTAGTAAAAAAAAAAAAAAAAAAAAAAAAAAAAAAAAATATATATATATATATATATATATATATATATATATATATATATATATACATAAATGAATACATAAATAAAACAGACAAATAATTAGATAAGCCAATTAAAATAAATAAATTAAATAAATAAATAAAAATAAATAAATAAAATTACTTATATATGCAAATAAATAAAAAAAATACAAACAGTCAAATAGATTTGTTGTCGACACAGAACATACGTTTCAATGCCATCCTTCTTGTAGCCAAAATAATTAAATAAAATGAATAATTCAAAGTGAATTTTTTAAAAAAGTATAATGCTGAATATGTAATTATTGTCCGTCTTTGTCTTAAGTGTTGTGGTGTCTTCCACATGTCTTCTGTCTTTAACACTAAACCTCTCAGTTGGGTCGTCCCACTGTCTTGTCTCATCTCATCCTTGTACAGTTTTGGCTAGAACAGCAATTATCACTTAAAGAGATTATCCAGAGTGAAATTCATTTTAGCTCAATTTGCACATGGTTAGAAGACATCAAAATCACACCATTCAGATGTACAGTGAAATATTTAAATGTTGCTGTTTTGAGCCAAACTGTGTTAGCATAGAAGTGATTAGGTATGTCCTTTCACTGACATTAAACTCTATTTTTAGACTTTTTCTAAAGTTCTAAATAACATCACACTGTGGTATTAAGTAAAGGGGCCA
>CM035793.1:10878909-10896409 GCA_020466265.1 Siphamia tubifer
GGCTGATCGATTGGTCGACCTCTAGTGTGTGTGTGTGTGTAGTTTCCTATTTGTGACTTTATATCACATCTTAAGTGTAGTTTTTTTGTCTTTTTTGAAACAACTTTTACAAGTCTAGATTTTCAGATTAAGGGAAAAAAAAAACTATTCTTTGAATATAAAAGTATGCAAATTTATTTGTATATCATTGACATACAAGGCAATTCAAAGTGTTTTATATAGACACAGAAGATGAATTCTATGGGAATAGCAGAATAAAACATTAAGCAATGTCTTTTTAACTTTTTTTTCCTATTTTTATGTACAACACTTTGGTTTCCACTATAGATCTTTTACATCTGCCGTACAAATAAATTTGATTGATTGATTGAAACTGACTCCAAATGAGCTGTTCTTCAGAGTTATTATTTTCTGAAATTCACATCTGTAAAAATCGAATACAAATTCCAAGAACGATAACTCTATGTACGACCTCCATATACTTTCACCCTACCTCTTACTTTTCTGTTCAATGCCAGAGTGTGTCCATCTGTGGACACATTTTGCTCCACTCACAAAAAGTGCAATCTAATGACCCAAACAGGAAAAACTAAAGTCCACATTCCATCTGAGTCAAATAAGCAGACTGAATGACTTTCAAGATTTAAAGATTCAAAGTGTTTATTGTCATGTGCACAGTATGGGAACATGTTTCCCTGTATAATCACATTATTACTTTGCTGCCCACAGAATACCTTACATGTAGTAAAGCGAAAGGAAATCTACAATAGAAATGTACAAAGTTACAATGGAATGATGAAATAAATAACGTAACCGTAGGCACTAAGGCCAAGTAACAGCAGTACATTCCAATTCTAGGTGTGAATACACCCTGCCAGTGGTTTCTGTGATGACATTGTTCATCTGTATGTCATCATTTTCTGTCATGTATTGTTCCTACACCTTCTCAAACTTCAGGTTTCAATTGTCCATCTATGTCCATTTTCTGAAAATGCTTGACTCCTCTGCTGTCCACGACTGAAGTCAATGAAACTAAGATAATATTGTTACGTACCGAGCCATAACTCAAATGCAGAAAACACTGTTATGTCAGATTCACAAAATTTATTAGTTTCCACAGGAAACCCACAGATTAGGCAAAATAACAGGTGAAGCACAGAACATTCAATACAAAAGGCGTCGGTTTCATTCATCCCTGAGTGAAACCTGGAATCCAGGGCATCCAGAACCAGGGGGTGAGACTGGGGATGGTTTGGGGTCAGTCCGAGGTCATTCACCATACATATGCTGGGGCTCTGCCTGGGTCAATGTCAAGGGATGGAACACAATACAGGCACAATACTCATGGGTTGGGCGAAGACGGTCAAAACCCAGGATGTGGTCAGGTGTGTGGAGGTCAGGAATGAAGACTATCAGCCAGGGGTCAACAACAGATCAGATCAAACACATGGGAAACAGGAACTCAGGAGATCATAGGATAGAAGGAAAAGGCTCCTGACTATCTGGCAAGGAATGAAAAACTGAGAGCTGGTTAAATAAATGCACCTCAATGACCCGCCGCTGGGTCATCAGGTGCTGCATGACTGTTCAGGACAGGGAACTAGGTGAAAGATGAGAGACAGACAGAAATGCAGAAGAACCAGAACAGAAGAAAAACAGAAACAGAAAGAGCAGAGATAAAAACAAATATCATCACTTTTTGATTTTGTGGAGCTGATTCTTACTGGAGCATCTGTGCAGCATTCATACTTCACTGCAGACCATGAATACCATGCTGCACTTACACACCAACACGTGCGCGTAGAAAATACGCAGTACGGACAGTCAAGGTTAAACAAAGATAACCTGATTGTATTTAGGTTAAGGACAGTGTGGCATTTTGGAAGTGAGCCATGACCTTCCACACATGTACAGTACACACACCTGTCAGCGTTAGCTCTGTCCTCTGCTTCCTTACAGTCTTTCTGTTCTTTTGTCCTCTCTGTCTTGGTCATCAGACTTCATAGCAGGATCTCATGGGGACAGCTGGTGGGGCAGTGTGAGCACCTGCACTTGGTGTGTTTGTGCTTGTATGTGTTTGTCTGCCAACGCTGTAGCTGGGAGGGAATAGGATATGTGTGGTGTCCTACCCAAATGTCTGTACACTGATGTGTTGGTGTGTAGAGTCTGAGTATGTGAGCAGCCTGTGCTAGCAGCAGGATCCTGCCATAACTGAAGCGCTTCATGACGTACACTGGTGACTTCCTAACACCCTGCTGGGAACCCCAGACCTCTGGATGGGAGTCAACTGTGTTCTTAAAGTCAACTGGCCTTAGTGTTTATTTTTCTTAATGCCTTTCAGAATTGTCACACTATAAAAGACTTAATTGTATATCTATCTATCTATCTATCTATCTATCTATCTATCTATCTATCTATCTATCTATCTATCTATCTATCTATCTATCTATCTATCTATCTATCTATCTATCCATTTCCATCCATCCATAAACTTAAACAAGAAATACTTTTAAGTATTTGCATATAAATGAATATTGTTATTGCCTCTAACTGTCTCATCTGTCTGCACTGTCACTCATACTGTTCAGTAGGGACGTCCTGAGCCAATCTACAGATCGGTATTGGCTGCTGATGGCATTTTTTAGAAGATAATTTAGATTTAGTCACAAGATCCGGCTGATCTGGACCAGTACTTGGGGGGTAAACAAACATCCTGCCCCCTCAAATTAAATTTCCTGGAGGGTAGGGAAAAGTAGCTGCACATCAGCAGGAGGCTTAGAGGAATTAGGAAGTTTCACTTTCACTGTGTGTAGTGATGCACAAGTTGGAACGTACCCTAATATAATCCCTGGACGGATCTGTTGTTACAGCACGCTGCAGAAGTGGCAAGTATATGGCCTGTGGGCCAAAGCAGCCTGCCAAAGGTTTTTCATTTGGCACAGTGTGAATTTGGAAAGTGCAAAAATTATACTAAAGTTATTAAGAGTCAAAGGGGCCATAGATGTTTTAGTTCAGGTCTCACATTCAGGCCAATTGTGATGTGGAGTAAAATAATGGCATGAAAAGTCTTTTAATAATGACTGTAGGCCAGGGGTCTCAGACTCATTTACTTTCAAGGGCCACAGTAGGAAAGGAAAGGAAAGGTAAGTGAAGGATAGATAGATGGATGGATACTTTATTGATCCTGAAGGAAATTCAAGATAGAATAGTATGTAAATAATAACTGCAAACTTTTGTCTTTGATTTAGTGCAAAACATCCCCATTAAATTATGAAAATATTTTTCTTTTACAAACTATACAAACAAAAAAAAGTTGAGAATAACCAGAAAAAAAATCCTAGGAAATATAAACACAGTTTTAACAAAGATTTGCAACAAAATAATGTGAATTTTCTTCAGACATTTCATGTTGTTCATAACTATCTGACGTTATAGTTTATAAATGTAAATATTTCCATTAAAAAAAATAAAAAATAAAACAAAGATGTAAAAAAAATAGAAGTTGTCATTATCGGTATAATGTAAAAAGGTTTTTCACATCAAACTGAAGATAATATGGATTTATTATTTTTTGTAGGTTTTTATGTCATTTGACTGTAGATAATATTGGTCTGTATGTGGAACCTGAACTAAAATCAGTTCCACACCCTTGACTGTGGAATTATTGACCTTTTTAAATTCATCCTTAGGAGCCACATTGGTACCCTTGGGTGGGCTGTATTTGGCCCCTGGATCACATGTTTGAAACCCTTGCTCTAAATTTAAATCAAAATGTCATATTAAAAAGTTGGTATTGTGTCAGTATCAGATCGATATTGGTGAAACTAATCCAAACAAATCAATTGGATTGAATGAAAAACCAAAAAAGTCCAGGTTGGAACATCTCTAGACTTCAGTGTTTTGAATGCACAGATGTGATTGGCTGAGTCATATTAAGTGGGACTGCACTTATATAGTTCTTTTCCACCTTCATGGTGTTCAAAGCGCTTTACATTAGCCTCACATTCACCAGTAAGTTTCTAAGGTTCTGTCAGTCCTACTGGGAGACTAAGTCAGGGTTCAGTGTCTTTGCCCAAGGACACTTCAACATGTGGACAGCCAGAGGCGGGACGTGAACCGCCAACCCTTGAATCATTGGACGACCCACTGAGCCACAGTTAGTGACCGCTGGTGTTGGTTCTTGTTGTCAACATTTCATATCAGTGGTGGTCCAATCGGGCTTTAAAAAGCCTGGGTCGGGTCTTTGGACCAGTGCTGATGTCGAGCCTTGATAATATTACATGTCAGATGTTTAGTAGTTCTAGTAGTTCTACTCAGCAGTAACTGAGTCGTATTCACACAAACACAGCGGGTCAAACTAAATCTAAAGTAACCAGTGGTCAGCGTGTGTTTATGGCTTAAATGTGGACACATTTCAATCCACTTCACTGAAACTGCCAGTAAAAACAAGGCAGAAACTAGTTTCCTAGAAGCCAGTATAATGATGCTACTACCAGGGTTGTATTGATCAGACATTTAGAGGGTCCTGCTGAGAAAATAGGACATCCAGTTGTTCATTTTCTACAGTCAAGGGCAGATGGGGGGGGGTTGGGGGGTCCTGGTCTTCAAGAGCTGGGATCCTTTTTGCTATTTCCCTGTTCCATCACACCTAATTCAATTCTTCTTGTACCTGGAATAATTAAATAAAATTAATAATATAAAATAAAATAAAAAAATAATTAAAATAAAAAAGGAAATTAAAATATACAAATAAATAATATAATATGTAAACATTTAAAAATGTAATTCAAATAAATAAATAAAATAAAAAAAAGAAAAGAAAGAAATAAAGAAATAAAAATAAAAAAATTACAAATGTTGCTTTTCTTTCTGGCAGCGAGCCTTGGTTTTGTGTGATTTTTCTCTTGTTGGTTTTGGGTGATTTTCTCTTGTTGGTCACTCATTTTTCAGTCTTGTTACCAGTGACTCAGTCCAAACTGTTTCAGAATGATTGTGATGTGCTCAGTGTGTGTCAGGTTCTATTGAAATTAGAAAATGTTGAGTTCATTTGTCTCCTACATTAACAGAACCTGTCATGTGACTATTGCGAACACGTACATTGTGATGTCGATGCTCAAACAATATATTGTGTAGCTGTAGTATAGACTCAGGGTGGGAAATCCTGGTCCTCGAGAGCGGGGATCGTGCAAGTTGTTGTTATTTCCCTGTTCCATCACACCTGATTCAATTAATGATCAGCTCATCATCATGCTCTGCAGAAGCCTAGTAATGATGTAATGGCTTCCAGGTGTGATAGAGGAGGGAAATATCTAAAACATGCAGGATACTGGCCCTCGAGGACAAGGATTGCCCACCACTGGTCTTGGGCATCCTGGCCCTGACATCTACAGTAACTAGCTAAAAGCCTGACTATCCATAATCACGCTACATTATTTCACTAATTCACTTTTGACTCTGAAATCTGTTTCTTTGGGCTCGTGATGGATAATGAATGTGTGCTGTGGTGCGGTTACGCTTGGAACACTCGGGAGGGACTCACGAATTAGCGGTGGCTCCGTCCTTTACATGTGTCACAGGTACGGATCGATGAATGAGGGTCAAAGGGTAACGAAAAGCATCATAGGTAGCTCCCTCATAGCCAATGGGATGCTACGTACAGTACATACTTGACATATTTACGTACATTACATAGTTACGAACAGTACATTGAGGTGAAGTTTTTTTTTATTACTTGGATTATTCGTTAGCTAGGTCTTTCGTAAGTAGAGGTACCACTGTATATGCAAACTGCAATGGAAACAGTTTTTTTGCAATGGTCACATGTTCACTTCTCTGAATAAAAATGGGACAATATAATACATATAAAACAAAGGTCTCAAACATGTGGCCGGGGGCCAAATGCGGCCCACCAATGGTTCCAATGCGGCCTGTGGGATGAAGAGCATAATTACCTATTAAATGACTCCATATTTTCTTCTCAATTTTTTTTTTCTATAAATGATGACAACTTCAAATGTTTCTAAATGTTTTACTGCAAAAATAATGTTCAATTATGAAAATATTTACATTCACAAACTATGCTGTCACAATAAAATGTGAATAACCTGAAATATTTAAAGAAAATTAGACAATATTTGAACCATTTTCTGCTTCTGTTACTAAGAGTTTAGTATCTTTGTAGAACTGAGCCATAATAAAACACAGACAAATGATAAATTGAGACTGAATATTGTTGAATTTGCCCTGATTTTCTTTATACATTTTCTTTGCATTTAGATAATTTTATCATAATTTAATGGGGTTATGCACTAAAACAATGACAAAAATGTGGAGTTGTCATTATTTATAGGTTATTATGTTTTCGTTTTATTTATTTTTATTGCTGATAATAATAATAACAATAATAATAATAATAATAAGAATAATAATTCATTATTCATTCATTATAAAACTTGTCTTGTCATCTGAACCCGCATTATCCTCACTAGGGTCACAGATGTCACTGGGGGTCTAATCCAGCTACAATGGGTGAAGGCGGGGTACACCTTGTATGAGTCTACAGTTCATCTCAGGGCTGAACATATATAGAAAAACAATCACATTTAGATTAACTAATTAACCTATCACTGCATGTGTTGAGGAAACCAGAGTACCCAGAGAAAACCCACGCAGACGCGGGAAGAACAGGCAAACACATTAAGTTTGGCGTGGGACTTGAACCAGGGACCTTCTTGCTGTGAGGCATGAGTGCTAACCACCGCACCACTGTGGTGCCCATTAAAACTCTAGCAGGATAAATTAGTTCACACTTCCGGGTGATTAATGGGAACAGTGCAGCTGTTTGTGGACGAAAGTGTGACTGCAACATTACACCCCCCCCCCACACACACACACACACACACCTCCCAAAATGTAAAGATGACCAAAATGTGATATTGTTGAGTTATAATTTAAGCTGCTTTATATTTTGTTTGAGCATCAACATCACAATGTATGTGTGCACAATAGTCAATAGTTATTTATCATATATTTTATTCTTTATGGTTTTTTATTGATTTGTCTTTTTTATGCATTTATTCATACACACACACACACACACACACACACACACACACACACAGTGTTGTGACTGGACTACTGAACTGACTATATAAACACTAATGTGGAAGGTATAAACATTTTCAACACTCACTCACTCACTCACTCACTCACTCACTCACTCACTCACTCACTCACTCACTCACTCACTCACTCACTCACTCACTCACTCACTCACTCACTCACTCACTCACACTTGGTGGTGGTAGTATGACTACAGATGTATGACAAAGTATTTTAACACTAAAATACCAAATGTGTGAAAACACTGGCACTGAGGTGCTGGAGTTGTACAAGTGAGGAATAAGTTAGTTTGCAGTGTTATGAACGAAGTGTGTGTGTGTGTGTGTGTGTGCAAAGAGGACATGGCTTTGTAAGTAAAGATGGCTTTCAGAGGTCTCTGTTTAATATGAACCTTTCATATGTATACAGTATGTTTGTGTGTGTGTGTGTGTGTGTGTGTGAGGAAGCATTAAAAGGAGTAGATAATTAGTATGCATGTGGAGGCACCGTATATGCAAAATGTTACCGGATCACAGTGGGAGTGTGCACGTGTGCATTTGAAGATGATGATGTGTATGTTCCATACAACCCCCCCAATACACACACACACACACACATATATATATATATATATATATATATATATATATATATATACATACTGCTTATCATGTTGTAATAATCACTTGTAGGTAAAGAAACCATTTGGTAGTGAATAACTACAAAGCAACCTAGAAAAGCACTGAGAGCGTAACCCTCCGCCAAGGCAGACCCCCACATTCAAATGAAGGGAGGTCTGCCAAGGAGGTATTGAATTAAATTTCAATGATGTGACTGTGTAAACAGATCAATGTCCCCACAAAGATAAGAATACAAGCACACACACACACACACACACACACACACACACACACACACACACACTGGTGTTGGGTTGGGGGAGTTGGGGGGTGGATTGATCAAAGACACTCTACAAACTCGCTTACAACTAAGGAATGCTGAATAATTCCCTCCAGTGGTTTGTTGTTCAGTCTTAGTGTAGGACGACAGCCTCACACACATGTAACAGACTTACAGTTTTAGTCCCTTTTACTAGTTGCTTTTCCATTGACCTTCAAATGGTGCAAATATAACTTCCGCATAAAAAATGTTCCTTATGGAAATGACAGTTTCATGAAAAGTCTGACTTTTGATAAAAATATTTTGCGCTGATAAAAGATGTTTTTTCAGTGGAAAGACTTTTCCAGAATAAGTCACATGAATAAAAAAAAGAAGCAAAGATGAAGAGTTTAAAAAAGAATGTGGGACAGTACGTATGGACACACCAGGACACCACAATTATTTTTGAAATTTAGTATAATGTATTATAATAATAATAATATTAATAATGAATATAGATTTAAATCAATATAATATTTATGTTCATCACTATATTTATGGTATGACTTTTTGTTACCTTATGTTTTTTTGTCTGTTTGTTTTTCAGCAAGATAACACAAAAAGTTATTGACGGATTTTGATGAAACTTTCACAGATGATTGATAGTGTGTCAAGGAAGAAACCATTAAATTTTTTAGCTATAAAGGTCAAAGGTCAACGTCATAGGTCAACACCTAAAAAACATAAGTGTTGATATCTCAGAATCCAGACCAGATAGATTGAGGCAGTTTTTTTCATTCACTTCATCTTAACTTCAGACGTCAGATGAGATAACACTGATCGGCTCGATGACGTCAAGCGAATGGTATATTTGCAAAATGTATGACCTTTACTTTAAAGCAAGGTTATTGACATATTTAGTTAATATGATAATATCTTGTGTTTCATATTTAACATTAGATTGTGCGATGTTACATAACGTCAGAGGTCGAATATTTAAATGACCATATCTCAAAAACTGGACCGAGAATATCTTTGAATTATTTAAAACCCTCTAAGGGATTGCTAATAACCGCTAAAATAAATCGTTAGCGAACACGGAACAGTAGTTTAGGAACATCCAGATCCAAACCACGGATTCAAACTTGTGCCGCTTCATGGAGGTCTGCGCTCTCGGACTGATCTAGATTCATCTTGTACCTAAATAAACAGACGTCATTTAGTCATTTACACATCCCAAATGTAAAACAGAGAACTGGGGAGGATACACATCAAGTCAGTCAGCTGCTCGTGTCCTTCGACTATATTCAGGTTTCCTTCCTCCTCCACTCTCCAGGCTCAATCTCTCTGGTGTTGGACGTCCTGTGTCCTGTCCACAAAGGTATTTTGTATGTACCTGTCACCTTCAGTAGCTGCCAGGCGACTGTCGCTGTGGACAGCGACAGTCGCCTTCACCATCTTAACTGCCTTATGATTGGACAGTTGATGATTCTGAAGCGTGAAGCTAATATTCCAAAAGCATTTTCTACCACACATCTTACCCTGGCTGGTCAATAATTGTAAACATGCATCCTCGCCCAAAAGGTTCATGTCTTTAATAGGAAGAAAAATTAATGTCATCATTGTGGTAAAATATACATTTGTGACATTGTCCACCGTCACCCCAGCAGACGGATGTACAAATGCTATTGGTCCGTCTGTCCGTCCGTCCAGGAACACTAACAGCTTTGAGGGAAGATCACCAAATGCACACCACACATGTCGCTCATAAAGGCCTTGCTCACGTTTGATGATGACTCGTACGTTTTGACAAATGTTTTTTGTCATTTGTGCGATGGTTGACACAAGGTCTTCAGGCCAACAGCAGGCTTTTTTTTTTTTTTTCATTTGGGCAGCATGGCATAAGTTTATCTCATAATTTCAACTCTTTCTCATAATTCTGTATTTATTTTCCCATATTTATGATTTTATCTCATAATTTAGAATTTTTGTCAATTTTTTTTTTTACTTCTAATCTCATAATTATGTTTTTTTTTATCTCATAATGACGACTTTTTATCTCAATTGTGACAAAAAATTATAATTTTTTTTTTTTATACTTACCCTAAATTTCTTGTCCATATCCACTAAACTGGGGGAGGCACGGTGCTGCAGTGGGTAGCACTTGTGCCTCACAGCAAGACGGACCCTGGTTCTATTCCCACACCAGACCTTTCTGTGTGGAGTTTGCATGTTCTCCTTATGTCTGCTTGGGTTTTCTCCCACCATCCAAAGACATAATTGATTAATTAATATTGTCCATAGGTGTGAATGTGAGAGTGATTGTTTGTCTATATATGTTCAGCCCTGAGATGAACTGGAGACTCATACAGGGTGTACCCCGCCTTCACCTGTTGTAGCTAGATTAGGCCCCCCCAGTGACCCCTCTGACCCTAGTGAGGATAAAATGAGAATTTGTTAATTTAGTTATGTTTATGGCTTAACATTTTACAATAGAACTATAAAGGGACTCTTTCTTTGTAACTACAGTTATGTAAAATAGGCCATCAGTGGAATAACCCAATTCAACTCTGGCATTGCGCAATCAGGCGTGTGGTCATGTAGGATTTTTTTTTTTTGTTTATACAATGTTTGTGTGTAGCTTATTTATTAATTACCTTCGCCAAGGAGGTTATGTTAATTAGCAAGATAACTCAAAAAGGTATGGGCAGATCTTGATGACATTTACAGGATAAGTTGGTAATGGGGCAATGGGGAAATGATTAGATTTTGGTGGTGACCCGGGGGGTGGGGGGGGTTAAGATAACAAAAAAAAATTATGGATAGATTTTGATGACATTTTCAGGATGTGTTGGGAGTGTCAGAAATAACAACTGATTACATTTTGGTGGTGATCCTGGGTTCTGGATCACTTTGAAATATATTCTCCATTTACCGCAATGTAAAATTTCAAAGTGATTCTCATGGTATACAAATGGGAGTTTGTCCTCTGCCAAATTTGACCCAAAAGAACTGTGAATAAATACACCTTCATCGTTCTCATACCATGGCCACATCGATAAATCGATAGTTGGCATCAGCGGCAGCCATAAAAATGATTAAAAAAAATAAAAAATCTTACAATTATAAAAGTCACTGCCAGAACAAGATGGTGCTCTAATGCAAATGTGTTTCCCATCAATTGCTCCAAAACAAAAGGAGAACATACCACCGTCTATATTTGGCTCTTTTTTTTTTTTTTTGCCTCTGCTGATTCAAAATCACCAACAGTACACACTCTTCTGCAGTCGCCATTTTAATCTGAAAATCAGCTGGTTGCTACACTATCCACATTATACCTGACTCAGTATTACTCAATATTGCACAAGAAATGTTTTTGCACACATCACCTGGTTCAGTTGTGTTCAATGTTTAAACTATGACAGGAAAATGTGTCACATGTGTCGCTTGAGTGTGTCACATGCATTTGACTATGAAACAGCCCTGAAGCTGCTTCTGTATCCAGTGTCTGTCACTGAGGGGTGGTCTTCTCTGTGCTACGTGCTCACATGCATGTCCAGCGAGAGAGATCTGTGGGGGTGGACCAATGCAAAATCAACTGAAAAACCAAAACCCCTACAGGCTGAAGTGAAAAGTACATGGTTTTGCATTCTTCTAACTCATTTACATTTTTCATTTTTCATCACATTACATTGTGATCAACATAATAGTATATGTTTCTAAACAGATATTCCTGTTTCCTCCTCCTCTTCCTCTGTTTAATGTTTCTCAGAGGTGGTCAAAGTACTCACATTCTGTACTTAAGTAGAAGTACAGTTACTTGTGTGAAAAATACTCTTGTAAAAGTAGAAGTACTGATTTACCTCATTTCTATCTAAAAAATAAAGCCTTTAAAAGTAACTTTCTGTGTAGATAATGTGTTTGATCAGGTCATTGTACTGGTTTGTGTGTGTAGGAAATTTAGGAAAATAAATTTAAAAGTAACAATTGAGATGAAATGTCATCATTATGACATAAAAACGGTCAATTAATAATGAATTATGAGATACAATCATATATGAGATAAATGCACAATTATGAGAAAAACAGTTGAACTTATGAGCTAAAAAGTCATATTTATGATACAGAAAGTCACAATTTGTCTCCATTGATTTTCTCTCTGAAGCCACTTATTTTTCGCACTGTTTAGTTTGAAAATGTAACGAGTCTTTTCTGAGAACATAAGGAGTATAAAGTACAAATATTTATATAAATGTAAGGAGTATAAAGTACAAATATTTATATAAATGTAAGGAGTATAAAGTACAAATATTTATATAAATGTAAGGAGTATAAAGTACAAATATTTATATAAATGTAAGGAGTATAAAGTACAAATATTTATATAAATGTAAGGAGTATAAAGTACAAATATTTATAGAAATGTAAGGAGTATAAAGTACAAATATTTATAGAAATGTAAGGAGTATAAAGTACAGATATTTATAGAAATGTAAGGAGTATAAAGTACAAATATTTATAGAAATGTAAGGAGTATAAAGTACAAATATTTATATAAATGTAAGGAGTATAAAGTACAAATATTTATATAAATGTAAGGAGTATAAAGTACAGATATTTATATAAATGTAAGGAGTATAAAGTACAAATATTTATATAAATGTAAGGAGTATAAAGTACAGATATTTATATAAATGTAAGTAGTATAAAGTACAGATATTTCTGCAAAAATGTAGGGAGTACAAGCAAAAAGTTGCCACAAAAATAAATACTCAAGTAAAGTACAGATACCTAACAAGTCTACTTAAATACAGTAATGCAGTACTTTTACTCAGTTACTTTCCACCTTTGATGTTTATTGACAGTTGTTAAAACCAGCTTAGCTGTTCATTAATGGCACCATGTGGACTGGAATCGTATTTATTTTTTGCTCACTGGAAGTGTGACACCTAATACTAACATCCTGTATATATGTTTTTATACTGATAGAAGTGAACTGTGAGCCTCTGTCTGTCTGTCTGTCTGTACATATAATGTGAGAAACTTCATACATTTTTTTCCCCATAGTGTTTTGTAGCAGATTTGAAATGTTTGTCCAACACTCTTTAAAATGTTTGTGGCTTAATTTGATAGGAGATAGCACAGAGATATCAGCAAACTGGATGTCATAAAACACGATAAGCGTCTAATTAGGGCTTGTGTAAAACTATTGTGAAGGACTGCTCAACAACATCGTAATATGTCTGTAACTATTTTTGGTTGTAATAATTTAGAGCGGGGTGACATGGTGGTGCAGTGTTTAGCACTCACGCCTCACACTAAGAAGGTCCGTGGTTCAATTCCCACAGCAGTGGGTGGGACTATTCTGTGTACAGTCTGCATGGGTTCTCTCTGGGTACTCCAGCTTCCTCCAAAGACATGCACTGATAGGTTTATTGATTCATCTAATGTGACCATAGGTGTGAATGTGAGAGTGATTGTTTGTCTATATGTGACCCACCACCACAAAACCAGGCATAAGTCGCGTGGAGCCGTTCAGAGCTACAGCCAAATTTAGGCTGGAAGGCGATTTCTTATGTGTGTTTACATTTTATCAAAAAACGGTACCTTAACACCTCTATTTTCAGTTCCTGTGGTCATTACATTGAAATCCAATCAATAAAGGTGTTAATTGAGTCAATTATTTAAGCGGCGACAAAAGTTCAGGGATTGCTGAGCAAAGACAAAGACGACTTCTTTTCACCGAACAAAACGATCTCCGTTCCGTGGGTAAACACCCAAGTGTTTGGTACGAGGTAAAAGCCTATATTGAATGTTCTGTCCAATGGTGTAAGCCAAATGATTATAATACGTCGCACTTCTTTCCTATTATTATAATATATAAAACTTCTGTGACATGTCCATCAGAGTGTCCTTTAACATCTGTGAATAATTTGTGTCAATCGAATACAAATTATTATGCATTGCTAAGGACTTCCTACCCCAAAAAAGTCCAAAACTTTGGCGGACAATATCTAAAAAATGCAAATTGCAAAATATGTCCAAATGTGGATATTAAAATTACCATAACTTTGGTTCTACTTGTGATAGAAACATAATTTTTTCACCATCTTAAACCTTAGTTTCCACTCTACCAAGCTACACAGATAACTCAGTTTTGATTTCCAGACACTTATGCCTGGTTTCGTGGTGGTGGGTCACATATGTTCAGGCCTGTGATGAACTGGAGACTTGTCCAGGGTGAACCACGCCTTCACCCTCTGGCTCAGTTGGTAGAGCCGGTCGTCCATTGACTGAAGGCTTGGCAGTTTGTGTCTGTGTCAGTTGGGCCGTTAACCTCTATAACTATAACAGTTATCATACAGGGGTCCATTTCACAAAGTGGATTTAATGAACACTGAGTCTGTTAACCCTGAAATGAAGGGTTTTCAGCTTTAACAGAAAGTATAGAAACCAATAGTATGCCAGTCACGAGTTTTTTTTATTATTGTTTGACCTTGTGATTACATCATAACAAACGAACAGACAACACTCATATAATACACATTACCTGAAATTATTTCTAATACTTTGTGTTATGTATCACAGTCACTGTATGATCAGTATTTTCATATTAGCCTCCATTGTTTAGTTTTTTTTCTTTCTCTTTGTTTGTGTGTGTTGCTCCTCGGGTGTGGGTTGAGGAGGTTGAGGCGTACGTGACTCTAAATGCTGTGACTTGCAGGTTCCACATGCCTTCATGTTCTGGGATATATTTGTTGTGTTGGTACAAACAAGAAAAAGTGTTTGTTAGTATCAGTTTCTGTCCTCGGGCCCTTGCTGTCACATGAGCATTTGACCTGATTTTGGGTTGCCAAGGCGATGCCTTGTTTCAGGGTTCAACCTATTGCTTCAGCTCCACCCAGCGACCTTGGGACATGTCTGTCTCCATGGTAACGGTCTCTGGGGTTACTGTAAAGAGTAATCTGTTAGTTGAGTGAATCTCTTTTACTCTGAATAAACTCTTTACTATTATTATTTATTTGTTTATAATAATGTGCTTGTTATTAGCAACACTTGCACCAGTATTACTATGAATCTACATCCACCTCTGGATCATAGGCTACATCATATATTGCACAATTGTGGCCAAAGGTTTTAGTAGGAAAACAAATCCCTTTCACATTAATGGTATTCATTTGCCAGTAGAAGTCTTTGAAACATATACCATAAAAAATATGGTTACGTTCTTTTGCAGTATTTAGCCCAAGGCTGTGGAATGTGTTTCCAGCAGCATTACAATCAACGACTGAGCTAGCTGTTTTTATTTAGGCAAGCGTTTGACATGTAGTCGACTGTCCATGTCTTTTTTATTGCTATGGTTGCTATGGTTTTATAACTTGTTTTATCTTTGTTTTTATCTTGGTTTTATAATAGTTACTTGTGTTTGTACTTGTTACTTGTTTTTTTTTTATTGTTTTTATATAATTTTGGAAAGCACCTTGTGCAGCTTTTGGTGTTGTAAGGTGCTATCTCAATAAAATTTGATTGATTGATTGATTGATTGAACATATAATTGTAGCTCAGATGTAGCTCAAAAAATGATGCACTAAAGAAAGTTGGTCTCACTTCAAAAACATCCCACAATGACTGTAGTGCTCTGACACTGGAGCTCCACTGAACAAGAATATGCTGAAAGAGCTCTGCAAAAGTTGTAAATATGAGTCAGCAATTTTCAGAAGTAGTTTAGCAGTAAGAGAGTTTAAGGGTCATTGAGTGATGTGTAGCAACATGAAACTGTGAGGTTGCAGATGACCTCCAACTGAATACCTTGTCACTCTGACAATGGCAGCAACAAACAAAAGCCACTTGTTTGACACAGTTCTGTGCATTTCATACTGTTCATGAGATTGTATCTGTGGTCCACACACAAAACAAGGACTAGAAAAATACACTTAAAAAAATGAAAAATGATAGCCTTTCTTTTCTGCAGCTTTGTCAAAACAACTAAATAATTTTATAGAATACATTGAAACAGAAGTTGTTCTTTCTGTGCCACAGAATAAAGCAACACAGCTGCATGTGTAGGATCTTCCCAACTAGGCATATTCAGACTGGGCTGTACCTGGGTACGATGTCACCTTTCCAGCAGATGTTGTGTCCACAAATGGGTACTGCAGCTGTGCCTGAGGATGAGTGGGTGAACATGGTCAAAACAGTAGGTTACAGTGTGGAAGGAATTGTGTCGCTATCCATCAAACACAGACGTGACAAACCCTTATGTCATCAACTGACTGTTCTGTTCTGTTTTCTACAAGGGCGGCAAGACGGGCAATACTTTTGTTAGTCTGTTTGAGGGAAAGAGAACAACAACCTTTGTTGTCCCTGATATATGAGGGACACACACACACACACACACACATACATATATATATATATATATATATATATATATATATATATATGCCCTGCTCCATGAATGTCTTGTTCCAGTTGCCAATTTAACATCAGGGTGTCCTGGTTCCTCAACACCTGCCACAGACCTTGTTGTCCCGGGCACCGTCCAAGCCTGTATGACTCTATTTATCGTATCGCTCATCGTGAGGTAAAGGCATGTGGGGTGGGGTGACCCCCACGATGGGAGAATGGCACCAGCAGATACCAGGAACAACATCAGAGATCTCTGTACAAAAGAGTGCATTGCTATGAACAGCTGAGATCCTGTGCAGAACATTTTTTTAAATATACACACATATATATACAGGGCTCTAAATTAACACCCGCCAACCCGCCAAATGCGGGTGAAAATCTAGCCACTTTGGCTGGTGGCGAGTGATATAATTTTTTTTTTAGAAAAGTGTCCTGATTAGAAAGCCTTCTCTAGTCCCGAACACCGACAAGACGAAAGTTCCTACATTTCCCATGAACTCTACCATGATGACGTCGCATGCGTCCATTGGCTGCGTCAGGCTGCGTCCTCATTGCATTCGATTTCGAGCATTTTCGCGTGGTTGACTCTGAGGTGAAGAAGAAGACGTTAAGAGATAGAAAAAGGAGAATATTTTCTGAAGCGTGTGTTGTGTCAGTGAGAACGAAAAAAAAAGAATGTGACGGTGATTGGGAGGTTCGGAGTGTGAGGGTGAGAAAAGGAAAAGACTGGAGGGGATGTTGTTAAGTCTGAGGTAAATAAAAAGCAGAGGACATTTAACCCAAAATGGCTTGGGGGTCGTGAGTGGCTGGTGTTCGACATGGAGAGAGACATAATGTATTGCAGCGACTGTCGAATGTAGGGTTAGGGTTAGAGAAAACTTGAGGAAAATTGAGCAACAAGATGTTATGTTATGTATTGTATAAATAATATAGGTGAGATAAAAGTAAAGAAGTGTTAACAGTGGAAGGTGAGAAAATATAAAAGTAACAAGATGTGATGTGAGTGTATGTTTACATATATTAAGTGGGGTAGTGGAGATAAAAAAGTAAAGAGGTAAGGAGTTAAATGTGAAAATGCAAAAAAAAAAAAAGTGATCATATGTATGAAGAA
>CM035793.1:10901409-10912470 GCA_020466265.1 Siphamia tubifer
ACCGCCTGGCTGCCGCACGCGCGCATAGACGTTCGACTATCGAGGCCTTTAAAAGCAAAGTGTCATCGGATGGTCCAATCACAGACCTATAGAAATAGTGTAGGTCTGTGGTCGCACTGGCGTCATCCCGTGTGCCGTCAGAGGCAGCTGGAGAAAAAAAGAGACTTTAACTTACACGCCGGCATTACGGCTGTGCCAGAGCTGACCGCGTTGATGCCTGTTTACAATTCTTAACGTTACCCGCTACAAAAAAGCTGCGACGCACCATAAAAACAAAAATCGATTTTCGAGCAACTTAATATCTAATTAGATACCAAGGTCAATATCGATTTAGTATCTAAAATCGATTTTGACAACCCTAGTGTGTGTGTGTGTTTGTGTGTGTGAATGACTATTAAAACATTTAGTGTAAAATCTAACTCCTGATTGAGACTTTTGGTTTGTTTTTGCACATTTAATTGAGCAAGAACAAGTAATATTAATAATACTAATAATAATAATACTAATACTACTACTACTACTACTACTACTACTACTACTACTACTACTAATAATAATAATAATAATAATAATAATAATAATGGTTGTTTTTTAAAGGCACATGCTTTTGTCTCTTGTGTTTATTCAGTGGATTAACATTCTGTCTTGTCCTCTGCAGGGAATGCTGACGTCACCTACAGACACACAGACGTGGACAGACGGCGCAGGCACCTGGGCCACCTCCTCCTGGTTTCCATTAGCAGAAAGGTCCAGATATCACAATAGGAACTGCAGCTCCAGGCATTTGTCAGCTCCAAATTGAGCAGCAGGCTCCGCCTCCTCCAGCCCCGCCCACCCCAGTAGCTCTGTCTCCTCTGCTCAGGTAGGCCTGGAGTCTGAGGCTGTGTTTGAAACCATCCATACTCTGTACTGCATACTCAGTGATCAGACAGTATTCAAAAGCGTTTACACTATAGCGTCCTACATGATAACCCACGATGCATTGCACTCTTATCCAAGCAAAAATTGACAGGGTGAAGCTGATTTCACTTGAGCTCTAAACTATTTAAATACATCTGTTTATTGATTTTATTTTATTTTTTTAAATCAGGTGATAAAGTGCTTCTTTAGATGCAGAATGTGGCGTTCATTTGATTAAATACCACATATTTACAATTTTGTTCAGAGGAATTTGGCAAAACGCTAGCTAGCCGTAGTGAGTAACGCACTTGTGATTATTTCCACAAAAAATAAAAAACACTTCTTTCTTATATGAAAAACCACACTCATAAATCTGGACTTTTACTTTGTAAACAAGAAGTGAATCTACACACAAACACCAGCGTTCACACTGATCCTGTTCCCTTTATGGAATTGTGCCAGTCATGGTCAGATCAGGATGCCTTACCAGTGGAGAGTCGTGTTGCCTAGGCGACAGAGATCGGCCCGATGCCTTTGGTACATCATGGGAATCATCGAGTCAGGCTTGTTGTCAGATGTAACTTACTGTTATTTATATTTATATAAAGCATGTATTGTGTATTTCAAACTGTTTGAATCCAGTGACAAAATCACTAACATGAAAACTGGAGGGAAAATATTTTCCAGCTTCATAAATGCACATCATAAAGTAAGAAAGTCATGCGAATCGAATAAGTGAATTAAGTTTATTAAAATAAATAGCCATACAATCAAATACTGTATACATGTCTTTGCAAGAGAGTGATGATCAACATCACTTCACGTCACGTCACGTTGCATCTTGGGTAATATCAGTATGAGTAGGAAGCTCATGATGCAAACTGGGAACTTCTCACATACTCAAAAATGACATACTACCAGTGCAAACACACTGCATACTCAAAAAGTTAGTACGAGTAATAGGTAAGTATGTGGTTTCGAACACAGACTGAGAGACTATTAACACACCATCAACTCATTTATTAATACACTGAGCTATTGTAAGTGAAAAAACTGGAACATAATCAGATTAATAGAAGAATCATAAGTCTCTGCTTCCTCTTCCTGTCACTTATATTATTCTACAGTCTGGTTTTTTTTGCCTTTTTTGTTAAGCCTAGTTCAGACCAAAGATCCACCAATGAGACAAAATCACTCCAGGATGTAGTAGGGGATGATTACAGCAGTGGTGACGTTGCCACAGTCAGCTGATGGCATCTCCTGTGACTCAGCTTTTCAACCAATGACTGGTTTTGGAATGCAGTGTTTTATATAGTGTGTGGGTTTATTTTTGAAATATTTATGGGCTGTCACCAAGAAGCAGAAGTACCGTTATCATCTGCTACCCGTGTGAAATATTAAAGGTGACACCAACTCCTTTAAACAATGGAAATGTTTCAAGAATAGACAGAAGAAATGCTTTATGTTTTCACCGTCACTGTTTACTAGTCACTAACAACGTTCATATTTCAACACTTCACAAAGTATATTCACCTTCAGATCTCTTGTCCTATTGTTTCAATGGAAAAGGTAACATCTGTTATGTAGTTATGATTAATATGGTGGGAGATTTATTATTTATTATTTTAGTGAAATGGTGCCGTGACAAAGTTGGACAAACTCGGCTATGGGATGAGTTTGTTGGGTGATGTTTACTCGTTAAGGAACAACAGAGTTTAGTTTTTTTCTGGTGTTTATCAGTTTGTTTGTCTGTAATATATTATGGCTGGATTTGGCTGAAAATTTCTGGAAATATTAATACTGGCACAAGGAATAAGTGGTAAAATTTTGGTGGTGATTGGTGAAGGTATGTGTGTGTGTGTGTGTGGGTGGGTGGGGGGGTTAACCCAAAAACATGTTTGTTCGGGTCAAATCCTCCAGCCAGGTGATTCTGATCATTAGCCTGGCTCTACAGCTGGACATGGGTCCCTGGGCACCACCCATAGTTGCAGATACAGGGGCCCCAATGGTATCAAATGATGGGTTAAATGTAGAAGACACGTCATTGTACAGTATATAATGACAAACAAAGTACTTTACCTTTAATCCTATTGTTTTTTTAGGTCACAGGTGTCAAACATAAGGCCCAAGGGCCAAATGCGGCCCGCCAAAGGGTCCAATCTGGCCCCTTGCATCAATGTGTGAAATGCAAAAATTACACACGAAGATGATTAATAATCCAGGAAGTTAAAATCCTTTTAGGTCAATTCAATCTAAAGTGGATGAGACGAGTAAAATACTATCATAACCTAGAAATAATGGAAACAAACCTTAAAAAAATTATTTTCCTTTCCACTTTAGTGTAAAATAATGTACCAAAAGTCTAGCTTTTTACAAAAAAAATGTGAACAACCTGAATATTTGTGTAATTTTACTGATATTCAACTGTTAGTAAATATTGTGTATATATTTGCAGATCTGCTGTGATCTGACAGTTGTGACGCACATGTATAAATGATAAACTGAAGCATAATATCATCAACATTACACTTATTTTTCTTAGGAATTTATAGGTTGTTCATATTTATTCGTGTTTTGTTCAAGTTTGTAGATGTAAACATTTTGCTTGGAGAATTTAGCAGAATTTATTTTATACATTTTTATCCTATCATTTACATTATTTCACTGGTATGACCCACTTTATGCCATATTAGGCTGAATGTGGTCCCTGAACTCAAATGAGTTTGACACCCCTGATTTAGGTCATGGGGGGCTGATGTGCTTTAGTGAACTCTGTGCTGTTGTAGTATTTTACTACAAACTTTGGTAAATGATGACTAGATGTTACCCTATTTAATAACTGGCTTTATTTTTTCAACCAAAATACAGGGAGCTACAGTTACCACAATGTTGCTTATGACTCAACAACCAATAAGTTTGTGCATGAAATATTATATTCTAAATAAATATAATATAAAATATATAAATATTTGATGCATGAAATATGAGAACCTTAGTCAAGATTTTTTTCCCAAGTGTTTTTATTCCTCTTTAGGCATAAAAAATGCAGTGTGAATGAAATGTTTTTAATGAACCTATATTTTTTTATGGAGTTACAGTTGTCCACTCAACTCTAAAACACATGTTTAAAGTTTGAGCCAAATAAAGGTGTATTTAAAACGCAATATCAGAACACTATGAAATACAACATTTTTACACTTTAATTTTGCATACTTTCTGCTTTATTTTTGGTTAAATAAGTTTTATTTCATCCGTCACAAACAATGCAGTCTTACTTTTTGCTTCTGTACTTTATTATAATTGAGAAGATGTACTTTTAAAATTATACTTAATTAAAGGAGTTGAATTGGTGCTTCTACTATTTTTTCACACAAGTAGGTGTACTTCTACTTCTACTTAAGTACAGAATGTGAGTACTTTTGACACCAAAACATGATGGAAATGTAGGATTTAAATGAAATAAATAGAAAACTAGTGAATATAAAGTAATGTTATTTGATAAGCTGAATTGTATATCTTATATATACCTCTTCTTTTTGTGTCTAGAGTTAAGAGCTGACCCTCAACCCCGTCACTCAACCCTGTCACTTCTACAATTTCCCTGCTGTCTCATTCTGTCTTTGTCTGACATTCATGCAGATCAAAAATTACACATTTTGCTCCCTGTTTTTTTTTTTTCAAACTGTCTCTTTCTTTTATGTATATTTGCCATTGACATTTGTCTTTCTCTGAGCAGAAAGCCTTAGAATTGAGCAGATGCAGAGCTGTCAGTCTTACAGCAACAACAATGAAGCAGGGCGCTGATCAACACATGTCAGGAAGTAGCTGCATATGTACACGTATCCATCACCTATAGGATATCCATTTTTAACCAGCTGCCTTTTTCCATAACAACAGAATTGATTTGTATAGATTTCACTTATGTTTAATCTATGGTGAGTCACAGTGAGTTCAGCAACAGGCTGAGGTCAGTATTTTCACACTTAACTGTTAATGACTAACTCCCTTATTTTAAAAGCTCTAAATGTTATATAGAAGGTGCTAATGCCGCTTCTTTATTACTGGTGTGTAGTTGAGTAGTTTACATCGGACTGATATCTTATAAAAGTGTAATTTTTTGAGTCTGTTCTCTCTGTCAGGAAGAAAACATAAAACGTTAGTCGTATATGTATATATATATATATATATATATATATATATATATATATATATATATATATATGTATGTGTGTGTGTGTGTGTGTGTGTGTGTGTGTATTCGTACTGAACCGTTGAAAACAGACGTTTTACTGAACAAATACTGAACCGCATACTGAATAAGTACGTGTACGTGTAAGTACGTGTCATGTGGCAGAGTAGCATCCAGATAGGTTTCGTGCCATTGATTGTTTTGAAAACATGTAGGAAAAAAAATGAGGCTTTATTTCCACAGAGAGCACATGAATCAGATTGTTCCGCCATTTTTTCAAGTTTGCGCAGCAGCTACTGTGTACATGCTAATGCAAATGCTACTTCAGATTTGCTGCAATGGGGGACTTTTTTTGTACTCAAATTTCCCCCAAAATAAATATAAATGCAGAGAAAAAACATGCTAAAGTCCACAAAAGAAACTAACACAAGACAACAATGAAAAATACAAAACATATTCAAATACAGAAAAAAACACCATAAAATATGATAAATATCCAAAACATATGCAAAAAACAAGTTTATTCAACACCTTCAGCACAGAGGGTTAGCATTAGCATTAGCATAAGTGGTCAGCCTAGGACAGAGGGTTAGTATTAGCATTAGCTGTCTGTCTTGGTTGGCAGAAGGCTATGTGCAGGGGGGGGGGGGTTCCCTATTGAACTAAACCTGGCCATGCTCCTCTGCTCCAGGATTTTAGAGCATTCCCACACTCCCACACTCTCCAAATGCCATATGGCATAATCAGAGAGCTGATACCTCTAAGAATGTTGTCAGTAGTATGGTGATAAAATGCAGAAATTATAATTTGGTGTTTGTGTGGTATTAACACCTGGTTATAAAGACCCTGGAAAGGATATGTAACTGACTGCCCTGTTTACATGAGAGGTTTTATTCCTGTTTAATTTAGAATACAGTTTCATTCCTCTTTAAAATCACCATGTAAACGCCTAATGAATCTAAACTAATCAACATTGGTTCATAGAGATTATTTTCATCAGTGTGTGTGTGTGTTTGTGTGTCTGCAGAGACATATCCTGCTATAACTTAATGAGTACTTGAGATATCACTATGACATTACATGGGCATATACATATAGCTAATGCACATCAGATGCAATGATCTATTTGACTAAAGGTCAAAGGTCAAGGTCGTATTTAGCAGAAAGGTCAAAATCACATCATTGGCTGTAATTCTAGAACGGGTTGTCATAGAAACTGTAGAGTAGCACAAAATAGGGGCGAGATTAGGCATTCTCTGAATACTTGTTCAAGTTGAAAACGATCATTACAAATTAAACTTAATTCTGAATAAAGTCACTCGTTTATTCCGATCTTAATTCAGAATTTAATAATACCTCTGCCATGTAAATAGTTAATTGTGCTTTAAAGTTGTCATTCCGCTGAAAACCACTTTTCCACACTCCTTTTGGAATCTTATGGGTCACCTCAACGTACCAACACATGCTGCCTTTGACAGTGGTTCATCACCTCCACTGGCTGCATACTGCATTCACAGAAAACAACAAGAGGAATGAGGGACCCAGAAAAAGCCGGTCCATCTGATGTCAGACAGACTTCAGCGTCACCCACAGCCGCCCACTCATCTGGGCGGCTGTGGTTCAGTTGGTAGAGTGGGTCGCCCAATGACCGAGAGGTTGGCGGTTCGCGTCCCGGCTCTGGCTGTCCATGTCCATGTCGAAGTGCCCTTGGGCAAGACACTGAACCCTGACTTAGGCCCCCAGTAGGACTTACTGTAAACCTTAGAAACTGGTGTATGAGTGTGTGTGTGAATGGGTGAATGAGAGGCTAATGTAAAGCGCTTTGAGCACCATGAAGGTGGAAAAGCGCTATATAAATGCAGTCCATTCCATGTAGGGTTAAACCCGTCTTCCATCCGAAGTAGCGTTAACATTAGCATCTAGTGATAGACGACGGCGCCACAGTAGCTGCTGCATAAACTTGAAAAAAATTGCCTAGTTTTTTGCCTGCACGTTTTCAGAACAAGCAACGGCACAAAACCTAGCTGGATGCTACTTTGGTAAAGGTAAACACATACACAGCGAGAGGGGGGGGGGGGTGTTCCTTCACGCATTCTGAGCCAATCAGAGACGCCTCATCACCATGTTATGGACATTTATGAGGAAGTACCGATAAACTCTGTTGTTCAACCTCAAGTCATTTTTCTACCCTGTAAAAAACAGCTGGAAATAAAGCAATAAATAGAACCAACACACAATGTATTCAATAACAATGGAGAACACAGTAATATTCATGAAATAACCATGAAATGATACCTTTAACTTTATTCCTGTTGTTCTGCACATGCTCTTGGTCTCGTCATAATGACTCACATTTTTCACATATTCTGCTGCTGGCATTAGTTTGTTGGTCTAACCTGTTGATAGTTGAAACAAACGTAAAACAGGAAGTGGGTGTAGACATCTGGACATTAAGCGACCGTTCTGTCCAATCAGAACCCTCTGTACCTCCAGCTCTGAAAGACCAATTAACTCCAGCTGAATACACCTGTTTCTATGGAACCCTTTATTTGGAATTAACACATCCATGTACACACGAAGGAAATAACTTTAATTTTAAATAATTTTATTCCAAATAAATAATTGCGAATGAAAAAACATTATGTAAACGGAGCTTAGACGACTGATTAAAGCAACCTGCGATGTGACGATTGTGCACACGTACATTGCGACGTCGATGCTCAAACAATATGTTGTGCAGCTCTAGTACAACAAGCTGTAGTCCACATAAATATGTAGACTTAGTAAGTACAGAAAGTGTACTGGGTATAAGTGTACTCATGACAGTATGAATATCTTTTCTCTTTTGTTTCAATTTTTTTGGTGTATTTTTTTTTTTTTATTAAGAATTACACTTGTATGTCTCTTGCAGTTGGAGACTTTAGCGACTTTATATAGATTAAATCAATTTTCCTAAACGCATTATTTTTGTTTGTTTTGTTTATCTGAAGCTGAGATAACTCCCACACATCCTGTCATCGATGCAGCCGACAGCAGCTTCTTACAATAATCTCAAAGATGTCAAATTACTAATTAACCCAGCGATGCTATATGTGTACAAGCTTCTGAGGAGTCTTTAGATCAGGGGTCTCAAACATGCAGCCCGGGGGCCAAATGTGGCCCGCCAATGGTTCCGATGCGGCCCGTTGGAATGAAGAGCTTAATAACCTTTTAAATGACGGTTTTTTTTCTTTGCCTATAAATGACAACTTCAAATTTGTTGTCCCTGTTTGACTGTAAAAAAAATATTAAATTATAAAAATGTTTACATTTACAAACTATCCTGTAATAATAAAATGTGAATATGATGAACAAATATTAACAACCTGAAATATACAAAGAAAATTAAAGACAAATTTGAATCATTTTCTGCTTCTGTTACGAAGAGTTTAGTGTCTTTGTAGAACTGACCCATAATAAAACGCATGGATAAATGATCAAATGAGGAGAAATATTGTTAAAAATTGCCCTTATTTTCCTTATAAGATTACATTTTTTAGCATTTGGTTAATTTCATAATAGAATAGTGGGTTTTTTTTTGCACTAAAATGATAAAAATTTGGAGTTGTCATTATTTATAGGTTATTATATTTTAATTTTACTGGTTCGGCCCATTGGAGATTGAATCAAGCTGAATGTGGCCCCTGAAGAAAATGAGTTTGAGACCCCTGCTTTAGATGTTCAGTGATGTCAGGGGCTGAAAATCACCCCCGTTGTTTGTTATTAAGTGTGTGTGTGTGTGTGTGTGTGTGGGTGGGGGGGGTCAGAATTAGTGCTGAGCTTTAGCATTATCTGCAGCTTGTTGAACATTGACATACAATATCAGGCACATAATCCATGTTCTAAGCCTTGTGCTGCTTACGCTACCTGGAGAACGTTAAGCATTGTGGGTAAATGCAGAGGTTGTCTGTTCTCCATGTGCATCTGTGTGTGAACATGGATTTCCCCTTCTCTGTTTTCTTGTAATAGTAGCGCTCTACTTTATTTGATCTTGGCCCCGGTTCACATAGTAGGATTGAAATGGGTTTGGAGAGCAAAGGAAACACACACATACACACACACACACACACACACACCTGGGCTTGCCAACTGCAACAGCAGCTGCCCAAGGAGAGAGATGCAGAGAAAAGAGGAGGGGGGGGCATGGGGGTACGAGAGAGTTATGGAGCTGGAGTGGAAGTAAAATAATATTGTGAGTAAATCTTGTTTTGTTACTTAGTTTGGTGATAATATGCTGGTTTACAACATGAAATCACACCGTTTCAGGCTAAACTGTTTTTTTATTAATGTATTTTGCGAAAAAAAACCCAACAACAAACACTTTAATACAAATGTTGTATAGAATCAACCCTGTCAACTGTAAAGTTAACACTACAACTGATCCATTAATAATGATAATGTGTGAAAGCTCCTAGTTATATAAGACATGTTTGTCACTGAGATTTATTCTTTTTTCTTTTTAATTAGCCGTCACACCCCTCAATTAATTGAGGGGGTGTGACGAGACACTCACAAGACGAGACACGAGATTGAGAAGTGACGAGATTTTAAGAAAACTAAATTACAAATTATATGAATGGACAACAGACTTTTATTTAACTGAGTTGGACATAGATTTTATAACTCTGTAAGCGTTAACTTTTAATGAACTTTTTCCTTTTAATGAAGTTCTTAATAAACTTATTCCTCTACAAATTGAAACTCAAATAAAATGTTATGAAAGTTAAAATAAATAAAATGATGTTTTCTCCTTTTTCCAAGTGCAAACAATATGTGCAAAACAAAAAAAATACTTGTCTTTCAATACAGACTGAAAATAGTGCAGAGTGTAGCGGCCAAACGTATGTTGATATAATTTGGGAATTAATGTTTAAAAGGATAAATCATTTAACTTGATTTTATAATTTCATAGATAAGTATATTTCATGATTAAAATGATGAATATTATATATGACAGTTAAAATGATTTTGCATAGATTATCTGTTATATACATAGACCTGCACTGCTATCTCAGACGTAGCCTTATTGACACTGATGCCAAACACATGTGAAAACAATAAGAGGCTAAGCACATAGCTATTAGCATGTTACATGTTATAATGTGTAATTGAATGTATACCCAAAAACAAATAAATAAATACTTGCTTATGCGGTCACAATGTCTTATCTATCCTGTTGCTACTAATAATAATAATAATAATGGATTAGATTTCTATAGCACTCTTCAAGGCACCCAAAGTGCTTACATTTACATTAGTGATCCATTATTCATTCACTCTCACATGCCCCCTCTGGTGGTGGTAAACTACATATCCACAGTTTGCCCTGGGGGCAGACTAATGGAAGCGTGGCTGCCATTTCACACCTAGAGTCCCTCCGACCACCACCGAACATTCATACGTATTCATACAGTGTGCATGCGGTGTGAGTGGGGACTGGACTAGGACGGAGTGGGAATCGAACCGCCAACCCTTCGGTTAATGGACGACCCCACTCTATCAACTGAGCCTAAGACTCAAAAAACTTAGTCACAAAGTCTTCGTATTGGTGCATGTACGACGAGGTGTACAATTTAAATCCCTTGTCCAGTTTTTGATGTAGGGGTCTTAGAAGAGCCTTTGATGATACGGTGCACATCACAAATGAAGAATTTAAGGAGGTATCGCTGGCAGGGGTAGTAAAATCATCATTGACTGGAAAAGCTAAGACTGCACTTCCGGTAACCAGGAATTAACTAGATCACAATACAGCCGTTTCTATGGAAACCTTTGTTCAGAATTAACATGTCCGTGTAAACACAAAGGAAATAGCTTTGATTCCAAATTATAATATTAAGAATAAAAAAAACCATCATGTAAACGTAGCTACTGTGGCTGTATCTGTACACTCCAGTATCCCTGGGTTCATCCAGGCTGCTGGTTTGTGGCTGACT
>CM035793.1:10912570-11023798 GCA_020466265.1 Siphamia tubifer
GACTGGAGTTTGACACCTGTGTTTTAAAGTGACACTTAAATACAGTGTAACCTAGATGTCAGTTAGACACGTACCAGTACGTGCGTTTCAAGGTCACTCATTTAGAAATCACATGTACTTACTGTTAGAGTTTGTAGTTCCGTCGCCATCCAGCTGCCGTTTCTGTGCGCTCCGAAACTCCTTTAGTGAGAGGTAAAGCACCTTTCGCATGACCCGCTCTTCTGACCATGGGATCCCATCACTGTCATCCTGCGAAAACACAGAAACAAAGACATGATGGTCAGTCCAAGCGCTTAGATCTTACATATAAAGTAAGAGTTTGTTCCTTTCTTTAGATGAGTTTGTACGTTTTGACTCCAATAGTTGTGTTTAACATAATAAGCAGAAGAAAGAGGACAATACAGAGAGAATGTGGTGCACGTTTTTGTGAAAGAAAAGGTCTCTTTCTTGTTATATACCAAGGAATCACAATACAAAGGTCAATTATACAAAACAATTCACATTCATATACATACAAACGTTAAAAAATAAATAAAGTATGGTTTGTGGGCTCAGTTGAATCTTGTATTAAAAAAACTCATAGGTGCAGGACTTGTTCGTTGTACCTGGTGGATGCAAAAGGGACAAGAATTAAGGGTTTAGAGCACGGGTGTCAAACAACGGTCCTGCATGTTTTAGATATTTCCCCAAAAGGAAATGGTTGATTTTTTTCAGAATATTTGAAGTAAACCATCTATTTCTCTTTTGCAAATTTGTCCATGTTATTTATAAAGACAAAATAAATGTAATAAAACGAGCAACAAAATGAACAAAAACTAAAACATATTTGCAAAATTATAAACAACATGGAAAAATTACTTAAAAAGAATGAGAGAGAGAACTAGTATGGTTGGTTTACGTTAAATATTCAGAAAAACATTTTGTTCGTGGAACAGGTGCTGAGAAGAAAGTCATTTAGAAAAAAGGCCAAATTAAAACTGATGGGACCAAATTTTCAATACTAGTTCTCTCTTTTTTTAATAACTTTTTTTAGAAAATATTTGCACATTTTTCCATGTTATTTTTAACTTTGTAAATAGGTATTAGTTTTTAAATTTTTCTACATTTAGTTTTTTATTTCATAAATTTTTCTTTAACTTGGTTCCATTTGTGTCTTACTTGTGTTCATGTCATCAATTATTTTATTGATTTATCATTCATTTTTGTTTATTTTATTCATGACTTTAGCCGTTTTTTCTTCATTTTGTCGCTTATTTCATAATTTTTTTCTCTCTTTTTTTTTTTTTTTTACTGTGGACCTGCTCAAGTGTCAGGAGTTAAAGGGTTAAACTGAATCATGTGAAGAGGGACATATCTAAAACATGCAGGACACTGGCCGTCCAGGACTGGTATAGAGGTTGTTGATGCTTTAGTCGTTTCCATTAGTATCACTTCTACTGGATTCTACTCACTTTAGGGCTTTTCAACTATGAAAAAGGACCGGGTCTCGTAGTATATCCAGTCCTAGATTTTTTACATCTACTCCACTGAGGTTCCAAGTGCTCCTATAATGTGACGTGTCCTCAGCATGAGTTCTCTCTGCATTAATGCTTTATTAGAGACCCGCCATTAAACCAAAACATTGATTTAGAGTTACAGTAAACAGCGCTAAGTTCAATTCAGTCCACAAAACTACACTGTGGTCGGTCATGAAGGTGAAGACATTTCTGTCTTTGGTGGCTAATGAAAAATAAAAAAAATAAAAAATCAGCACAAGTTTGACTTCCAACTACTATAGTATCTGTACGGAAACATTCTCAAGAAATAGTTCCTGGTATCCGAGTAGAATCAAGTAGAGTTGAGTAGGGCCGATACCATGTAGTGTAGTTAAATGTTCTACCTGCATCTGTGGAAATGTCAATGATTTGGTGGTAATTAGGTGGAAAGGTTTGGCATATCAATAAACATTAAGTGTGAATAATTGAAATTGACACAGATTTAGTGAGTAATTATGTGAGTGTGAATTAATAAAGAGAATGTAGCCTTTGCTGAATTAAAACAGCAAATAGAAATGCCACAAAAACAACATGTATATATATATATATATATATATATATACATATATATATATACATATATATATATATATATATATATATATATATATATATAAACTTTGACTTACTAAGTTTACAGTCCAGGAAGCAAACGCTAAATCAGATTGAGGTTTTTGTCAAAATACTTCTTCGAAATCAAAAAACAAACAAATAAAAAATCATCCTTTATTCCAGCATAGAAATACAGTTCCTGTGTACCAACTATTACACAATACCCCACACAGTTCTATGCGTTCTAACCCGACAGGTCAAATCAATGTACGCCAGGAACTAATGGAGGCTGTTCATGTTGAGTGTTTATTTCCCATAAAAGAGGAGACTGGAGGTCCAGGTCAGTAAATGTGTAAAGCCAGCTGTGTTAATATTCAATAGAAAATAAAACCTACCAATGTCAGCACAGTCTAAAAACACTGACCTTCTTCAGCCAATTAAGAAGGAGCACAGAGTTCCTTCTCGACACTGCACTATGGAAATGCTCTGAAAGCAGATTTTTTATTTTTTTTTTTGCTTGCATCATGATAAAAAAAGAAAAACACTTTGAACTAAAAACAGCAGTGTGGCAATCTGACTATTTACTGCTTTATTCTTAAATCTTTAAAATTTTAAATATGGAAAACACAAGCCGTCTTCAGTAGTGAAATACACCGACACATAAAACCTATGAGCTGCTATATGTGGTTCCACTTCCATCCTCTTCTTTTTCTCTCGCTATATAGTGACATTAGCGTAACGTGACATTAGCATAACACAACATTAGCTTGCAGCTAGACACAGGGCAAGACATTAGCATAAGAATAAATGAAGAACTGCCTCTTCACACAATAACCGTGATAGCAGAGTGTTACGCTGATGAATGGGTAGGAAGCAAATGAAAAAGGCATCATGGGACTGTGAGTGCATGTGTTCCTAATCTCTCCCAATGCGACTCGCACAGAAGATGTGATTGTTCGAGAGGTCAGTAGAAGTCACACACACACACACAAAATACATCCTTTTTCCACAACTTTTTTTTTTCTCCTTGTATCAGTTTCTACATTAACAGATGACATGCCATCAGCCAACTTTAACAATTAAAACTGCACTTTATACACCTCAGATTTAAGCATTTTTAGTTTTTGTGTGTCTCAATACATGTCATTTTATTTACTTTTCATCTGGTTGAATCATTATAATGTCAACTGTAGATTTTTCTCTTATTTTCCATCTGGTACGTTTATATGACTTTACATTTTCTATTTTATGTCGTCTCTATTTTGTCGCATTTTTAAACCTTTGTCTTTAACACTGTTTTTTTTTTCTATACATTGTTCACATTTTACTCATTTTCATGTTTATGCTGTTTTCATCCTGATGAGATTTTAAATCACATTTCCATTTTACACCACTTCTATCTTTGATGTTCAACCATCTGTATTATTTAGTTTCGCCTTGGCAAACCTTTTTCATGCAATTCCCATCAATGTCTTAAGTTGCTTTTGACTTATTTGACAAAAAAAAATCAATTCATCTTGTTGTTTCCATATTTCGTAAACAATACAACTCTCAAATAACTAGCGTCAACTTTAACTCGGGACCAAATTCAGCCTTTTTTAGCATCATCCCACTTGTGTCCACACCCCCCACATCTCACTGGCATTATCTATCAACAATCAATAACGAGAATTCACTAGACGGTCAGTTTTGGTCACCATGTTGGACTCAACAAATTTAATGTCCACACATGACTTCCTATGACTGGTGACTATGTTGATATCTCTAACCATTTCCATTTTTAAGCCATTAAAATATGGTCCATTATAAGTAACAGAATATTTTCAATATTTCAAAGCTTCATCAAAAATGAAAAAAAAAAACCTAATAATAATAAAAAAATAAAATATATTCATGAACTATGAACAACATTTGCACTCATTGACCAAAGGCAGTTACATGTAAAAATTTAAATGAACCCAATCATCAGTCGTTTCATCTGAGATTTTTTAAGAAATTGCTAATGAAGACAATGACGAAGATGAAGGCAATTACATGGAAGTGTTAATTCTGAATAAAGGTTTGCATGGAAACCGGTGTATTCCTCTAGCTAATTGGACTTTCAGAGCTGGAGGTACAGAGGGTTCTGATTGGACAGAACAGCTGTTTAACATCTGGATGTCTACTGGAAGAAAACAAACACATCCACTTCCTGTTTTGCGTCCGTTTCAACTGTTAACATGTTAAACCAGATACTACATGTGATGTTTGACTTTATCGACTGAATCAACCACAGGAATCAACAAACTAATGCCGACATCGGAATATGTGCGTCATCGTATCGAGACCAGGATCATGTGACAGGAATAATGCTAAAGTGGAATTAACTGTTTACATGACGGAAGAATTAATGGATTTGAAAGATTGGAATAAATCAATGACTTTAGTCAGAATTACATTGAATTTGGAATTATCATTTTCCACTGGAATTCGGCGTTTACACGGCCATGTTAAAAGAGGAATTAACCTTTATTCTGAATTAAACAGGAATTAAAACTCATGTAAGCAGGACAAATAACAGATTTTGCTTGAGCATTGTTAAAAGGGCTCTTTAGTGATTCCAACAGCAATAACTATACTTCTCTCTCTCCCCACACTCACTCCCCTACACTTGCTTTGCCAGCTGTGTTTGATGTAGAACAACGCTAATGACTAAAGGAAATGAGATTAGGACATGAGCAACAACAAAGAGGAATTAATAAATAATAGGAAGTGGAAATAGCTTTTCTCTTGTCAAGCCACGGGGTGAGTGGATTTCAGCTGGAAGGTTTGAAGAAAAGAAAACACTTTCTATTTTTACAACAAAAAAAAACAAAAAACACGAATATGTACCAATTATGTGAATTAAAAGCACATTTCTGATCCCGAGAAGTGCATTTCCACCGTCTCACTGCCTGAGTCAAGTGTAATGATAAAGTAAAAAGGCAGCGTCTGTGGGAGCATGTTCTGGTCACCTGGTCGACTCAGATCATTTGAATTTGTTCCTAAAAGCTGGAAAATCTGTGTATCATTCGTTCATGTGTTTTTTCAAAATAAAAACAAATAGAAGATAACGGGAAAAACAACTTGTTCCTTCATTATTTGTTTCCAAAACCAACATGAAAATATGGATAGTAATTCAGTTTTCCTTTTTGTGTTTAAAATAATAATAGAAAAAAAAAATGATTAAAGCCGTTTCCCGCTTTATCCAATTTTGACCTGAAACAAATTGAATAAACTGGAAATGAATCTAAAAAACCGAAAGAAACATGACTTGAAGATCATTATGGTCTGATATGACACCAATTTTCTCCTCTGACATATTTTTCCCAAAATAGGATATAGGTTTCCATTTTTGTCGTCATTTCCAGTTTATTCAACTTTCTTCAGGACTTTGCTTCAGGTCAAAATTGGATAAAACAGAAAATGGCCGTTATCCGTTTTATTCCATTGTTTGTTTAAACAAAAACTGAAAAAAACGCATCACTGTCTGTTTTTTCATTTTGGTTTTGGAGACAAATAACGAAAGAAACAAGCTATTTTGTTGTCGTATTTTTGCTTTTATTTTTAAACAAAAAAAACAATGATACACAGATTCTGGAAACACAATCACAACATTTCCTCCTTAGACCCTGCAGTTCATTTCTGTCCTCTGCTCAAGTTCAACAGACAGTCCAAACATAATTTAGAGAATCTACATCAATCCTACTTTTCCTTTCAGAGGACATCCTAAAACTAGGCTTTGTTTTCAGACCCAGTTGTGGGGTTTGGGCTAAAAGAGCAAATGCACCGCAGGGTTTCCCCCAGAAATGTGGCTAAGCCTGGTGATGTTTTTAGAAGATAGGTAGGAGGTACTTTTTAATCTAATATAACTCTGCTTCTTTTAATCATAATTAGATTAATAGGCCAGTCAACTTAATCAGGCCGATTATCGGGTTTCGTCAATTAATCAATATCTAATAAGTAGCTGATTTATTAACTTTTTTTGCTGCTGAGTTTCTGTATCTCGCTGCTCCTGTGAACATATGTGTTCACTGCCCACAGAGTTAGAGTTAGAGTAAAACCTGTCACTTCTGTTTTTACTTCTGCTCTGACAATCAGCCTGTCACCCTGTTGACCCACATTTTGTAATAAACCTCCAGAATGTAATAACTTTTTCATTTCATTTTGTAATAAAGCCATATTTTGGAATACATTTTGCCGCATTCCTATTTCCAACATGAATAGAAAATATTTGTTTTGTCTATATGTCTAATTACCAGCCAAGCCATAAACCACTTGGAATGTTTCCCAAACAGCTCCTTGACTTTTAATGCTACACCACCAAAATGTAAAAACATATTACATAATGTGGCAAAATGTGTTGGGGCAGTTTATTACAAAATGAAAAAGTTATTACATTTTGGACGTTTATTACAAAATGGAGCTCAAAACACCCCCACACATGCAAACTCACAGACGGTTAACCCCCCACCCCATTTCTAGTCCCCCATCCCAACTGCGACGGCCCCATGCATGCTGACCCCCCACTCGCGATTCGACCATGGCCTCATGTGCATTTCGACAAGGACCGCTCCGAATGACGCCTGCCCTGTGCGCTCCACATTTCCTTTTCCTTTTTTTTCTTAAAATAGTTCAGCCCTACTGTCCAGTGACCAGTATATGCATCAAATGATTAATAAATATATATCACTATGTTTCTATCCATCATCTCATCTTTAAATTTAGTGGATAATAATAATAATAATAATAATATGTAATTGTACTGTTAGCCTGTTTATTTATTTACCTACCTTGCTTTTTTTCCCTTCCCTCCTTGTTCTATGATTGTCATTGTATTTTTAGATTATACACTATGTTTTATGTGAAGACTAACCATGTTCAACCTGGATACACTTCTCTAAGGCAGTCGTGTCTCAGTTTTTGTCTCGGACTTTGTTACGTGTTATGTGATGTTTGTGTCGTTGGTTGTCTGTCCAAGACTACAGATGGAAATTAGCTTCTCCGCTAAATCTGGTGCATGCATTTTATTCCTTGTGACTAATGCCAATACACACTGTCCTGTATTAAATGAATTAATGAATGATAAATACTAAATAATAATACTAATAATAATAATACTACTACTACTACTAATAATAATAATAATAGTAATAATAAGCTTTTGCAGAATATGGTTGTGATGTCCCACGTTTGCTCTGGGGTTTTTTGGGATGAGGCCTTAGTAAAACTGGAAGAGAAAAGGGGGAAGAGGGGGGGGGTTAAAAAGCTGGGTGTCCACATATGATGGAGCTGATGGGTGGCAGCCACGTCTCTCTCTGCACACACACACACACACACACCACACACACACACACGCACATACACACACACACACACACACACACACACACACACACTCTCCGACAGAATGGAGTGTGGACTGTTGGGTGCACTGATGCTTTGCAGTCTCTGACAGAGGTTGATAGGGTGTGTTTTGTGTGTAGCGAGCAGTCCCTCATTACACTGTCACACGTGAGTGCATGTGCACGCACACACCATGAGAAACAGGTAGTGCGAGTATTCAATTATGCCATTTTCTCCTGTAGTTAATGTCATCTAATCCATTCTGTGTCTGTGCGTGCGTGTGCATGTGTGCAAAAGCCTGCCAGGTAAGTACCAATTACCCAGACAGCTCACTGGCACTCTTTCTGTAGTGTGGTGGCACAAGGCCAAATGTACTCTGACACACACATACAGCATTGACAGTACATCCCAGGTTACAAACAATCATCGCATATACACAGCCTCTATGGTATCCATATCTCTGCTGTACATACACAAACACACAGCTGTACAGGCTGCACACACAAAAAAACAAAAACAAAAAAAAAACCATGTCCTTCCTTCCAAATATCGACCTTAAAACTCATATGCATTTCTTTTTCCTCTCGTCTCACTTTCTCTCTGGTTTCCACACAGTTGCTGGCAGCGTGCCAAAGATATTTCCTTCTTTGTGTACACATAGCAACAAGGTCTAAGAAAAAAAAAAAAACCCACTTACACAGACAAAAAAAAAAAAATGCTGACTGATTTTTCTTTGGCTGGGAAAATAAAGTGAAGCTCTGCTCCATTACAGCTGAAACCTCACTATTGGTAATAATAACTAATGTGCTACAGCAGTAGTCTAGTTACGCTTGATTCAACTTTTGTCTAGATTTCCCTTAAAACTGGTGACGAATCACAGTGAAGTATAGAGTCAGAGGGCGGGCTTAACAAAGTGATGCTGCAACGACCAACCATAGAAGAAGAACGACGGGTGGTGAGTGGAGAAAGTGAGAAAACATCAGTAATCTTTAAACTCGTCAACAGTCGTTCAGCTCCATAATCCACCATTTTGTTTAGTCATTTGAAACTTTCTCCAGACTCCTCCATGAACTTTCCGGTGCTCTAACTACGACATCCTAAAGATTACGCCGATTGGTTGTAGTACCGTTCTATTGCATACAGAGGATTTGAAAGACAACCTCTTAGCACCGCCTCCCCTGACTATGAAGCACCACTAGACCTATACATGGAATCAATAGGGATAGCGCAGCTAGGCTACACTATTGGCTCTTTGGTTAAATGGTTATTCACAACTTTTGTTCAATTGTAGATTTTGTCTGATGGGAAGGATATGTTCATATGTTGTGTGTGTTAGGTCATAGAAATATATATATATATATATATATATATATATATATATATATATATATATATATATATATATATATATATATATATATATTATCATTTTATTAGGGATCAATAAAAAACAACAATACTAAACTGTGTGAGTAATTAACAGAAGCTTATAAAACATTTTTACAAACAAAACTGACATATGATCAGCCATTAAATGAAACATTCACTAAATTATAGAAAAGTAGGAGGGTTCCGACTCCAAGGACAAAGTTGGTAATGATTTAAAGTAGTTAATAAAATGGTTCCATTTCTGAATAGACCTATTAGAACTGCCTTTCACTGTAAAAAATATATAGTTTCTGCAATTTAAGAAAAGACATAACATCATTAAACCATAAAGAAATAGATGGAGGTTTAGGAGATTTTCACAAAAAATAAAATGTGGCGTCGTAGTAGAAAGATTTTGTAATTTGGTCATAAATGTCATGATTTTAAGAAACAGAATGTACAAGAAATGTTGATACAAGTTTAAAGCCTGATTATATATATATATATATATATATATATATATATATATATATATATATATATATATATATATATATTTTTTTTTTTTTTTTTTTTTTTTTTTTTTTTTTTTGAAGTTGAAGACAGACAGATATGTGCAACTTTAAATCATTAAAATGAATTGAGAAACTATATGGAAATTATATGAAAGTTACAATGCACCTGCTGTTGGCATTTCATTATACAAAAAAACCTTTGCCAAGTATCAAAATCTTCACAAATAAACAGCTAAACATTTGTATCTTGGCAATGTAATAACATTTTTTTTAAATCCCTTAAAAGGGAAAAAAACTACAATAATCTTAAATCACTGATCAAAAATTTAAACAATACACTATAACAATATCATGTTAACTGTACTGTTTTATGGCACAGCCCTGGTTGGAGCCACTGTTTTCTGTGCCTTTGTGTTTTCCAGGAGTAAAACAAAGCAGTGATGGACAGAAATAGCATCATCCAAAATCCCTCCTGAAAATACTGCAGCTCTTCCTGCCAGAGGAGAACACAAGCATGACAGTGGAAGATTCAAATGAGCAATAAAACCAAACTGTGCTTCATCTCACTTTCTCAGTCAGACACTGCTATGCATGCGTGTGTGTGTGTGTGTGTGTGTGTGTGTGTGAGAGTGTGTGTGTGTGTGTGTGTGTGTGTGTGTGTGTGTGTGTGTGTTTCTAAGGCATTGCCAGAGCTCTTTAGAGACAGTTCTTAGACAGAGCAATGCCAGCTGAATGCTACCTGGCACTGACACACACATGTATACCCTACACACACTCCCATCAGGATAGTGGAATCCCACTAATGAGTGAAGGGATCCTACCTGTGCACATGAGGGTGGAATTGTCCATGTGTGTGTGTGTTACCAATCAATGCATCAGGAACACTGTGTGCCTGCCATTACCCGTCTGTCCCACCCTTAATACAAGTAATCCCATGCTTAAAAGACAGAAGCAAACCTAACATGTACACATAGACACCTTTTTAACATGTATAGGAATCATGTGCAACTATGAAAACTCTGCCAAATAATCTTTTCCTCTAATGATCGCTCTCTCAAATATTACACACGCTGCAATAAATCAAACGTACACGGAGCGTGAACATACAGGAACACGGTACAGCTCCCACATGACTCTTTTAGATTCACTCTGTTGGATAGAACATCAGTGAGCGCACATCTTTAAATGTCTCATGGGGACCCTGTTTGTAATTATCACTTGTAGGTAAACTATCCAATGGGTAGTGAGCGTAAACACCTTTTATTTTTTTCATAGATTAAAAACATTTTAAAATGGAAAAATATAATTATTTTTAAAATAATAAAAATTTTAAAAATGCATGTTTCACTTTTCACTTGTTCCCCCCCCCCCATGCTTTATGGGGACTTCTGAAAACAAACAAAAAAATAATATATCTACACAGCTATACATTTGCAGAAATGTCCAGACTTCACAACAGATTTATATTTTACTAGTGAGGACCTACATTTATATTTAACCCTTTGTGGGGACCTGAATTTTGATCCCCATGGTGTCACTATGTAAATCAATGTCCCCATAAAGAGAAGAATACGAGCACATAGAAACACAGACATACACACACGGTATTATTTGCTTTGTTGCATTGCATTAGTTTGCTAGCTATATTACCAACATGCTAGCTAATTACGAACCAGTACCCAACTTTAGATCCTTGTGGGGGTGGGTTGGGGGTCTCCTGGCTGTTCCATTGTTCCAAAGTCAAGGTGTAACTCTAAAGGTCAGGGCTCACAGTACTATCCCTTAAATCACTTCTTAATACATATTTGTACAGATTTTTTTTTTCATACAATGTTGTCTCTTAACATTTAGAATTTTCACATTTTTTATTGTTTGCATTTTAATTCAACCCTGTTTAGTTGACGTACACGCTGCGCTTTCATTCCATTCCCTCAATTTGCACAGATCTAACACCATCCTATGTTGTTTCTGCACTTATACCACAAATAACTTAACTTTAGTTTTACTTTGTGTTGTGTTTTATTCTACTGTTGTGCTGTAAGAGCCCTTTGTAAACTCTGTTTTTAAAAAGGTACTATATAAATTAAATTATTATTATTATTACTACATTTCTTTATTTTGTTCAGCATTTTACATTGTGTTGCATCTTGGGTTGTTTTCTTCTTGTTGCACTGTTTTTGGTTTATTTATTTTTATGTTACATTACTGTACTTGTTTTTTTTATGCATTTGTTGTTGTTTTTTTACATTATCTTCATTTCATTATGTTTTTCATACATGACAGGCACAGATGGATTCACCAAGGGATTATTTTTTTCCGTGTCATTGCTTCACACATTTAGGTTGATGATAAAATTAATGAATCAATTCAATAAATGAATAAATCCCCTCTAAGGATGTAACAATAATCGGTATAATGATAAACCGCCGTCATTTCCCAACAGTTAGTATTCAAAAATAAATCATCATTAAACAGTGTTTGATTACCACACTTTCAAAAACTCAGTTTTCTCATTTCCAACGCTCCAGACACACATACACAGTCTGCAATGTTTGTCTACCACACACAGAGAGTCCTGCATTGTCCACTTTTCCAAACCTGCACCTCTTCCCCAAAGCTGAGTATGGCAACTCGACCCACTACCCACATCTTTTTTCATGTCCACTCTTCACCCACGTACTTTAGACCCACAACCCAACCCGTGATTCCAAACACTGGGCCTCATTCATTAATATGGACGTGGAAATGTTCCTACTTTGTGCACCAAATACATTTGTATAGAAAATCACCATTGGATTCATGACACCCGCGCACCAGCCAATTTTGTTCAAAATCATTCTACACTGACAGGCGCACGCTTGGAATGTGTGATTAGCATCTGATTAGCATACTACCATGGCGCCACATCTTCATGTACGGAAGCTGTTGGCCTCCAGTTGTTTTATGAATGAAAGAAAGGTTATTTGAGGAGAAGTACAGTTTGTTATGTGCAAAAGGCAAAGAACTAAAGACATTTTCAACCATAGAAATAATAATAATAATAATAATAATAAAAAAACAAAAACGTGTCTAAGATTGAAGACCAGAAAAAGATCACTTTTCGAGAGTGTCTCCTCAGGTGCAACAATGGTAGAAAAAAAAAAAAACACACACACTTAACATTGCGAAAACACATTTTTAGTGACTGTGACCTTTGAACTACATTCACCAAAATATAATGGGATCTATTGTGGAACAGCTCACACCTTTCCTGAAAAGTTCATGGAAATTAGTCCAGTCATTTTGCGTAAACTTGCTGATAGACAAGTGTTATGTGCCTTGTCTGGGTGTACTGCTTTTTTTTTCCTTTTCTCTCTCTGCAGGCTGCAGTGGCAGGTGTGGCTGATCAGTCTGATTAGAAGGGGAGGCCTTAAAAAGCTGGACAGAAGTGTGCTCTCTCTCATTTTTTACTTCTCAGTGGTCCTGTGTGGAGCTGTGTGTATTTTGCTGAAGAGCTGTGTGTGTTTTATTGAAGAGCTGTGTGTGCTTGTGGAACCCTTTTCTTAAAGTTATCTTATGTTGAATAAATTCCCGATCTATTATTTAGTTTACATCTGGTCTGTTGCCTAACCTGGGTTTTTAATTTATTGTTACTTCCTTCATACCTCCTATTCCATCTTTCGGTTCGTAACAACAAGAAAATAAATACATAAAAATCAACCAAAAACAATGGCCTTCTGCCCTTTTTTTTTTTGGGGGGGGGGGGGGTAATAAATGATGTTTGGAATGTAATAACGGAGGCTTTCAGCATCGTTTCCCTGTAGCCCAGCAGTGCTCAAAATACTTTGTCCGTTTTCTGCAATATTAATTACAAGTTGTCACAATTTTCTTCTGTATTTGGAAATAACTTTCTCCAAATACATAAAGGCTCCACTCTACATCCTTCTCACCCTAACCCCATAACCCCACATATAGTTTTGTAACCCATTACATTAATATCATTCTTTATTCTCTTACTGTATTTGTAATTTAAGTCTTCACGGATCCTTCTCTCACCAGGTCTTTCAACCCCCTCCTCCTCCCACTACGGCCTCAGGAATCCAACTCTACCAACCACCTTCCTCATCTTCATCATCCTCATGGACATGTGATCTGTTGCTTGTGTTGTTGGCATCAGGCTTTGCTGCCAGATTTGCCCAGATACAACAAAATCATCCTTGTTTTCTTGGTTCTTTCCAGTCAAGCCTAAGCTTTTCTCTTCTTGGGACCATTTTTTTCCTGCTGCAATGATTTCTGGGAAATGTATGGTGGAAACTGGCAAACACTGTACTGTAGAGATACTTTTCGGCTCCTGCCGCATGTTTCAAACGTGACCAAATCCAATATAGGAAAATACAGATTGTCCTTATTTGGTCAAATATAATATTTTAAATATATTAAAGATACATGAGGTGAACCTGGCGATGGAATACGATTCATATCCAAAACACGATAAAGAGCGATTAAGCACATTCTGATTCAATACATTCATTTTATTTTTAAAAAGCCAGTGCAGTTCAATGAGCTGGATTATTTATTTATCAAATAAGACCATGAAAGTGTCTTTAGTTCAGTTTCAGAACATGTGCCTCACATACAGTCAATGGAAAAGTTACAACTGTGTTCATAAAGTCTTGTTTTTAACACAACATCTTGCTCAGAACCAATTTATCCAGAAAATGTCAAGTATTCGTAAAGTAGGTAAAACAGAAAAAGGTTCTGTCACTTTAAGAAACGCTTGGTATGGGCTAGACAAAGAAAATGGAAATTGAATGTAACTGGCTGGAAATCAACCACAGTGAAATGAGATGATCATCAAATATATATATATATATATATATATATATATATATATATATATATATATATATATATATATATATATATATATATATATATATATATATTATTATTATTATTATTTTTTATTTTTTTTTAACTCATACCCACATTTTTTCCCAGGGTTACTCATCAGAAACCCACCTGACCTCGTACAGGACTGGAGATTATATCCCTATTCAAAGGGCAAAGTTAGAAGTCTGGATGCAGTTTGGATTAATAAAGAATGCTGAAGGGGAGTTAATTAAAGATGGTCAGCATGTCTGTAGACCAGGGGTGTCAAAGTCATTTTAGCTCATTTTATATAATTATATTAAATAATAACAGTGAAAAGAGTACAATGACATGATAATAATGTTTACATCTATAATGTTTCCCTCAAAATGTGAACAACATCAACAACTTGACACGTCTTAAGAAAAACAAGTGCACTTTTAACAATTCTATCAGTTTGTCATTTGCACATGTGCAGAACAACTTATATTTTAATTATAAATACACTAAATATTCTTTAAGAGGCAGAATATTTGTAAAATGGTTCATATTTGTTCAGGTATTTATTCCACTTTTTATAAAAGCATAATTTGTGAATATAAAGAGTTTCATATAAATTAACTTTTACCTTAAAATCTGCAGTTTTCATTATTTATAAATAACTATGATCATATTTTACTGCTCTGCCCTAATTTAGATCTAATTATTCTACATGTAGAACCTGAATTCTAATCATTTTTACACGGTTAATATCTTCATTGTTATTCATCCTACAGGCCACAATGGACCCTTTGGCGGGCCAGATTTGGGCCCCGGGCCTTCTGTTTGACACCTGTGCTGTAGACAATGCAGGGAAAAAAGGTATCTGTGAGGTGGAGCAACACTTCAACACAATTGACAGCGTTGCTTTTATCAGCACATTTGACTTATAGATCAGGTAAAACCTACACGTAACAGTTAAAGCTTTCTTCAACTTTTCTTTTTTCTTCACTCTTTCCATTTATTTCACCTTATTTATTTATTTATTTATTTATTTATTTTCATCTGCCACAGCCAACTGTTTTTATCCATGTCGTTTTTTTTTTTTTTACTTATATACTGTTTTTATTCTGCTTGTTAAGTGCTTTGAGAGTTTTGAAAGGCGCTGATAACTAAAATATATTATTACTATTATTATTATTATTATTATTACTATCATTATTATTATTTCTGTACCAGGGCTTCAACCTCTAAGATTGGGTCTAGTTTTGAGCACAGAAAAGTATTCTTGGTTCTTATCCACAGTTTGCACACATTGTAGGTACATCTCATGTCCATAAAGTACCCCCTATAATTTAATCCGTACACTTGGAACATTTTGACCACATGTCAACAACATCAAAATAATGAGGATAAAAGTCATAATTTTTATTTTACATTTGTATCTATAGTCTTCTGAAGTGCATTAAAATTACAGTGATGAGACAGCGTTGAAAATGTAAAGATATTTGTGTAAAATATAAAGAGAAAAAAAGTACAAATAAATACTCATATAAGATGACACGTGAACACTGAACTTCCACCACTGACCTGGACACCATCTATTCATTTAAAACCTGTACTTCAGAACTATATCTAGAAAAACATTACATATAATACAGCAAAAACCATAAAAAAAAAACACTTTTCTACCCAGAGGTTTACTGTCAACAAAACAATCCCAACCTCAGCCAGTGCAATAAAAACTTTTACAAACGACTTCATAAATTGAGCAGATGCTGAAAAGCTCCGCAGCAGCAGCTCGTCCAAGAGAAGAAGTCACAAATGTGAGCGGGATTAATCTATCACCGCATCTGTATCGTCTCATCTAACTACGGGTAGATGAAAAGTGAGGCTGGTTCCACTTCATAACCCTTTTTCCTTTCTTTAAAGCATGCAAATTTAATAACCCTGATGGCTGATGAAGGAAGAAGGATTGATTCAGCTGTGTGCAATACTGAATCCTGATGTGAGATATTACAGTAGAGAAACAATAATGTGAAATACTGGATGAATCATGTGTCCATTTAAGAACTTTAAAAACAACTAAATTACATTAAGATGATGTCTGTTATGCTGCTTGGACTGATGGAGGTAAGAACATTAATGTACCATATTTTTTAGACTATACGTCGCATTTTTTGGGGGGGGATTTTTCATAGTTTGGCTGGGGGTGCGGATTTATATGTGAATTTTTTAACACATTATTATATAATTTCACATGTTATTTTGTTGAGCATGTTCTTTAGGCTATAGTTATCTGAATAACTGTTAATATTTTACGTTAACATACCAGACACGTTCTCAGTTTGTTGTTTATGCATCATGTAACGTTAGCTGAATGTGTTACGTTAGCATACCGTACACCCATTCAGCCTGTTGTTCTATATGGTATTTTTATTTTAAATTGCCTTTCAAGATGAAATGTCCGTTCTTAGTGTTGGATTTTTTTCAAATATATACATTTCTCCAAAAAAATGTGACTTGTATACGTTTTTTTTCTTCGTTATTACGGATGTTTTTGGCTGGTGTGACTTATAGTCCGGAAAATACGGTAAATGCAAGCAAGGAAAACAGATATCCTAACGTAAGGGTGGCCTTATTACAAAAATAAAAAGTTATTAACATGGACCCAGCTGATAATGATTGTTTTTTTTAATGAGTGGTGCATGATTAATAGACTCAAAATCGAAACGCCATGATGTGCAATTATGTAATCGCATTAAAAGACTGCAATTTGCGATTTAATGTAAACAGATGTGCATATGTACCTGTGAACGCTCTCTCTCTCTCTCTCTTTTTATAATGAAAGTCTTTACCTCACATTAAGACAAGTACATGTTTTTTTAAAAGCACGTCACTGCAACATCCTGGTGACCCTCTGACGAAGGCGGAAGTAACACGCCGAAAACATGTCAGGTGAAAACTACCTCCACATACAGTATGTCTGGGACTAACTTACATGAATATCATTATATGAAACCATCCTTTTACAAAAACCTGAATAAATACCTGAACAAATATGAACCAGGTGAAATATCTGAAAAGAAGTCAGTGTAATTTTACAAATATTCTGCCTGTTACTTAATGTTTTATGTATTTGTAAGTCAAATGTATGTTGTTCTGCACATGTGCAAATAATATATATAAAATACTGCACTTGTTTTTGCTAAAACGTGTCTCGTTGTTGTTGTTATTCACATTTTTGGGGCAACATTGTAGATGTAAAGATGATAATATAATTTGACTCATTTCACTTATTATTTTACTGGTCTGGCCCTTTTCAGATCATATTGGGCTGAATGTGGAAGTGAAGGAACATCAGTTTGACACCCCTGTGTTACAGGATAACAGAGCTGAGTCAACCCCAACATCAGCTCATACAGAAGATGTCAGCACTGGCTGCACAAAGCAAGACACAAAACCACTTTTACAGTACAGTAAATGACAGCATGTTTAAACATTTCCTGTTTGTGGTGCTCTTTTATTATATAATACAGGGGTCTCAAACATGGGGCCTGGGGGCCAAATGCGGCCCACCAAACGTTCCAATGCGGCCCCTGGGCTGAAGAGAATAATAACTAAAAAGAAAAAAAAAAAGACTATTTTCTTCTCATTTTTTTTCTCTGTCTATAAATGATGATGACTTCAAATAGTTTTTTTTTTGTTTTTTTTGTTTAGTGGACAAAACTAACATTAATTTATGAAAATATTTACATTTACAAACTATTCTGTGACAATAAAAAGTGAATAATTTTAACAAATATGAACAACCTGAAATGTCGAAAGAAAATTAAGACCCAATTTGAACCATTTTCTGCTTCTGTTACTAAGAGTTTAGCGTCTTTGTAGAACTGATCCATAGTAAAACATATGGACTAATGATAAACTGAGGGAGAATATTGTTAAAAATTGACCTTCATTTCCTTGTGCATTTGGATAATTTATAAAAGTACTTTCATAATTTAATGGGGTTTTTTGTACTAACAACAGTGACAAAAACTTGGGAGTCATTATTTTTTTGTATAGGTTATTATGTTTTAATTTTACTGCTCCGGCCCATTGGAGATCAAATCAGGCTGAATGTGGCCCCTGAAAAAAATGACTTTGAGACCCCTGATCAAATATAACGATTTGTATCAGATGACAAAGTAATTAAACTAGAGTCAGTCAAAGCGCTGGTAGGTGTGAAACCGTATTTACTTTAGTGAAGAGAAAACACCATATTTGTAGCACAGTGTTTATGTCTGCACACCCTTAAGAATGTGCATGCATGCGTTCACACTAGCCGTTTCTAAAAATACCTGAGCACTGTGCTGCTGTTGCTGCGGATTGCGTGGATGTCATGGTAGAGGAATGTGGGCCACACGCCAGCAGAGATCTACTGTGTGAAAAACCGGCCCAAAATGTGTTATTCTGACACACATTTCCCCTCAGAGGACAGACGGATCAATGCGGGAGAAATGTTATTCTAGCAAAGCCTTGGTTATTGTATTCAGTAGTCGAGACTGTCGCTCCTATTACACCCCCCCCCCCCCCCCCTCTCCTCTTTATCCATCACTCCCTCCAACTTTTCTTGGTCAACACATGGTGCCCAGATGACTTTATGCAAGGATGTAGTTATGAAGAGTTCAATAGCAGTTCAGATGATGATTGCAATAACTATTATTTAATCCCTCCATCATCTTAGGGTCATAACCAGCTATTAGTGGATTTGAAATATTTAAGGCGCCAACAGTAAAACACTGTGTTAAATCTAAACAATAGATTGCAAGATAAAAATGATGCCTGTAACTAGAGCTGGATTATGTATCGTTTGAGCGTCGACGTCACAATGTACGTGTACGCAATAGTCACATCACTGGTCATGCAATTATTTTCTTTTTTTTTTTTTTTAAACTTGTAAAGATTTTTTATTTAGTTATTTTATTTTTACATCTATAATTTATACAATAATACATTATATTTATATAGCACTTTTCACGGTACTCAAGACGCTTTACATACAGTTTAATAAAAAACAACTACAATAAAAACAAAGCACTTATACGTTAAAAACTGTTTAGTGGAGAAGGTATGGGATTAAATAAGTTTTGCTTCTTCGCAGTCCTTTTCAAATGTGCAAATAGAGTCATGTTTTGTTTGGGTTTTCATGTACACGTCCTTTAGTTTTTGGGGGGTTTTTTTCTTTAATTTCATTAGTAGGGACAGAGTGGAATGAACTGAACTGATTGTGAGGCGACAATGTATTGATAAATGATTATGGACGTTTGTGTTGATATGAGGGGGGGTGGATATGAGGTCTGCAGGGGCATAGGAAGCAGAATCTCTTGGATTATTGGTTTGTAAAAGAGTGGTGGGAGTTTATAACTTTTACTTCTTCCCACTCCTATGAGTGCAAAAAAAAAAATACAAATAAATTGTTGACCACATTGATGTTTTGATGATATCTGCTTGAAATAAATTGAACTGAAAAAATTAATTAACAAATTCAAAACCAACTAAATGGACAGAATCAGTGTAGCACTCATTCATTTCTTTTTAAAAAATAAAACCAAAAATAAGAAAATGAAACTAATTTCTTGTTTCCAAAACCAAAATAAAAAAAAAAAAAACTGATAGTGATGCATTTTTCTTTTTTTCTGTTTTCCTTTTTGTGTTTAAATGAATAATGGAAAAAGAGTTAACAGCCATTTCCAGTTTTATCCAATTTTGACTTGAAGCAAATTCAGGTAAAATAAAATATGTACATCCAGTCTATCACTTTGCTTTGAACAAAAAAGGAACCTACCTGGAATATGTTCTCAGTCATCATATCTTCAGGTCTTAGAGTGACCGTTTAGTCTTTGTCACTGCGGGTCACGGTCATTTCCCGTTTACTCAACTTGCTTCAGGTCAAAATTGGATAAAATGAGAAACAATGACGGAAAACTGTCATCCATTTTCCATTCATTTAAACACAAAACTTAAAACTGAAAAATGGCATCGTTATCCGTTTTTTCATTTTGGTTTTGGTAAATGGACCGTACTTGTAGAACGCATTTTATACCCAAAGCGCTTTACAATTCCTCACATTCACACTCCTACACCAGTCGACAGCTTTGGAAACAAAATAATGAAGAAACGAGTTGTTGTTTCATCGTCTTATTTTTAGTTTTAGTTTGGAAAATGAATGAACGAATGATACAAAAATTGGACGGAATAAAATTTAACTTTTTAATTATATATATATATATATATATATATATATATATATACATACATCTCACAGGCTTAAAAAATTAAATAAATCTCAATGTTGTTTTCTAATACCATGTCATCTGTAACAATACTAAGAACCTCCTCAAAGCAATAATCTGAGCAAAAGATGCATATTAATGTTTTCTCTGATATGTCTGAAGGGGACATTAAAAACTCAACTGTTTAATTTGGCAAACTAAAACCGAGTCAGCCCTCCTCGTCGACAAAATACGAGTTGGCTTACAAAGCTCACATTCCAATCCTAACTACATCCTGGTCCCCACGTCCCTTAAAGCCTCATGAAGACCGGATGCTTAGCTCAGCTTGGAGCTCAGAGAGTTAAGGCAAGTGGAACGAGGTTGTAGGGTTGCCGGGGACGTGAGGCCCTATATAATCGCTTCATTACACCACAAGCTCACTGCAATGGAATGTGTGTGTGTGTGTGTGTGTGTGTGTGTGTGTGTGTGTGTGTAGCCACGGGGCCTTCCCTTTAACCAAACTATACTGGGGGTAGCCCTGACACTTACAAAGATTTAGATCATTTCCATTTGTAGGACAGGAAAAGGAAACTAACGGCTAAAAATATCTCCTCCAAAACTGTAGTCCACCACCATTAAGATTATTGTGAAAACTAGCAGTGTAAGAAAGTTAATTATATTTGTTAAGTGAAGTTACAACAGCAGAAACAATAACACGACATCAAGTCATGAACAAAATAAGAACTTTAATGAACTTTTGAAAGCCTTATTTTCTCTGATCTGAGTCTGCCGCTCAAAATTCAAAAACTAAAACCCAATAATACCTTAAATAAAGATGGTAAATTCTTCAGAAACTGCAGTGCATGGTCTGCACGAGTTAAATTGTAGGTATTGCGTAATTTTTTATTTTTTTTCCCCAATACAAAAATGTAGGTGCATCCAGTAGGAACTGCACTGTGTCTTTACATAAATCCTTATTTAAACCTTTTTTTTTCTATTTGTGGATTGTTGTCTTGAACCGTTTGCATTCACAACTTATATTGGACACTGGCTAGAATAATCTTTACTTGATTTTTTTTTTAAAGAAAAGACAGATACACCATCACGCTTTCTTATTCTATTATATTTCATTACAATTTAGCTAGAACCATGTACTACTGTGTATGTTCTGTATTCTCCACACTATAGGATGCACTGGATTATAACGTGTATTGTCAATGAATGTTTTTTGTTTTTTGTTTTTTTCATATATATATATATATATATATATATATATATAAAGTGCACTGGACTATAAAGGCACATTAAATGAAACAAAACAGTCAAATAAGTCAAACATTATTAAACACGGTCACAATAACTCACCTGTGTTCAAACATTAATGAGTGTATTCACAATAACTCCCAACAGTGTTGAGTTGTAACGCGTAATAAAACACAGTTATACTGCCAATAATGATAATATTGGATTAGATTTCTATATCACTTTTCAAGGTGCTTTACATTATTGATCCATTATTCATTCACTCTCACACTCACCCTCTGGTGGTGGTAAACTACAACTGTATCCACAGTTGCTTTGGGGCAGACTGAATTTGCCAACACCAAATATTTATACATCAGTGTGAGTGACACTGGACACAAGGAGGGTGAAGTGTCTTGCCCAAGGACACAACAGACTGACTACGACAGAGTGGGATTCACACCGCCAACCCTTCAGTTAATGAACGACCAGCTCAACCAACGGAGCGATGGCCGCCCATCAAACATTAGTGTATTCAAAATAACCGTCAAAATTGTTCAGCTATAACATGAAATACTCCAGTCCTACACACACACACACACACACACACACTAATATTATGGTGACGTACAGTACGTTTTACACCATACTGTGAGTGCCATGTATGACACTAAATCACTTCCAAGTTACTAAGCACTATCAGAATTAATCCATATATATGGTGCACAGTTGATTTTTCAGAAAATTTATGCCTTTTAAGTCTTAAAGTCTGGAAAATAAAGTATTTTGTGCACTCTTTAAAAGCCTGGTAAAAGACTGGCACTGTTGATTATGAATGGTTTTGGGCTGCGGTAACAATATATGCTCCATAATTGTTCTAACACTAATAAACACAACATAAATAGCCTTGATATTGTACATTCAACAAAGTACTGCTCAACATTCTGCACCTTTTTGTCCCCGTACCTCTGTCTTAAGCACATAAATGTCTCCACATCAGAACAATGCCTCATGGTCTCTACTGCCAAGTTCTCTCTCACACACACACACACACACACACACTATCTGCTGTCTCAACTGTCAATCATATCAGCTGTCTGCGTTTGCACACTCATGCATGAATCCATCTGAGCGTACGCGGATGACAGACTGCCAGCGCCATTCAGCCCTGTCGAGCATAAAACGCTATCAGCCTGGTAAAAGTAGAGCAGAGGGAGAAACGCAGACAGAGGTAGAGCTTTTAAATATAGACTGTGACCGAGTTTATTTTGACTGTGAGAAATAAATGTGACAAGGCTTTGAAGACGCGGTGTGTATGTGTGTGTGCGTGTGTATGTGTGTGTGTATGCGTGTGCGTGTGCGTGTGTGTGTGTGTGTCTGTGTGTGTGTGTGTGTAGATGAGACCCAGCTGGACTGATAATGAGGGAATTAAAACAGACTGGGATGCCCACCCACACTGGCCATATGACCAACTGACCCCTGGCTTGACCCTTAACCCTCAGCGCAGACAAAGCACGGGCTTAGCGTTTAGCTAACAGGCCATTCAAATCTCCCCCAAACAATCATACAACTACAGGTAGTAAATAATCAACTAGTCAGAATGTAAAACTACTGTTATTAAACTAAATAACAGCGCTCAGTAACCACAAATGGAAATGGAAATACTAGCTACATTGACGTGATGTTTTTTTAATTCCAAATTATGCATTTGGGATAATATTATTTTGAAATAAAGCTATTTTCTTTGTGTTTATGTGGACATGAAACTCCGAATAAAGGTTTCCATGGGGAAACAAGTGTATTGTGTTCTAGTTAATTGGGCTATAAGAGCTGGAGGTACAGAGGGTTCTGATTGGACGGAACAGCTGCTTAATATCTGGAAGAAAACTATCACAACCACCTCCTTTTTTTAATTAGTTTCAACTATCAACATAAAAGGCCAGATACTGCATGCAATGTTTGCAAAAAAACATTCTGATAATAACAAAATCACAAAAAATGGGTGGCTGTGTCTCAGTTGGTAGAGCTGGTCATCCAATGACTGGAGGGTCAACGGTTTGCGTCCCGGCTCTGGCTGTCCACATGTCCAAGTGTCATTGGGCAAAGACACTGAACCCTGACTTAGTCTCCCAGTAGAACTGACAGAACCTTAGAAACCTACTGGTGTATGAGTGTGTGTGAATGGGTGAATGTGAGGCTAATGTAAAGTGCTTTGAGCACCATGAAGGTGGAAAAGAACTATATACCATTTATGAAGCAGCAGCTCGACTGAATCAACCATAGGAATCAACAAACTAATGTCGGTCCGGCAGGGCAGAATATGTACGTTATCGCGACAACACCAGGAGCATGCGCAGAACAACAGGAATAGTGTTAAAACGGAATTAACACTTTACATGATAGAGGAATTAACGATATTCAGAATTCAGTTTAATTCCTAATTGTCATTTTAAACTGGAATTAGGCATTTACATGGTCATCTTAAGAGCAAAATTAACCTTTATTTGGAATTAAACAGGAAAAAAAACTCATGTAAACGTAGCAACTGTATATATGTAAATACGCCCGTCTTCTCTGCTATTTTATATGTGCACTTTATTTTTTGCTGCTGTAACTTAAAAAAAAATCCCCAGGGTGGAATGAATAAAGTACTATTCCATTCTACTCTAATTTCAGTATGTTTTTAAAAAATTAAATAAACAGAAGTAGTAATAGTCTCTTTCTGATTCCAGCTTCTTGATTTTTAATATATTCTGCTTTCTTCACTTCTCTTGCAATTTTATTCCCTAGGACCACAATGCAAACCAAAGGGTTGTTCTGGTCCAACCAAAAGGATGGTCATGGTCCAGAACAAACTGAACCATGGTTTCTTACATTTACAGTGTGAAAGCACATTTTAAATGATCTGCACCTTTGGTCCAATTACAGTAATTTATTCATGGATAGGGTTACCAAGAATCAGAAGAAAAACAACAGAAGAACATGAAGATCAGCCAAAGTTAAGTCACCAAGGCCAACAACACGTAAAAGTGATCATGATAGGACACCAGTGACATATATCATGAAAACTTGTATAGATTTCTGCAATATACGCATGCCATTAAATCACCTTGGGATTTAGGGAAACACTGATTGGTACGGTTGTTACCACCACTAATACAGACGTCAAAAACCAACTCCTCCAAGTTTAAATACAGTCAACAAATGCATCACGGTAACAGTAATTTACTGACATTACAAAGCCATTTCCATCCTTTATCAGCATTAACAGATGAAAGGAGAGCGCAGACCTCCGCCAAGGTAGACCCCCCCAACCCGGTCAACCCCAAAATAAAATCAGTTCTTCCTGTTCACATTTCCAACATATCCTGAAAATGTCATCAAAATCTGTCCATAAGTTTTAGAGTTATCTTGAACACAGACAAACAGAGGCAAAAACATAACCTCCTTTTTTCAAAACAAAATGGAAGAAGTTTTTTTAATTCCCTACTTATGGTCGATGAGTATGACACACTGCACCGCCAAGCATTACAGTCAAGAACCCAAACGTCGCATACACTTTTACGTCACACTCAATGTGTCGAGAAGGTAAAACAACAAATGTGTCAGACTACCTGGATCTTCAAGCAGCTCCAGTAAATGTACACGAGTCGTTTCAACAATTGTACAGAATTTATACACATACCATAGCCGAACAGAGACGGCTGTACCATTACATACATCGGCCTGGCATGCATGTCCAATTGAATTTCGCCCACTGTTGCAAAGATTTCCTCCTGCAAACCCTCGTCTAAACACGGATGAAAAATTGAAGACGAGACGCCACTTTCACGTCCTTTGTTTTCATCGTCACCGTGTAAATGTAGCCTCAAAGCAATCGTTTCATGTTCAGTCAACGTCACAAAAGCTGAGACAGGATGGTGGACTTTTTGTTATGAGAGGTTTAAGTGTCTCTCATAAAGTGAAATGTTAGAAAAGTAGCATTGTGATATATCAGTTTTACAGCAGCGTCTTTGTCAGGTTTACCACCCTGTTGCTATGGTTTTAAGAGCTCAGCCGAGGAAAATTCTTCATATTTGAAAGTTTTCATTTGGCAGGTTGAGAATGCTGCCTGTAAACAAAAAGGCAAAGTACTCTACGGTGGATGGTCTTACAGCACACTAAAATACCAGTCTCTGGAAATGTTAAAATATATTCTCAAAGTAACCCTGTGTGTATTTACTCACTGACAGTCTGCATAACAAATGGCTCACACTCAATAACAACTCCCTCATTCACGGGACTTCCCTCCCAACTCTGTCACGGGATCTTTTTCCACTTTGGCTACCTGTCTCTGACCAGGTTAGACTTAATTCCGTCTCCCCCAGCCATCTGTATATGCACACATAGGACCACTTTATGCTACTTGTGATGATTCATTCATAAGGCTGGTGATAACAATGGCTTTCTGCCTCGTGTATTCCTCCGGGGCTTTTGTGGACCCTGTTGTTCATCCCTTTTGACAGAGTGCAATTTCTAACCCCCTCACCTTCACACACCAACTGTGCTGAATGACAAAGAAGCCCAAAGTAATACCCCAAACATCAACAGCAATAGTCTTTTTTTTTAGTTTCATAAAGCTGTGCATATGTGGTCTTCATTAGTATGCAGGTTCTTCACAAGTATGTGCTGTGTTAGTGGAAAGATTCCACTGACTAAAGATCCAGTCAACACAGGTGTTTATTCAGACTGATTTAAGAGTTCAGTGCATAGACCAGGGGTGTCAAACTCATTTTAGTTCAGGGGCCACATTCAGCCCAATATGATCTGAAAAAGGCCAGACCAGTAAAAAAATAAATAAATAACAGTGAAAAGAGTCAAAATTCATTATGATAATGTTTACATGAACACACAAATCAAGAAAATAAACAAAAATGACCAAAATAATCCACAAAATGGACCAAACCTAACAGCACAGGATAAGAAAATATTTAAACAAAATAGTTAGCAAAATGAAATATAAAATTTCTTATTTTGGAAACTTCAGTCAACCAGTATTTAAGATTTGAGGTTGTTTTTTTTAAATCACTGACACACATGTGGAAACATTTCATTAGTTTGATTCCAGAAGCATTTGACCAGTGTATTAAGACTTGAGAGGCCTCGAGGTTTACCAAAGCACAAACATGAAGTGACGCTCCTCCTGTGAAAATATTTAAAATTACAAAGAGGAATATTTCTGTGTGTTGTATTTATAGATTATTATGATGGAATTGTACTGGTTCTGACCCACTTCCGATTTAATTGGTCTGAATCTGAAACCTTAACTACAATGATTGTTCATATGTTACTATTTTTGTATCTCAAGGGCCAGACTGGACCCTTTGGTGGGCCGCATTTGACCCCCGGGCTGCTTGTTTGAGACCCCTGGTGTAAAGCCTCTATGATGTAGCCCTTTGGTTTTTAGACTGTAGGAGTTTTCATTTGATCCATGTTGGATTTTTATAGACAGAAGTGATTGAGGGTACGAGGAAGCACAAGTAATGCCATCTTGAGTAAATATTGACTTAAAGACAAGAATAAACTTTGGATACATTATTTACAACTAGGTTCTGGATGTTGAAATGATGCTTGATGATATGTTGCCCCAAAAAAAGTAGTCTATGCATCAGTGGCTTAGGGTTAGCTCAACTTAGCTTAGGTTAGGTGACAGCTCACAACAGTGATGTAGTATCCAGTCCTCTTAAAACACCAACAGGAACAGATGTTGTGAGCTTTCATACATCAGTCGATCAACCTGAGATATTATTAACGGAGGAAAAAAAATTTATGGACTACAACACTTAGGGTCTAAATTAAATGAATGACTCCTTGGAATAAAAGGATTAGCCAGGAGTTCTTGGAGCAGCATCTTGTGGCCATCAGCCATACTACTATTTTCTTTGCTTTTTCATTGCCTTTCATTTGGAGCTGAGGGCTTGCTCTTTGTTTTATATGCATTGACATATTCTCACAGTTAACTAAATTAAATAGTTTTATTCTAAGTACACTTTACTGTATGTATACGCCTGGGAACTAAATCTGATGGCAGATCTTATATAATTCCTTTAAAACCACAAGATCTCCCAGGTCCCGTAAAAGAGGGACACATTTTTATGTCACTGGGACTCCTTAAACGTTAGGATTACAGTAACGAACAAAGCGTCTTATTTCACAAACTTACAATACACTTTTACATTTGGAATGAGTATTGTGGTGCTTTAATACCCCCTAAGGTCGTAAAACTAACTTGTCATCAGAGGTTTTTCACCATCCGAGACACATAAAAACATAAATAGACCTCTCGGTATATTTTCGGTGACACATGTAACATATTTCCAGAAACAAGGCTATAGATTTTCCAGCTGCCATGGAGCCAGATCGCCGCCTTTAAATGTAGCAACAGCTGACAAGATTGTCTGTGGTATTTGGAAAGACAGCGGGTTTTCTTTATACATTTCGAAGATGCTACCAGCGTTGATATAGTTATTCCACCCACAATGCGTTGCCAAACATATGCATTCTATGTCTCATTGTGGCACAACATGTCTGCACAGTTAAAACCCTCTTACACACCCACAAACACAAGGAGGGGACAGGAAGGCAGAAACAGGAAACGGAGTAACCTCATTAGCCTCGTGCCTTGTCTGACAGGAACAGCCTGCAGGCGAGCAGGAGCATGCGAGCATTCAGAGATACAGCAGCCTCTGGTCAGTGTGTTCATCAGTCTGCTACTAGATCCTATTTGTATGGGTAAGTCGGTCTGAGGGCGACGCCTGAGGGGGACTTAAGAAAGTTGGCCTGTTAGCCTTGAATACTCAGACTCATCAGACCGACTATACAATTACATGTGGACTCTGACTAGGTGAGGCTGTAAACAATCAGACGGGAAGAAGCGTGCAAGCAGCATCACACACGTGCACCGGGGCCCATTTAGTATACAACAACAGCAACAACCACTCATTGCCCGAGGGTTTAGACTCACTTAGCCTTGCAGAATTTTGTGCAAGCACAGACAAGTTGCTACTAGAACCACTCATTAATTTCTCTCCCACCCACTAGAACATAAAAAAGAGATACTGAACCCAAGAAAAAGGGCTGCCACTCGCCTTAAGAGCTGAGCAACTGAGTGTCGCGAGGAACATTAACACAAATGAGTGCATGTATTAAAAAAATAAAATAAAAAACTGAAACCATTTTAGAAGTACTAGCAGTCTCCTAAGAGGGGCCTTAAGTATAATGAATACCCGATAAATAGAACACCAAAAGCTCCACTGCCTCAGATGATTATTTATAATTTTAAATTCTACATCAAATATGCAACAAGATGAAAACAACATATCCAAATACAATATAAGTGTCCTAACAAAAAAGGCTAAAATTGATTTGGTGACACTAGAAATATCTAAGATTACATTTGTTTATGTCAACATCTTTTCTAACGACACTGGATCATTATATATCAGAACAATGATAGAAAATTATAGCCCGTAACTGGCCTTAATGCCCTAAAAACTAACAGGCTAATGTATGCCTAGCCTTCATTGACTACTTCAAGTCTGTGCTATAAAAATTTAAATAATATTCTTTGAGCAGGTGTTGGAAGTCTTCTATTTTCACTCTTACTAGGTTTATGCTTTTTTTTCCTTGAGTAAAATGGTCTGAAACACAGGACTACAGTGTCATGTGTTCATGAAATTTTGGGTGTGAGTGCTATGGTTCTTGGGCACAAACATCTACTAAAGAGGACCACATGCAGTACAAACCTTGAGTATCTCCATACCTGACATTTACTGTACATTTACTGCACCTTCCAGCCTGTAGAGACCCCTTTCCAACAGCGTTCGACTTTACCTTCCATCTTTCTTGATAAACTTGGCAAAGACGAACGTCTGTGGTCTGATTTGCAGTAGCGCAACAGACTATGAAGCAATGTAGTAACAAGACGCGAGCTGCATCTTTATTACGACAGTTATAATAATATAGTGTGAAATTGTGGTTTTACACAGTAACATGTGGAAATGATTACGAGGTAGACAAACAAAAAGGCTCAAACAGGCACACAGACAAGCCTGTTCACATCAAGAAAAAAAAAACGGCAGGATTTTATCCATGTGCGCTACGCAAGCAGAGAAGAGAAAAGAGGAGAAGAGAAGCACACAGGGGCTCCTGTGTGGCCTCGCAGGGCCTGGTGCCTGGTGGCAGTGGTTGGCGTAACCCCCTCAGCAGCTGGTGGCAATATTAACTGGCCTGTTGGCAAACAGCTGTTGGCGCTGTGCAGGCAACAACTAGCCAGGCCAGAGGAGGACTGGAGGTGGGAATGAGAGGGGAGGGGAGGGGGAGGCCACTGCTTTTTGTATGCGTGTCTTGAGATGCCCTTCGTTGACCTTCATGTTTGTGTGTCCAACTCACTTGAGGCCAAGTCTGACTTTTCAACATATCCTGGCTTTGTTCATGTGTGGATGCATGAGTCTACAGGCAGCTGCTTGCAGTGGTAGATGGTAGAGCTGCATAATATATTGTTTCAGCATCAACATCACAATGTATATGAGTGCAATACTCACATTGCAGGCCCTGCATTTATTTAAAAATATTTTTATTAAATTTTTTAGTAACTTATTTATTTCCTTTTATTTTTTAAAGCTGTTTTACACTCCTGAGGATTTTTTTCATATCGCAATATATAATCACAGGGTTAAAAAAAATTATAATAAAAAGTCGCAATGTCAAGTTTTTGTAATATCGTGCAGCCCTCATAAACAGCGTTAGGACCCAGACCATAAACTTGCTGAATTAAACTGAGATGAAACAAAGACAAAAATATTGGCTAATGTTCCGGGAATCCCATGTGAAACTGTACAAAATGCTGACCTGTGGATAATCTGACAATGGAACACAACTAAAACTAAAAGATCAGGCTCTCAGTCAGCTGTACCTGCACCACACCATGTTGTCTTTGTCAGAAATCAGACAAGTCTGTTTCACCCAGGGCAGTGTCTGGTTCGATACCGGTTAGGGAATGCAGTTACAACTGTGCAAGGTTATATTATAATGTTCTGGATAATTCAGCCGACAGTGGATAACTAAGCTCATCTTTGCCAATAGCTGCCACCTCCTTTTCTTCGTAAACGGACAGCAATAGGAATTAGAATCTTGAATTAAAACAGAGTTTTAGTTATCTTCCAATCACAGCTTTTTAAAGCAAAAAGACCCATTTTCCACTTGTGTGACTGGGGCTGATGACAGCAACAACAGTGTAGCTTGTACAGACCATGTAAGGTCAAGTCTCTCTCTGGCTGACAATCCCACTAACAAGGATATCACAACACAGAGCTCTTTCCACACGGTACACTCGCGTACATACACAAGACTCAATCTGAAGGACTTGAAAGCAGGCTCTTTATGAGTGCTTGTCTGGATCATTACTGGCTGACTGTATACTGTTATGTACACATCAACATATACAGCTGGGGCTGGAAGATGCGTCACTACCCATCCTGTCTCGCAGCAGCTACTTTCGACGAGAAAGTCGATGCTATCTGTCTGCACATGAATGTCTGCGTGTGCATTTGCAAGTTACTAATTATATCCCTTCAAATATAGCCTACATATGAATCAAAGAGAGCGTGTATGAGTCAAAGTCCTAAGCAGGAAACGGTACCTCCTACACATTATGCTTTACCCTCCCTTACAATTTGCATCACACACAAAGTAAAAAAGCTCAATGTCTGGCACAAATGTCGAGCTTATTCCGAATGCTGAAACTGCTGAAAAGGTTGTATGCTCTCCAGTGCAAATATTTTTCATGCCGTGCTATTAAACTCTGACCAGTTTTTCATGTAACTTGCCAGACAAATGAAATCATTCCAACAAAGCAATAATTAGGCAACATAACTATTATTTCATAGACAACACAATTATTTCACAGTCTCCCATTGCTTAACAGGAGGGGGAAAAAATGGATCAAACTGTTGTGAACAACCCACAAATATCACACATGGGTGACAAGTTAATTACCCAATTTAACAAAGCAAATAATTACCCTCTGGCTCTGGGTCTGCTGAACTATTTTCCTTATGGAAATGAGACTCCACGTGCAGACAGACGCTGCATGATGGTGAGCTGACATTGGCAGAGTGATTCAGGAAATAGAGATGTGTGGAAGCTTCGGGCTGGGTCAATACTTCAGGCCTGTTATTCGTTTGTAGCCTCTTCTGGTCACTGAGGTAATTCAATATCAAAGGGAGCAGGAGGAAGCAGCTTGTTATAATGACCTCAGAGGAATATGAGGTACATATAACACAGTATGGTAAAAGCACTTCTGGTCTTTCTTTGCAGATTTTTACCGACTAAAGATATTGTTTTACAGGAAGACCTCTCGTTCTTTAGTCGAGTGATTGAGTTGCTTTTTATTTGAGCTGCTGTTTTCAGTTTTTTCTCGTCTCACCATCTGAACCCACTTTATCCTCACTAGGGTCACAGGGGTCTGTGGGGGCCTAATCCAGGTACAATGGTTGAAAGCGGGGTACACTCTGTATGAGTCTCCAGTTCATCTCAGGGCTGAACATATATAGACAAACAATCACTCTCACATTCACACCTATGGACAATTTAGATTAACCAGTTAACCTATCAGTGCATGTGTTTGGATGGTGGGAGGAAACTGGAGTATCTGGAGAAAACCCACGCAGACACGAGGAGAACATGCAAACTCCACACAGAAAGGTCTGGTGTGGGATTTGAACCAGGATCCTTCTTACTGTGAGGCACGAGTGTTAACCACCTATTTTCAGTTTTTTTTGGAAAGATGAATGAACTATAAAACAGTACAAGGTTGGGCTGGGTGATGTGGCCAAAAAATAAAATGAGATTTTTTTCACAACAAAATTCGATTTTACAACCCCTCCCCCCAATTTTCCTCTAGTACAGGAAATTAAGCTAGAGCTAGCTAGTGCTATATTAGCAATATTAGGATGCAAAGTACAACGAAAAACTGTTTACTCACTGCCATAAATTGCAAGGAAATGCAATGTTAGCGTGATAGTTCTAAACCATGTAATGACTGGAACTGAGGTATGAGCCTGAGTCAGTACAGGATCCGGACAGGACCTCGAAACGACAACCCTCCAACCGTTGCTGTACAGTTTGCATGAATCCTTAGGAACAAGGATTCGCAAAGAGTGAGGAGAGAAGGAGGGGTCCTATTGAGGAGGAAAAATAAAAACACCCTTTTATTTACTTTTTAAATCTACCGCAAGACTAAATTCAAATACAAGGTTCATATGAGGTCATGATGCATAAAAAAAAACCTCTCATGGAACTCTGTCCTAAAGTGTAAGGTAAGTTCAGGACTTTGAAACATGAAATTTCTTACTGCTTTTTAACCATTTCATACATGAAGCAATAATCAACTCCTATTCCACGAGTGCTGTACACTAGAGTATCGTGTAGAATATACAAACAGGCCCATCTTTATAATCCTCAAACACACGTTAGCAAATTAACAGTAGTGGTCAGTGTAAATGTATATCAGATATGACTCATTTGGTGAGTCATAAAAAAGGTGCTCTGTGACCCTTCAATCATAGTAAGTTTTTAGAGAAATTAATCACAAAGAATAGCTCTTGTCTCCTGCATTTTATCTTATGTACTTGAATGTTGCTAAAATCATAACAAATTAACCAAACTGCAATGATTCTATAAAATGCAGAGTGAAAGGAAACGTGTTACACACCCACATGTACACACAGGTATCTAAAATCCTTTATTTATTGCACCGTTCAAAAGGCTAAGCCAGTCCACAAGCAAAGTGCGAGACAAGCAGTCTGTAATAAATCTATAAGTGTTCACCGGGGGAATGGAAAAAGCAACCTTTACAGAGCGACATCTTATTCACACACACTCTTTGCCATTTGACTCTCTTTATTGCCGTCCAGATGCATTCTGTTTATTTACCCGACACTATGGCCCAATTTAGCCCGAATGGGGGAAATTAAATCAGGCCTTGTGAAATCACTACACTTCCCAGCCCTCGTTTCGTCTATTAAATTGTCATTGTTGGCCAGCCATTTATAAGACGCAGCAAAACAAATGTAACGCTTAAGGAGCACGACAGGAAAGCCAGAGGACATGACAGAAATTACGGCACTCACAGTGGGTGGGTGGGGGGTACCTCAGCCATAGAAGAAGTCATTGTTGTTGTGCCGTTCAATGAGATGTATCAGAGTCTGCTGCAGTAAAATGGGTTTGGGCAGGTATTTAAAGTGCTGTCATTTGTCAGAAATGGATAACATGTTGCTGATCGTAAGCATTCACACTGGGCCTAAGTGAAGTAGGTAAAAGGACTATTATGCAAGAAATGTTCAGATCAGGTCATTCTAACAATCCCAAAACATGAAATTTGATTTCTTCTTCCAACTTTAAAGGTTGATTAGTCGTAAAAGGAGTAAAGAATAAGGGTTAGTAATATGGCTGCAATGATTAGTTGACATTGTAGACAATTAATTCCATTGTCGACCATTGTCGCCAGATGCGTTTTTCCAACAGACTGAGGTATGTCACTTGATTATAATCTTTGCAAAGAGTTGCTCATGTGCAATAGTTTCTCCGTCTCTCTGAGCGGTAACATACAGAAATTATTGCGTCAGTACCAGGTACATGTACCAAAACTTCCGAAGTTTGGGAGTATTTTATTAATAATAATAATACATTTTATTTCTATATTTTAACCTGGATATGGTGAATAAAAAGACTACTTGCAAGGTTTGCAAAGCAGACCTTGTGTATCATGGCAGTACCTCGGTGATGCATGAATATTTAAAGAGAAAGCACATCTGGCAGTTGAGTTAAATATAGTCTGACTTGCCTTGGTATGATTCAAGTTATGTTCAACCCAATACGTTTTTTATAACATATATTGGACATTTTATAAGCGTATTTTCATTATAAAAGAGAGCTTGAGCGTTATGCCAGACTGTGCTTGACAAACTTATTTTAAATTAAATACATGCAGTTCGAAGAAGAGAGGCACCATGGAGCCCTTCCTGCAGATGTGTACACTGAGCACTGTGCCTAATTGGTTTTAGATACGACATTTTCATTTCATTTTTGTACAAATCTGCAGTATGTTCCATAAAACATGGATTTTTCATTGTACCCATCTTTCTTGTGTGTATTATCATTTACCACATAATTAAATCAACTTCATGGTTAATTTAAGAAAAACAATTACTAATTATCTGATTAGTTGACTAATCATTTCAATAGTTGGTGACTAGTCGACTATTAAAACAGTCATTAGTTGCAACCCTAATTAGTAATAATTACATTACTTTCTCCCTGTCCAATCTTTTACCCTGTTATCTGGTTCCAGCTTTTTTTTTTAATCATCTCTTCTTCCATTGTAGTTTTTCACAACATTTTCTCCTGTAGCATAGTCTAAGCTCTTATCCACCAAGATGAGAATGACGTTTGTTTTACTAAATTCTTCTGAAGAGCGAGATTAGGATCAACTCTTACCAAACATTTTACGTATCTACAATAAATTACACTAAAATGACCGCTTTGAATTTTAAAGAACACTTAACGGAGAACATGAACAAAATGAATCTGATCAACATGACATCCTGGGTCTTTCATCAGAGAAGTCCAGCTAGAGGCCAAGGGTCGGGGGCAAGCAGCTGGCCGAAAACGAATCAGATTTGACCTCCTGTCAGACGTATCGCTGGGTGGGGCATAAGCTGCTCTCCTCAAAAGACCCATCAATCACAGTCACATATTTAAAATGTGTTGATCTCAATGCTGGCCCCAGGGATCTGGCTAGTTATTCCTCTGCAGCCTCTTTACCCCCAACCAGAGCCAGATAAGGGCCTCTTTACATGACAAAGTGCTGTGGAAGACCGAGCCAGAGAAAAGAAAAAAGGTTCCTTTCAGTCACCTATGGGGAGCAAATCCTCTGCTCACAAAAGGTTATGGTCACATGGTTCTAATTTAAAACTGAAAGCTGAAATAGGAACTTTGGATTCCCTGACCTACCGTCTCTAAGAGTGACAACATCTTGGTCTAAAGCAGTGGTTATCATGTAGTAAGTGCCTGGAAACTAAAAGAATAAATGAACATCTATAAGATATAGATGAGGGACAGTAGGTAAGTTTACATGCACGTAGAGAAATTCTAATTATTTCCTTTCTCTGATTGAATGCAAAGTTTTAAAAACCACGTAAACACCTTAATCGGAGTAGAATCAACTCAACCTGGAGTTTGACAAGTCAGCGTAACCAAGTCAGATAATGAGAATGTAATCCAATTTCTCCGTGCTTGTAAACACCACCCAACCTGAGCTTGATTAAGACTGGCCTGGACACGCCCCTTTCAGGAAGTGACCAGAGACACCGCATGACAACATGCATGCTATGTGTAATAAATCAAGAGTTTAATAGTACGCACGAAATATACTGAGCTGCTGCATCATTTCCCATATCTACTCTGGGGGTTGTTGTCCTCCTCCTACTATGTCTGCTTCAAATCTCATGTGTTTGTTTAGTTATTCTTTTTATATTGTGCCAACCAGAATCATGTTAATAAGACTGTCCAGCGCCACCTAGTGTCTGGGAATGGAACAATACATGTCATCAAGAGAAATTTAAATTAAACACAGATTTCTGGGAAACTCCAGTTAAGTCCTTAATCAGAATAAATCAATAATTTTAATTAAGTGCATGTAAATGTACTCCGTGATTGAAGCCATGATAACATAGCCAACTCTGTTTCAAAAAAGCATCCTAGATACAAAGATACATAATTAAGCATCTTTGCATCACTACTTCTTATCTATACCTTATAGCTGTTCATTTATTCCTTAAGTTTTCAGGCACTTACTACATAACTGTTTTAGACCTAGATGCTGTCATTCTTAGAGCAAATTCTAAACATTAAAGACCAGGGTGGCTCAAAAAAGAACTCAAACTACTCGAGAGATTGTGTTACAACTTTAGCGTTCAACTGGAAGCTTGCTCACCTTGTTGTGAACATCAGCTGCGCTAATGATGTGCAACGTGCTAAAGTTGTCACCACTTAAAAGGCACAAGAAGACAGAGGCAAACTGCCTCTCTTTTGTCTTCACATGAGCTTGGATAGTGAGAGATGTTTTGGCACGTGAAAGCGAAGGGTTTTTGAAAGAGAGAAACAAGATGTGAAAAAAGGGGAAGCCTGGTTTCCATGGTTTACAGAAACTGGCAGACAAACAAGGCGTCTGTTATGAGTACAATAAAAAGAGAAATATATTAGTACAGGGAAAAAATTGGAGGATTTCGGGTTTGATTTTGTTTTGAGTCTGGGCTGGAGAACCTCCCGAACGAGCCATCTGCCCATGTGAAAGCAATTGGAGGATTCAGACGGTTTATGCCAGCAGAGACAAAAAAAAAGAAAGAGAGGAAAAAGAAATGGTGTCAAAGGGGAGTTGGGAGGAAGAAAGAAGAGAGAAAGGAGGACAGGTAGGCATTAGGTGGAATTTCCGGGACTTTTTTGGGGGAACTACTTTTGACCGAGCCGTGAGTTGGCCTGGTCCTTTCAGGTGTCTGTCTCCATACAGAAAGGGCCTTATAGGAACCTTTCCATGACGTCATTATATCGCATCATTTGCTTGGGTAACGTCACAAACAAAAAGCGCCAAAATAAAGCAGCAGCAGAGGACGAAATTACAAGACTAGACCTGGACAAGCAATGATGAAATTTATTTTAAAATTACTGAGCCTCATTAACCGGTCTCAGCCGACTTGCTTTGTGGGCTCATGCAGCCAAAGCCACCACAGCACTTCAGTCACTTTTTAAATGCGATCACATTATGAGGTGGAGTGATATTAAAAGCCACACACAGAGAAAATATTCGATATACCAGTAAATTCTGCTGCTAAATACGGTGTAAAAAAAACAAACAACAAAACCCTTGATGATTGCCACCAGCCTGTAGTTCTGCATGAACTGCTTTTGCCGTAGCCCACTCGTCATATCATTTTCAGTAGACCTGTCAGATGGATAACACAACTCATCCACTGTCCTTTTGGGTTTCATGGTGACAACTAGCTGTCTGAGTGTAGCTGCTAAGGAAATTCTAGCTTTGTGTTTTGTTTACCTTTTGAGTAAACGTTTTAAACTGGCGTGATGCGTACCACATAGATTAATTGAGCCCTGTGTTTGCTATTAATAAATTGTATTGCTAATGTTCAAATTCATAATTTTTAAAGTTACGCTATGAAGAGATCACAAAGCTTCTTCTTTATAACACTTACACTACAATCCATAAGAGTTTGTGCAGCGGAATGACTGGTGCATTCTGGGTTTTTTGGTTGTTTGTTTTTTAACCGACTACAGAAAATTATGACCAGACAACGTTGATGTGGTCAACCATCTGTCAAACAGTCGTCGGCTAACATCCCTAACGTGGACACAGACGAAGTTGGGATGTTTGTTGCGTTTGTTTTACACAGTAATTGTATCAGAGACTGAAAGAAGAAGTGTTACTCTGGAAGAATTCTACAGAGATGAACTAAACAGAGAGCTGGAAAAGTGAGAAATCGTGTGGTAAACTTCCACCAGCAACTACTCTTGAGTTACTTGTTGTGATCTAGTGATGCAATTTTGGACAACCAATCTGTGCGACTTCTGCCCAGCGACTCTATCAGGCCGTTCGAGTACCTATTCTGGAGTAGGTCCTGTAAAAGTTCCGATAAGGCCGCTTATTGGAACGGCCCGGTCAGTGGAAACACTCACACACCGTGAAGTTCCTGTAAAATGGCCCGGAAGTTCCGATAGTGGGAATAGTGTCTCGAGTTCCCCTTCCTATTCATTCATTCTGGTTTCTTTTAGGCCTCTTGGGGGGATGGTAACTGAAGAGGGTGTTAGAAATGTCTTGCTGCTCTGAGGCTGTTATCTCTGGACATAGGGAACTATTGTAATGCGGGGTTCTGGGAGGTTGAAGGAATTCAATCAGTTGGCATCTGTAGACCACAGATGTCTGTCGCATATCAAAAGCTTCTGGATTATAAAGATACGTGTGACACATTTGCAGCTGAATGCCTGACACTAGAGCCAAATACTGCAACAATGTCAGTTTAGACAATGGGGAACTTCAATAATGTTTTATGAAAAAGAGGAAATAATGGTTTCCATTCACTCTATATAGGCTGGACTGAGCAACAGTCCATATGAACAACTAAAGTATGTAGTAATTAAAGTACTAAAGTCCAATTTTACAGTTTAAAAGTTTTTTTTGTTTGTTGTTTTTTTTTTTTATCCAGAGATGAAGTTCGACAAGCTACACACTAATTGTGGGATTTAAATTACAACCTTAAAAACACACTGAGACAAAAACAACAAAAGGGGAGTAAATATATGAAAATTACATTTGAAAAAAGAAAATGTTTAAGAAATGTTTAAGAAATGTTTAGGAAATGTGATGATACTTTTCATGTTGGAAATATTTGGAGAAGGAGGAATCATACAAGAACGAAAAACCTTATCAAAAAGATCAAATTACATGTAAACAAAAAAATGAATCCAAAATAGATGCAAGACAAACAATGTAAATGACACAAGGGATCCAACTGTAAAACAGTGAAAAAGACAAATAACCCAAAAAGTTGGACATTTTAGGAATGGTAAAACAATAATGATAAATAAAAAACTCACCAGTTCTAAGTTATTTCATGAGAGAGAATTGGTCTGAATGTGGAATGTTAACTAAATTGATTAATATTTTAGTGTTTTTCTATTTACATTTCATAAATTCATTAAGGGCCAGACTGGACCCTTTGGCGGGCCAGATTTGACCCTCGGGCCACATGTTTGACATCTGTGACATAGACAGAATATTCCAATAAATTGCAGACGATAAGTAGAATTATTATGATAAAACTATACAACTATAGTCAGCAGAATGGTTTGCTCTGTGCGGAAACAGGTTTAGAGAGATGGAGGTGTGATGACAGGTCGTCCCCATAAGGTCCTACTACTATTTCTCCTTGGGGAGACCGATTCCGAAATAAGCCCTACCCCCCTCTCTCTCCTCACCCTCCATATTTCACAGACTTTTCAAACGTACGCAAATCTTCATCCATCACTGACAGCACGGCAAAATAAACAATCATACCGTAGATCAATCATTGTCTGTTTAATGCCGCACAGCAGCATCGAGGCAGCGGGTGGTGACGTGTGCTTGGTTCTTGCATTTTCACACAGGGTTTAAAACTCACAACGACAGTATTGATTCAGTCCCTACTAGAACTGCACAATATATCGCTTGAGCATCAACATCGCAATGTACGTGTGCATAATAGCCACATCGCAGGTCTTCCAATGTAGGAGGCAAGTTAACTCAGTGTGTTCTTATGTCATTTCAAGGGTATGTACCACACACTGCAGCCAGCAATCCACCAATCAGAATCAATTAGGAGTAGGGCCGTTAACCGATGACCGACTTTGTTCGGTCATAATTTTCTGTTGTCCTTTAAAAAAAAAAAAAAGTACAGCCTGCAACTGTCATTCCACTGCACAAAATCTTTTTCATTGTAGTGTAGGTTATAAAGAGGAAGCTTTGTGATCTCTCCATAGTAAGATAAAGGTACTTTACCATAAACATTTGTCCCCTGCATTTAAAAGTTTGACCATTTACATCAACACCACACAGCTAAAAAGTTTTAAAAAATCTGAAAATAATGTTTTTTGGGTCAGATTTTTCTTGGAAAATGTAAAAATTAAGAAGAAAAAAATATATGGGGAGGCCAAGTCACGCCCTTCTACTTCTGGTCCATGGGTGCTTAGCTCGCAAAAAATCTGACTGGGAGTGAATGGAATGAGTGAAGCTAAATTCTGATTCCATTTGACAAATGCTCATCGGCAGACCACCCATTTTTGATGGGAAAGCAAAGGTGACTATAGGGTTTATGTGGGCTTAGTAAGAGACTATAATGCCGTCACACTCCACTCAGCTATGGTGTGGAGTCTGTGGTGACGTCACATGTGCGCCAGGTGTGTAGTCCAACGGGTTTTACTCACAGATGAAATCAGCCGTTGGTTAACAGAAGCAGTTGAAGCGCACATCAATAATTCTAATTTATTATACGATACAACATAATAACACAATACGGCATATGACAAACCAGATTTTATTTCCCATTGAATACCATTCATTCATTTTCCGATTTCAGGCCCCATGAGCCTCCCGGAAGGGGTGGAGACTTAAGCACCCCATATGTTTTGTATGAGCAGTGTTCACTTCACTGCAAACCAAATCTACCTCTGGGTACTAATAAAGTCATCTAATCTAAAAAATAAATAAATAACACAGATTGCCTGGTTAAATATCCATTTTTATTTAATACACAGCTCCTTGTAAGAGTAGAGGCTATTGATATTTTCCATCTTCTTTTTGAAGCTGTACTTCTTGAATAAGGACTTGGTGGTAATGGGTTTAATGGGTTGGAGGAAGAAAACGTTAGTGAGGACGTAATTCACCCTTCATTCATTGGGGGTTTAACAGAGAATTTTTAAACTACATTTCTTCTCACCTGTAATTTGCTGAGTAACTGTTTTGTGTCATGTCCTCCCAACTATTTTTTCCATATTGCAATATATATCACAGGGTTAGAAAAACAAAAAAGTTGCAATGTTGTTTTTTTTTTCCCAATATCGTGTAGTCCTAGTCCATACAAAACAAATCGCTGCCATCCGTGGCTAGTCAGAGGCAGAACAGAAACTTTAAACAGTGATAAATAAGACCAGGGCGTAGAGGTGCGCGGAGGCCTCGGCTGATATCTCCGCCGCCAGGACTGATCCGGTCTTTAATCTAAACCTTAGATCTGGGATCTCCATCGCCGTGTCTCTGCTTTAGAACCAAAGTCCACTGGCCGTCATCACCTGGCCTTCCACTCCTCTCATCTAACACTTCATAAAGACCATTCATCCTGCCATCCTTTCATCCATCTATACTGGGGGCCTCGTTAATCCGCCTCTCCATCCTGACCCTGCACCACTCTACTGGACTGGGACAAACTTCAAAGACACCGAGCCACAGACAGTGCATGTGTGTGTGGTGGAGACACACATGGAGAGAGAAAGAGAGAAAGAGAAAGAGAGAGAGAGAGAGAGAGAGAGAGAGAGAGAGAGAGAGAGACCGATTGGGTGGGTGGGTGGTTGGGTGTGCAGCTGTGTTGTGTTTGGCCTACACCACAAAGCCTTTAGAGGACAAGGTCCCACACACATGAACACACTGCTACTCTTTGACATCCTCTCATCCCATCACTAGTTCATCTTTAAAGACAGTCAGCAGCTAGGCTTGGAAAAAAAAAACAGGAACAACTTACAACAGTCTAATAATAAAGTGTTAATAATGTCCAAACACACAACAGCTTTTAGGGTGTCAGTGCAGGGGCCACATTCAGCCCAATATGATCTAAAGAGGGCCAGACTAGTAAAATAATTACATTACAATGTTTACATCATAATGTAATTTAACTAAATCCATGTTTGTTTTACTGTGTCCATAATGTTTCCCTCAAAATTCGAAAATCAACTTAAGAAAAACAAGTGCAATTTCCTCCCTCAGTCTATTAGTTAGTCATTTTCACATGTGCAGAACAACTTATATTTTAATTATAAATACACAAAACATTTAGTAATGGGCAGAATATTTGTAAAATGACACTTCTCTTCAGTTATTTCAGAAAGAAAATGTGTTTTATCATAACAATATATGTTTAAAAAAAAGACTAAGTGATAAAGACACTCATTTTTCCACAAGTTAAAAAAAAAAAAAGGTCAAATAAAAAGCATCCTATAGTACGCCCCTATGATGAACACTTCTGACCCAGACTGGTACATAATGTGCTCAGCCAATGCCCTGCCCCATGTGGGCTTCACTTGGCCTAAGGAGGGGTGCAACCAGAAAGAGGGCTTTGACAGTCAGGCCGTAGCTAAAAGTGACAGCCTGTTGGAAATAGACTCACACACATGCATCACATAACACATACACACACACACACACACAACACACACTCGGCTGATGACAGCTAAGGGAGTCTGACATGCCTGCCACTGCCACTGCTGGATGTATGTTTATTTTATTAACCTGCCACAGATGTTGTGGGAGACGCAATGAGGGAAATGTGTGTGTGTGTGTGTGTGTGTGTGTGTGTGTGTGTGTGTGTGTGTGTGTGTTAGGGGGCTATGTATAGGTTGTGACCTGTAAATGTACATATGTTCTGTAATGTTTCCAAGTGGTGTAATAATAATAAAAATGCTGTGTATATTTTTAATTCAGTCTTACTTACTCAGTTCAATTTTTTTCCCCTCTTTGTTTTAGTTTTTATATTTGTTTTTTTTATTTCAGGTTACAATGAATTTACATTTACATATTAATCTGAAAGGATCTACATTTAGTAACAGGCATCTGGAACTGAAAAAATTATAGAGCCATAACTGTCAGTGTTGTCATAATATTTACAATTTGCAAATTCATCCTACGGACCCGAGTGAACCTATTGCAGGTCCATGTTTGACACCCCTAGTCTAGTTAGTGCAGCTTTCTCCCAGGAGGACAGTGTTTCAGATCCATTTTATTTTATGTCTCACTGACCCATTGCTTCCAGATCCAAACAGTTCATATGATACATGTCAGGAACAAATAGCAAATAATGTGTAATATAAATGTAAATGGTCTACACTTATATAGTGCTGTTTACATGACAGTTTTTAGTCTTGTTTAATTCAGAATAAAACGTAATTCCGCTTTAAACACCTAATTCCACTTGAAAACGATAATTCTAAATTAAACTCTCACTGGTTTATTCCAATCTTAATTCCCAATTTGATCATTTCTCTGGCATGTGTAAACAGTTATTTCCGCTGTCAAATTATTCCAGTTGTTCTGCACATGCTCCAGGTCTCGTCATAATGACGCAAATATTCCACACTGCCTGCATTAGTTTGTTGATTCGGTCGAGCTGCTGCTTTGTAATCATTACAAAACTGAATGCAAACATCACTGTAGTTACTGGTCTAACATGTTTATAGTTGAAACAAATGCAGGACAGGAAGTGGATGCCATTGTTTCCTTCCTGTAGACATTAAGCGGCTGTTCTGTCCAATCAGAACCCTCTGTACCTCCAGGTTTGAAAGACCAGTTAACTAGAACAGAATACACCAGTTACCCATGCAAACCTTTATTCACAATTGACATGTGCTTGCAAACAAAAGAAATAACTTAAAATTCAGAATTAGTTTATTCTAAATAAATAATTTAGACAAAAAAAAACATCATGTAAACGTAGCTACTTAAACACCAGTGGGTGCTGTTGCCAGACCCGCTGGGAACTATTTAGGGTTCAGTGTCTTGTCCGAGGACAACAGCATGTGGACAGTCTGAGCCAAGAATCGAACCATCAGCCTTTCAGGCATCAGGTGACCACAGCTGCCCTCTGTCACCATGAGGTCACCCTAAGGTCACCATGAGGTCACCAGGATATGTCAACTGTAGCTCTTCACAAGGAAGAGGAAGCAGCCTGTTCTTTTAACACTGGTAAAGGTTTTTTTTTTATCCTATAGCATGTGAAGAATGCTGCTCGTCTTCTTTGAAAAAATGTTTTGGAAACTCATCAACAGACCATGACGCTTCATGTGATAATAGCTTTACACAGAAATTCCTTCACAACGTGTCAGAGCTCAGTTAACACAACAAGCACACATTATCAAGTACGCCAGCCAAACTTATCACAAAACAGACCCTTAACGGACATGGAGCAGCGCACAGCACAAGGGATGGGCACTAAAACAGCAACTATCACATGTTTGCATACTGTGATAACTATGGTTCATTTGGATCATGTTCAGTTAAAAACACACCAAAAAATTTGTTTTGTCGTTTTACTTAATTTCACTTGATTTTAACTTTACTTGACCAAAAATTATTAATTCATTGATTAATGTAACTATGAAGCACGGTGTTAACAGTTTATTTGCATGTCTATAATGTTAAGTTTAAACCTGTTCTTTCCCACTTAATTTCTGTTCATTTTGACACATTTACCATGGCACGTTCAAAAGCTTTTAAATGAAGAACCACAAGACCAAAATTATCACTGACACCACATTGAAAAGATAATAATGACTAGTGTAGAGAATTTATTTTTTTAAGTATGTGGCATGTAACCTGAACTCTCAGGTTACATTTAGAAGTTTTTTTTCCCTTAATTTTTAACCAGACATAATATAATTAATCATGTAATGGACCATTTATATGAGCTCAACATCATCTCCATTACTCAGGTTATTCTTTCATTAATTGTTATGGTAGTCAGCAATAGTGGAAAAAAAAAATTAGCTAATCAATTGTGGAGTATAGCATCCATATATTTAGAAAATGTTTTTTATTACACACAAATGGCAGAAAGAAAAGTTTAAAACCACAAACGATCATGTCCTCTAACATCTTTTCATCTTGTTGAATGAGAACATGGTGAAAAGGTGCACGATCTGAGATGATCTACAACACTTTAGGGAAAATAGGTCTGTTTTTTTCATTGGTGTTTTAACCTAATTTGTTTTCTGGTATCATTAACCTTGTGTGTGTGTTTGAGGTTTTTATCCTTTCTTCTCCTTTTTCTGCCTTTTACCTCATTTGCATGTTTTACTTTCTTTTCATCTCATTGCATCTCTTATATGTTCATCTTTGTATCCCTTTCATGAACAGAAACAACCATATTCGGGCAAAAAAAATGCCTCTAAACCACAATAATAATAATGGTCTGACATTGATCATGATAATCGTCAACTTGCTTATTGACCGATATGAGCGACGCTGCAACGATTTGGAGACAAACAACCATAGAGCAACAACAACAGGTGGTGATTTCCTTTTATCAAAGATGAGTGAAAAATGTGAGAAAACGTCAGCAATCTTTAAATTCTTGTTACAGAAGCAACAACACTCATTAAGCTCCATAATCCACCATTTTGTTTAGTCATTCATAACTTTCTCCAGACTTCTTCATGAACTTTCTGGCGCTCTAACTACGTCATCCTACAGATTACACTGATTGGTTGTAGTACCGTCCTATTACATACGGAGTTTTTGAAAGACAACATTTTAGCCCCGCCTCCCCTGACTATGAAGCATTCCTAGACCTTTGCGTGTAATGAATAGGGATAGCGCAGCTAGGCTAGCTTTAAATCCAAATGATTTGATCCAGAGTAAATAATTCTGAACAAAAAAATAAAATAAAATAAAAACACCATGGAAACATATCCGATGTGTTGGATTGGAGATCCTTCCTGCTGCGTCACCCTAACCCTTGGTATTCTCTACCCAGCCTCACTAACTATCCAGGCCTCCTCTGATCAGTAGTGATACATGCTTCTTTTCTTGGCATGTTTCTATACAGGGGTAAAGTCTGGACACGTGCTTGCACCCCACAGCCGTGCAGCTCCTAATTGATTCGTGTGCCTTAATAAAAAGCTCAGACTCTCTCCTACCCAGAGGAATGCACCTGTCACATGGAATCAGCAGACATGGAGTGAGAACAACATGGGGCTTTAAAAGGCCTCATGCCACCACCACCGCCACAATGGTAGAGATGCACAGATGCACTGGCAGAGGAGCAGGAGGATGGATGTGAAAAGTATGTCATCTCTGCTCCCTGTCCATGTGGTCACAGAGTGCATATCGTTTCTTTGCCTGCGTATATGTGCATGTCAGCTGTTGCTCTTGGCCCTGGTTTATCTGTGCTGCCTGGTGGTTTAGCAGCACAGTGACACCCTGTCCTCATCTACCCTTTTCTTTGAAACACTGCTGGGTGATTCTCATGAAACTTAAAACCTAAAAATAAAATTCAAGAAAAAAAAAATCAATGGCCTTGAGGTTTTCGTGGTTAAAATATGAAATAAATCTTATAAATAGCATTATTTTACTTACTCTTTCATACTAGGTAATTTTAAAGCATTCCATTTTTATTTTCCACTTTTTATACATGTTTTAGGCTAATTCTCATTACCCAAATGTGGCCTGACCAAAATTTCTGATCTATGAATGAGGGGAAAACATAATAAACAAAACTATTATAAAACCAAACTGATATATGTGAAAAGTTTCATTAAGTGTTGTGTTTTGGTTATTTTAATCATGAATATTCATCATATTTCAAAAAAAGATGTCATTGAGTCATTCTCATTACTACAATATATTTGAGAACTGCATTGAAAAGCGATAGGAATTTGAATATGAGATAAAACTACCCACAATGCATCTGTACTAACCTAAGATCCAAGGCGAGTCACCTTTGCTGTAAAATTTTAGGATTTGCCTCATAACTGCATGAACACAACAACACTGATTAGTCAGCATTTCATAATGTAAATGTTTTGTTTTATTTTACATTTGTTTGGTAATAAGGTATTCTTTTTCCAAATGTGACAAAGGTCATTATTTAGCAAGGTGCTACAGTTAGCATTTCTGTGCCGAGTCATCACATCACCACAATGCACTCTAATTACTTCAATAGTTTAATGTTTTGTGAAAATCACCCACTTTATGATATAATGGCCCATTCACTGTGACATTAACAGAATGCACTCCCGTTACGAGCGGCCAAGGCTACTTTTAACAACATGCCGAGTCACAAAAAATAAAAACTACTTCACTTCTGGCTGACTGGCTAAAGACCATTAACGGCCTCCTTTCTATCCAATGACTTGCATCTTTCCAAGAAGTACCGTCAGTGTAAGTGCTTTTAATTGTGCCCAGCATACCATTTAAACTAAATCTTGTGTTTTTACACAACTTGAGCTCAGTTGTGTGATTTACGGAGCTCTCATAAAATGTGTCGTTTAATTTAAGCTGATGTTCTGTTAGCAAACGTTCACAATTGTTTTTCTGTATTAATTCAGCCAGAATCCTTCAACAGTTTTATTTCTTCACCACTGTTTATTACCGGAGGGACTGGAAAAAGAGAGTAGGGAGACCAAGCACGGGGTGAGGCAGAGGAAATACAAGGGCATAATTGCACGTCACTTGCAATCAACTTGAATTCTGCTTTTGTGCTACTTCAAAAAAAAAAGAAAAACAGGCAAGAATAAAACATGCTAAAGACATGCGAAATATGGAATCAAATCAACGTTATGAACTCAATTTCTTCACCAGCACTAGGGTTCTTGTTCTGCTCGGAGAAATTGTCAACTTGCATTATAGTACGATGTGAAAGAAGACTAAGTGGAGAACTCAAACAAAAGAGACATTATGTACAAATAAAAATGCTGTAAATGTGTTCCATGTGATGGTATAGGGCTATTACGCATGACTAACCGGATAACTTTATTCTGTACTTATCATATGCAGCATGTACTTATCAGAAAAAGGCTCGAAGGGCATTTTAAATAATGGCAAACCAATTCAGGAAGAACAAGAATTGATGTGCGTGGGAAAGATAATTTGCACTATTTGCCAGTATTACTCTGCAACTGATCTCTGGTCAAATATTGGGGGGAAAAACAGAGAAAATTAAGGAAAATGAATCCTAAAAAATTATTTTGAAAATAATTCAGACTACCCAACCCGAAATAGCCTATCTTTATTTAAACATTAAACCCGGACAAATTAAAACTGAACTAAAACTTAGACTAAATGATTCATGGAGATTTGTTTCAATAGTTCAACAGTAAAAGCTGGAAAATTTTAAATAAGCCCAATACTGCAGAAACATGAGGAACATCAGTACATTTTACCCTTTTTATATATCTTTTGTACTCAATATATTATGTATGTATGTATTTTACTTTCTCCTCCCTCAAAGAACCTATAACCTTAACAGCACCTCACTGATTATTTTTGTTTGTGTGTACTGTATTAGACACCAATCAACATATATATGGGTTGTTTTTGAACTACATAAAACTTACCATCTTCATGAGACTTGATATAAGGCGAGGAGAGACTTTCTAAATCAGTTCATCTTGTGGCTTGGGATTAGGGTTGTTGCACATTTGTACAGAAGAACAAAATCTCAATAACCTAACGTTTGTTTGTTTTTTGTTTTGTTTTTTTAAAGTACATTTTACTTTGATTTCAAGAAAACAGATTTTTTTTTTATTCTGTCCATCATCTGCCAGCAAAGACAGTCACATTTCCATCAGTAGTAAATTCACACTGTAATTTAATGTTACCTCTGATCATTGGAAACCCATTACAACTGCTGTTTGTATGTGGTCCAATTAGCAGAGTGTTAAAAACTACAACATGAGGGGCGTTCTCCGGACCCAGTCATGGCAGCCAGAGGCTCCTTTGCCAAATAACAAATGCTTGTTCAATTACACTCACCTGCCAAAAAATGCTCGTAAATATTGCTGTAGGCAGGCTGTGCTGGCTGGGGAGCAGCCCCAGGCTCTCAGGCCAAATGGGCTGCTGGCCTTCGTAGAGTCTGGCTGTTACTCTTCACCCCCTTTTTTTTTTAAACAAGGAAAAATGTCGGCCCTACTCGATTTTGTTTTGACAACGCTACTTCCGCACGCAAAACCCTAGGTGTGCATACTTTCAGGAGGGTACGGCTGCACATCGTTGTCAAAAATATTTCATCATCACATTTGATGAATATATGGAAAGTCATCATTTGGAATTTAAAGATTGGTTGTAGTTTCTCCAACTATTGCTCAGGACCAACACTGTGTAGAAAAAGTGCAGCAGGACAAAAAGATGGAAATGGTGAACATACATCATATGCTGATATACCTGTAGTTAGGGCTTCATGATCAGGGTTGGGTATTGAAAGGGTTCCATTTGATGCCGATACCAAATCAGTACTTTTAAAAGAAAAACTATTAAATTACAAACAAAGACATACATGATTGAACCATAACTTCAAAATTTACCAAACCAGTCTGTCTGACAAACACACAAACTATTATTATTATTATTAAGCACCACATGCTACTTCACTAGTTGAGAAATTCACATACACCAGTTAATTACCAATATTTGTAGTCAACATTAAAATGCCTCACCCTGTCACTGTCATGGTCTAGTATCTCCACAGTAGCTGGTCTGATGGTCTGTCATTCCTATGAGCACAGCGCTAGGCTACTTAGCTCATCATAAAACCTTTCAAACATGGTGCAGCTTCTGCTTTAATATAAACACTGTGTGTCACCAAATGCTTCATTAAATTAGATGCGTTCCCTCCTCTGCATGTAAATATCTTTAGACACATGTAGCATATGGAAGAATCTGGATCTTTTCTTGTCAATTGTAACGACACGTTCCACTGTTTCACCTTTGACATGCTGATGTCATCTGCAGCTGCTGTGTGTGCGCGCTTCTGTTAGCAGTGGACAGAGGATGTAGTTAAACATTAGCTGCATATATGTGTGGTACTGAAATTCATTTTAGAATTCGGTCTGGTTACTGCCGTTAACGTTTGCCCCGGTTCGATACCTATACCAACTTTCGGTACCCAACCCGATGCATGATTAATGGGTTTTTAATCCAAATCTTTTTTTCTTTTTAAATCAGAACAAGTTTTAATAAAGGGAAATTGTTAACGCAATTTCATGCCTCTCATTTCTCTGGGTCGTGCACCTCTGGGGTACTGTAGACTCTTCCTCCTAACTGTGAAAGCAGTCTTTTACAGAAGCCTGTCTAATGACCACGGATATTATATGTGTGATTCGTCTCTGAAGTAGTGACACCAATGAGAAGTAAGTTTTTAGAATAAAAAAATATGGATTTTTGGCCAAAATCATGGAGCCCTGTAGTCCAATTACATGACTTAGTGCACAGGTTTTGGATTTTTCCATTCACCACCCGCATAAATGATGTTAATGGGTGATGATTCATTCTTCTTTATGATCAGAAAATCCGAATATATCAATAAGAACATTCAAAGTACTCAAAATTATGAAATCCAAATTATATTAATCATTATCACTCAGCCCTTGGTTCAGGTTCAAACCACTTCCATCTCCTGCTAATCCTGTGCAATTACCTTTGCCCTCCCAACTGGGAATAATTCCTGCCTTCCGTATAAATAATCCAAATATGGTCGAATCAAAGACTGACAACACGGCGCCTTCTGCCTGAGGTAAGTGTGAGGTAGAAGGTGAAAAAAAGATAGTCCAACCAAAGACTCGGGAGGCGCCGCCACAAATGGACCCTAAGTGAGGTCATCTTTTTCCCCTGGTTGTCATTTCCAGCTGTATCCCAGTCAGGTCTACTTTTGTGTTAATGTCCTCCATCTATTTCCACTCAGCAGATCAAGATAATTGCAGCTAAATATATACCATGATAGATTCCTGATTAGAGCTGTGCAATATATTGTTTGAGTATCGACGTCGCAATGTACGTAACATGACAGGTCCTGTTAATGTAGGAGACACACACTGAGCACATGACAATCACTCTGAACCAGTTTGGACTGAGTCACTGGAAACAAGACTGAAAAATGAGCGACCAACAAGAGAAAATCACCCAAAACTGAGGCTCGTTGCCAGAAAGAAAAGGAATTATTTATTTTTATTTATTCATGTATTCTTTATTAATTTGTTTGGGTTTTTTTACACACACACACACACACACATATATATATATATATATATATATATATATATATATATATATATTTAATTTCTTAACTTATGTTATTTATTTAATGTATTAATTGTATTTAATTATTTCGGCTACAAGAAGGACAATTAATCTGCTGTAGTCCCACAGCACATATTTTTTTCATATCGCAATATACATCACAGGGTTAAAAACAATTGCAATGTCAGTTTTTTCTAATATCCTGCATCCTTATTCCTGATAAGGCTCAGCTTTAAAAGAAAAAACCTACATCTCCTTTTCATAATTGAAAATACTACTACTAGAACCACCACCTGTTTCTTTTCAGTTTTGAAAAGCTTAGCTTTCCGTTATGAAACAAAAATATATGGCAACTTTTTAAAAAACTATAATGCATTTTATCCAATATACTGCAATATATGATTTGATCATATATTGACAAATATAAAACACATATTGAATTGTTGACAAAAGCTGCTCTATATTTCCGCATATATTTTGAAATAAATATATATATATATATATATATATATATATATATATATATATATATATATATATATATATATATATATATATATATATATATAAGTATTAGTGTATTATTAAATATATATTAACATATATGACTAAATTTATTGTCATATGTCTCAATATATGGAAAGCAGCAAATCCTTATGTACTTTTAACTATATTGTAATATATTGACAATATATTTTTCTGAATATTATCTACATGTATTTTTTTATGTTCAATTTCAGGCAGTAATATATTGATAGTCAGTATATATTTTGTTTCATATGGGTTGGGTTCTTGATAAATGAAGTGTGGAGCGGCCACTGGTAATATTTCCTGTGTGGTGGAGAGAACAAAAAGTAATATTGAGCAATTTCAGAAATTAACATTTTTGGAGCAGGCCTCTTACTAGTGAGCTTTTATAAAGGTCACATCAGCTGAATGATCAAAGAGAATTTATGACCGTCCCACAATGTCAACCTTTATCGCATCACAACAAACAATCTAGTCAAGTCTATTTTATTCTAATAATCAGCAATCTACATGTTTATAACGTGCATATGTAAACACAGGCTCACAGCGGGCGTGTGAAGGGGTGACCTGACCACACACATGCACAAATGTATTTATTTAGATAAAGAGCTGAAGGCTTGTGCAGGTGAAGTGGCCACTACGCTTCATTAAACATGCTGCCATTCCCTCAGCCCTGCTACGTTTTCCCAATTTAGGCAGGAAATGATACTGTGTTAGTATTAGCAAGTATGGGAGGGGTGGAGTGTCGAAGAGAGGGAAGAGGGAGATGGACCAGAGGAGGAAGAGGAGAAGCAGAACAGACGACGAGCAAGTAAGATTAGATTAAGAATACAGGCAATGGTCTGCAGTAAATAGAGGAGATTAGTAAAGTGAATTAGGAGGTATACAGAAAAAGAGGAGCCACAGTCCTGCTACTGTATGATGGCACAAGAGGGAGAGAGAGGGGAGAGAGAGAGAGAGAGAGAGAGAGCGAAAAAGACAGAGAGAAACAAAGTGGCAGAGATAGAGAGAGAGACAGAGAGAGAGAGAGACAGAGGTTACGTCTGGACGAGTTCGATACGGCTTTAGTTTTGAAAACGTGTCAAAAAGGTATTACATAAAAATGGAACAGTTTCAGTAAAAATCTGCGTCAGCATGGGGGCAAATCAGTTGCTGAAAACGATGCAATTCACATGCCACACCACAATGTGTGCTGTAAGACAGTCCCACCGGATACAAGAGAACAATAGAAGGACAAAAACAACAATAATGACACCACTAACACCCTAACCCAGAGAGACAGAGAGACAGACGGACAGAGAGACAGAGACAGACAGACAGAGAGAGAGCAAAAGAGAGAGAGAGAGAGACAGAGACAGACAGACAGACAGAGAGAGAGAACAAGAGAGACAGAGAGAGATAGAGAGAGAGAGAGACAGACAGACAGAGAGAGATAGAAGCAAGACAAAAACAGAGAAAGGAAAGAAAGCAGCATGCATGCAGAGGAAGCAGGAGGACACATAGGCCTAATCACATTAACACTGACTGGTGGAAGGAGGGACTGGAGCGCTGTAAGACAAACCCATATTGGAAATCAAGTCTCGTTTGGCGAGCTAAAAGGTCAGCGTGGTCACGCCGTGCATGTGTGCGTGTCTGTGTACTTAACAGGTTGAGGCCACTGGAGAGCCCAAGGTCTGCAAAGTAGAGAGGAGGTCGATAGTGCATTACTGAGAAAGAGAGGGGGGAGGGGGGGGCTGTACAAGGTTCTGTCTGTGTGTTTGTACTCAACAGTGGTGGCACAGACGCTATCTTTGCCAGGAGTCAACACCCTCCTGAATCACACTGGTGTGTATGTGTGCGCTTGTTTGGCGTTTGACATGAGGTGGTGGTGGTGGAATGAATGGGCGAGCTCAGCGTGGTGCACAAAGTGGCTTCAGAGCAGTATTTATATCTACACCAACTTCCCCCAAAATACCAGCAATAAGCGGGTCGGAGAAGAAAATTAAAACCCCTCAAAATCAGTCACTCAAGGGGTTTAGTGGGCTCGTCATTGCTCTGGCCTGAGAACGACCTGGAAATAGTTCTCACATTCGATTCAGGCCCTCGTCCAAATCACAAATTCCCATCCTTCCACTTCAGCACAAACAACAAGCCACCGATTATGCAGAGATGTGAAGTTAATGTGCTAATGAAGGCGAAGATGAAGAATGCTGTCATTATATCCTCCTGTCACCCATATGGAGGAGAGGAGAGGAGAGGAGAGGAGAGGAGAGGAGAGGAGAGGAGAGGAGAGGAGAGGAGAGGAGAGGAGAGGAGAGGAGAGGAGAGGAGAAACTAGGAGAAAAGAGGAGAAACGAGGAGAGGAGAAACAAGGAGAGGAGAGGAGAACAAAGGAGAGGAGAAACGAAGAAAGGAGAAACAAGAGGAGAGGAGAAACGAGGAGAAGAAACGAGAGGAGAGGAGAAACGAGGAGAGGGAAGGGGGGGAGAAAGGAGGAAAGTAAATGCGTGGGAGTGACTGGCAGTCCTGCTGAGTTCTAGCAGGAGGTGTTCACACACTGATCCACACAAAACACACACTTGCAGCAGAGCCGGCCAAGGCATCTGTGCTTTGGACCTGTAGAAGTGGAGCTGTGGAGATGATGAGCAGACAGGCAGACACAGAGGATGACAGGGAGGAGAAGGAGGAGGGGGAGGGGGAGGAGGAGAGGCCTGGGTGAGACACAAGTGATTCTGATGTGCAGCCAATAAATACAGCTCCATCATTGACAGATATGAGCAAGTGCAGACCTCGTCATGTCACATACACACAAAAACTAAGCAGGGGTTCACAACCCAAGCACCACAAATTTATTATTCCCTCCTACTTCCACTTCCACAACAGGACATCCTGAATTCCCCTGTACTAAAGAAATATTTGGAGGAAAGGCCTCACAAGACTTTCTTTTAATGGTGAGAAAGATAGAAATGTAAATAAGTGTAATAGAAACAGATGTAGAGAGAACTATTAATAACCACTAATGTTAATAAAAATGTAGGATGTGACGAAGGATGAAACAAATGGGATGAGGCTGAAAAAATATATTAGGATCCAAACCAAGACTTGAATAGTAATGGGGGGTAAGACCTGTCAGCCAGCTTCAGATTTTTGTCAGAATATCAATGCATCTAGTAGGGCTGCACGATATTAGAAATTACTGACATTTGCAATTTTTTGAACCCTGCGATATATATTGCGACATGAAAAACTACTGCCAACGCAAATGGTCAAACAGATTAGTGGTCGACACAGAAGATACCTTTCAGTATCATTAATTAAATGAAATTAATTCAAATGAAACAATTGTTTAAAAACATAAAATGAATTAATATAAAAAGACAAATAAAAAATGTAAAGATAAAACAAAAATAATTACAGGACCAGCAATGTGACTAACAATATAATGTGCAGCTCTAGCATTTATCATTTCTCCATATATTATATTAAATATGCAAACTTTGAAACCATATAGATAAGAACCAGCTCTTACCATTCACTTTACAGTAGTGGAATGAAATATGTAGAAATTTTGGGGGAGGGGAGGGGGGTCAGGTGAATACAGCAATAGTTTAAGTGGAAACCCAGGTAGAGCAAGGCTGAACCAAATATTTGACATTCCAAAGCCAACAAAAAGCTTTTCAATAATCCTCTTGTGCTTCTCTCAAAGCAGCTCCCCTGCTGGTTATAAATCCATATATGAGCATCAGAGTTTCTGTATCATAATGTAAACTGCATTCCAGCCCCCAGCCCCCCCCCCCCCCCCCTCCCACACACACACCCCCTTTTAAAAAACGAAAAACAAGACAAGACACTGCGGCTCCAGCTGCAGCCATCTATCTTCATTCACATTTACTCCCATACTGTGGAATCAGAGGGTCACAATATTTAATTTCTGTTTTTCTCAGGATGCATCAGGAAATATGCATTTATAGGACATATCCACAAATCTCACTTTAGCCATCTGACCTGCTGAAACAGATTCAGACAAAAGCTATTATTAGAAAACATCATCCCTTTCAAAGCTCTCTGTACTCGCACAACTTCCTCAACCAAACTCTCTGACCCTTTGTTTAATCATTGGCCATGTGCACAGGGTGGGGGTAGGGTTTACACAGCAGGATCAAAGCGAGCTCAAAGACAGGCCCAAAAAAAAAAAAAAAAACCTGGGGGGAGGGGGGACATACCGGGATGGAGTGAGCAGGAGAGTGAGCCGAGCACTCGGATCATCCATTTTAAACTCTAAACTGCCTCCGTGTTGTCATAAAAACACTTCATATGCTGTAACAACCACAATAAACCCACCCCGATTTATGGGTCAACCACTTTAATGGGTCTCCAAAATGATTCGCTTTTAAAAAAAAAAAAAAGGCCTTCATGAAACGTTGAAGAACTGGATGCCATGTCGCTGGTGAGTAAGACGAGGCCGTGCTTTGATATAGCTGAGAGAAACCCCAGCCGACCAAAGACATGAGGAGCAAGGTCAACTTCAGGTCAGTGGAGGAGTGAGTCATCTGGTTCAAGGTCTGAAAGTGGTTCCTTACGTGCCAGCTTAGACCTCAGACTCAAACCTTTTCCATCAAATTAGTTATGATGCTTGAACTGCTTCCACTCAGAATTCATGGTACAATCTATGGATCAAATCAGGAGTTTGACTTTCTTAGATTTAGCGTCAGGAAGTCCGCGTAATAACCACGTAATGATAGTAATGTAAACTGTAGTCCACTCATGGATCCCCCAATTCAAATATAACTACATGCAGATCCCTCATCTTATGTTGTCCAGAGATTACTACACCATCTTCATGTGATCCGGGTCTGGGTCCTGGGCCAGACATTCCTCTCCCCAGCCACATCCATCAGCTCTGGGGAAAATTCAAAGGTGTTCCCAAACCAGCCCAAAGATATAATCCCTCCAGCTTGTCCTGGGTCCATCTCCTCCATGCACAGATCCCCCAATTTAAATACAACTGCATGTAGATCACTCATCTTATGTGGCCCACACATGACTGATGCCTATCACCGACTCACATTGGTATAATTTCTGTGGACCTGTCATGGAATTTTCAGGAATTTGGCAACACAACCAGATTTTTGTTTTTAGGGGAAAAAAATGGGATTTTATTTTTGGTCAAAATTATTCAACCCGACTCTACTATTTTTAGTTCCAGCTGGAAACCAAAATTCCATGTTCTCAAAGAATACATTTTTGGTCCAAATGTCCCAAACATCTCAAAAGTACATTTTTATCAACCAGGTTTCATGTTGGTTTCACATTACATATTTTTACTATATTTATTTTTATCTTATTCTATCTTGGTTCATGCTTATTACATTTTTTTTATTTTTTATACTATATATATATATATATATATATATATATATATATATATATATAATTTTTTTTCTCTCTTCTTCTTTTATTGATATACTATATGTTGAATGTTGCAGCGTTACACCGAGACAAATTCCTAGTTGTATACTACATGTGTACTATACGAACAATGGCAATAAAACTCTTTCTGATTCTGATTCTGGTGTAACAGTGGTAATGAGTGAGGGGCATTCACTGCCGCACCGACAATCATGCCCCCCCGCCACGCCACGCACACACCCACCCATACTCCAACAAGAACAGACCACTAACCCTACCCACCACCTCTGAAAATCACACACTAGACTAGAAAGCAGTCAATTCAATCTAAACCAACACAAGTGCTAGCTTATCCAGACATAAATTATATCCAAACAAAATCTTCAATAAACAACATGAATCCCATAACAAACACATTTTTTCACCGTCACGTTGCCACTGTCCTACATGCTTACCTCAGGGATTCCACTACTTTGGTTTTAGTTTCATTGTACACTTCGTGAACTGCTTTCTGGGTAAAATACCTTCAGTCCCGAAGTCTCCTGACAGCCCTGTTTCCAAACGCTGGCTTTAAAACCATCAGGTGAATCTGATGCTTTGTAACTGTAGCCAAACAGATAAAGATAGTTTTACTGTGTTCCATCTGGTTTCTTCCTTAATGCGTCCGGGTCAGCATGTGCCACTTTTATTGTCCTGCAGCACACTGCAGTTATATTCCTGTCCTGTAGTTATTATGAAAAATAATACATTTTGAACATTTATGAATTGTTATTGAATCATAATGTGTCAAATCGTAATGCATCCAATGATCAAGGTATTTGGGACACTGCATCTGCAATTTCTTCATGGTTCATATACTAATCTAAGTATTTTATAGTCGAGTTAATTATCTTTGCAAATTAAACATTTATGCAACTACCATCCACATGTCCTCAATTCTCTTAAGACTATTACATGATTTGAAGCTCAATGTTCTTATTTCATATATTGTCTAATATACCAGTTATTGGACAATATCAGATATCAGCCGATATATTGATATGTCCTTTTTTTTTTTGTTTACATCTCCCAATATTGGTATCGGCTCCAAAAATCCTATAACACTGAGGCTTTGGTAACGATCCTCAAAATAGTTGGATCAAATATCAGGTAATTGCTGCTGAAAACAAGAAATTTACACATTTCATAGTATCAGTCCAAGTTAACCATTCAACATTAGAAAAGTGTCAGAACATAGGGAGCAGTAAAAAGCACCAGTTTGTCTCTGAATCTCAAGAATTTCCCTAATAACCACAAAAAAATTTTTTACAAATCAACAACTTGTAATACATGTCACCGTAGAGCATGTGACACAAAGGGTGGGTGTGGCTTCAGGTTTTTGTTCCAACCAACCAAGAGTTCACAGTTTGACCAATTGACTCTCTAAAGACTGCGATCAATTGATTAATTGATTGAAGTCTGGGGTGCTGCTGCTTGGTTGGAACAAAAGCCTGCAGCCACACCGGCCCTTTGTGGAAAAGTTAGGAGACCCCTGCCGAAGAGTAAAGTCATTTGACCAGGGAATGGATTCTCATTGGACCCTTTCACACGAAAGACGAAAGATGTTAGTGAGTGTTACGTCTGGTGTGAGAGGGGTATTTCAGGCCCCTCCACTGCGATCTTGCATCATAATTTGAAGACAGAGTTGTCAATTATGTCAACCAAGTCCGAGAGTGACTAATAGCTGGTCCATTTCTTTCTTTGAGCCTGACACAGAGTGCTGCTGTGAGTCAGACAAGCTACAAGAGACAGGAGCACTCTGAACCACAAATGAGATTTTCATATTCACCACAGACCGAGCTCTATGAATCTGCTTAACATCACAAAGAAAAAAAAAAAACTTGGCTGTATTTTGTCGTTTCTGTATATATCTGTCAGTTCTGGTGCAGCCACTCAATAATAGACCTTTCTCTGACTATAATTTCAGGCAGCCTTTAGCTACAAACCCACATGAGATGGGTCAAACCACAATGACAAACCACAGAGGTAATAATAATACAAACAGTTAATTCCTCGAAATGTATTTACTTAGCACCAAATGGTAACAAAAGTTTATCTCATGACACTTCACGTATAGAGCTACTGGAAACTAGATTATCAAGCCAATTTACAGAAACCAATGGAATCCTCCAGGAGCCAACACTTGGCGTCAGCGTCAAGGAAAAAACTGAAAAATTGTTCTAACCAAAACCTGAGTTTCATATGCATTATGAAGGAACATTATGTCTGGCCATGTTACATTGGTCCCCATGACATCATCAGCCTGTGCCCAGAGAACGTCTGGGAAATACCTCCAGGGATTTCCTCATTTTCTGTCTGACACAAAAATGAGTCGACAGAAACAACCACAACAAGGGCTGATGTCTTCATCATCGGATAAGCAGCACAGCAGCTTCCGCTCTCATGCAGGAAATTGTGCAGCTGAGTCAAATCTGTGTCAGTGACATCGTGCAGTGACCCACTCCAGTTATAAAAATCATAGAGAAAGAGAGCGAGAGAAATAGAGAGAGAGAGAGAAAAGACTTCTGGTGAACAGCGAGAGAGAGAGAGAGAGAGAGAGAGAGAGAGAGAGAGAGAGAGAAAAAGAGGGTTGGCAGTAGTGAACTTGGGTCTGAGTCAGAATCCCCCTGAATCACTCTTTCATGTCAGCGTCATTATTTAATGGAACCCAGAAGTGGGTTCTCATGAGGAAACATTTGTGAGCAGCAGGAAGGAAAAGTCTGCTGGAATCAGCAAAAAGAATTTAAAGAAACGAACAGTTTCAATTGTGCATGGAGGGAAAAACTTGTGTTAATGGGGACAGTGTCTGATTTCACGAATACCCAGACAGACAAAGAGTTGACGGGCTTTTGTGCAAGAAAAAAAAAAGCATTCATGCATACTGCTGCCAGCTTTTGAAATCTGAAATTCTTCCCGTCTAAACCTAAAACTCACACATGCAACAGTTGCGTAAGCGTCAGTGTGAGTGTCAATGAACACACGTTAGCAGAGCACCTATAGGTGAAAACACATCGTCTTCAATCTTCCTTCCTCAACAGTTGTTACGTTTACATAATGTTTTTTAATTCCAAATTATTTATTCGGAATAAAATAATTCGTAATTAAAGCCAATTCTTTCATGTTGACATGGACATGTTAATTCTGAATGAAGGTTTCCATGGGAACAGGTGTATTCCACTCTAGTTAATTGGGCTTTCAGAGCTGGAGGTACAGAGGGTTCTGATTGGCCGCCTAACATCTGGATGTCTACTGGAAGAAAATGATCACGTCCACTTTCTGTTTTGCATTCGTTTCAACTATCAACACAGAAGAACAGATACTACGTGTGATTTTTGTGATAATTATGAAGCAGCCGCTCGACTGAATCAACCATAGGAATCAAACTAATGCCGGCAGCGTCAAATATGTGCGTCATCGCAACGATACCAGGAGCATGTGCAGAACGACAGGAATAATATTAAAGTGGAATTAACAGTTTACATGGCAGGGGAATTAAAATCGGAATAAACCAGTGACTTTGTTCTGAATTAAGTTTCAGTCGGAGTTATCATTTTCAACTGGAATTAGGTGTTTATATGGTCATGTTAACGCAGAATTAATGATTATTCAGAGTTAAAAAGGAATAAAACCCCCAATGTAAACAGGGCTATTGTTGTTCATCAGTTGTGATAAGGATACTCTGCCACAGTATCCTTATCACAACTGAGCACAGGGAACATGTTCCAAATGACTTGGAAATAGTATGTAGTCCTAAAAGCTAAACACCCATCACTGCACTGTGTTCATATTCGGTCTCTTTGCTTTTTTTTGTCCTAGACAAAGGGTCACAGAGCAATCAATCATTCACGTCTGCACAAATAATCAATCAGATCTCTTTCATTTCACTGTAATGGAAGAAAAGAGGGAGGAAAACTAAATCAATAGGAAAGAAAGGTGTTGTTGGGACAGTAATGTGGCATTGTGTGTGTGTTTGTGTATGCCTATCTTTATGGGGACATTGATATGTTTACACAGTACAAAATTCAGGTCCCAACGAGGGTTAAATATAAATAAAGTTCCCCACTAGTAAAATATAAATGAGGTGGCCCTATAAATGTTTTTTTTTAATGGTGGAAGTCCCCATAAAGCATGGGGAGAAAACAGGTGCAAAGCGAAACATGTATTTTTCAAAGGTTTGGGGTTGTGCTCACTTTGAAAAGAAAGGGTTTTTTTATATATATTTTTTTTAATTTACGTATTTACTGTTTTAATAATAACGATTTATTCTTTTTATTTATTGTATTGTTAAAGTTTTATTTTTTTATTTAGTCATTCATTTTATTTATTTTTTTTTATTTTTCTCATTTTTATTATTTATTTTACTAAAAAAAAGAACATGTGTTGTCACTCACTACCCAATGGCTACTTTATTAAAAACCTGGTTCTCATGAGAAATGAAAACGTGTGTGTGTGCACAAAAATAGTGATGTCTATACCAACATTCCAGGGATTCTAGAAGCTAAGCATTCCGTTGGACCTGAGAAGCCCAACAAGGAAAAAGGAAGGGAAGGAAATAGATGGCATCCAACAGGAATGATAGTTGCACATCAACAAACTGTCCTACACACTATTGTCCAGGTCACAACAATGTGTCTTGTATAATGTTTCATAGCTGAAAGTACCAAACTATCACTGGTCTGTCAATCATGGCATCATTTAAAAAAAAAAAAAAAAAAAAAAGCTATCCAAGAATATTTCGGTATTGAATGTATTATAATTAGATTATAAAGCAATGAGAATTCTATATTGTTGAGTTATTCTACCATATTTAAGTTATTGTATAGAAGTAGAGCAGTAACAGCAAGTCATTGTTTATTACAGAAAAGAGCAATAAGAATAATATACAATGTTAATTTTAGGGAATATACAAATTAATTTTTTGTTAAATCAAGATTGTTTAAGTTTAAACAGTTTAAGTGTTTAGAGCTAGAATTTGACTTTTGCCTGTAAATTTACAGAGATTATTTGTTTTAATATCACAAGATGAACAACATAGAAGGAGATTTAATTTTAAACATCAAAATGTGAGAATGACTGGAAAATAAATGTGTATTTCTGTTGTTGGTGTCAGAATGTGGAATTGTCTGGCAATGAATGAGAAGAGTTGTATGGATATTTTTCAGTTTAAGAGGATTTATAAGGAGAAATTATTTTTTTTAAAATGTCATGAAGTGTTTTTTCTTATGATTTTGGATGTATTTTTTCCATTGGCTGTTTTGTAAACTGGATGTTGTAAGAAAGGAGCAGGTATTAGAAGTGGTCTTCACCCTGCTCCTTTCTTATCGTTTATAAATAAATAAAATGAAATATATTGAGCATTTTTACAATGGTTGGTATGTTTTCTATCTAAAATCAGAACACACACATGTAACCATGCACTACTATACAACTGCTCCTCACACTAAACAACAACTTTACCACAGTGTAGTACTGTTGAATTAGAGGTTATTTAAGAAAACTCTAATTTTACTGCAAATTGTTGCGTTACTGGTTTCATTCCATTTATTTTTGCTTTGTGTAAAACCTTAACAATTTCATTAACATTCAACTCAACTTGATACAAAATGCAGCCAGGACTTTAATGCACATTTTAAAATGATCTCTCTCCTTTAATGAAACATGTGTTTTAACAGCAAATTATACAAATGTTTGGTACAAACAGCCCTGTTGAATCATTTCTGTTCTATTACTGTGTGGATCACCTCTATAGAGAGTTCCATCTGGCTTTTATTTTCCCAATTTTCTCCTATCTTCGTTGGTTTCTTTTGTTTCGTGGGTCTTGTGCCTCCTAAGTTCAACCAGTGTTAGACAAACCAACACACAGGAAAGACAGGATGATCCATGTGCTTTGCTAAACTATTTACAATTGTTCCTTATATTTGTAGTAAGGTGTCAACAGTTATTTAAATATAATTACTGTAAAAAAAATTTTTTTTAGAAAACTAGAAAAGCAATCAGAGAGTGCAGATCAGTCACACACACCCACACTACCATGAAAATGTAATTTGTTTTTTGTGCCTGTATAAACATTTCTTGAAAATTGAATGAAAATCCGTTTTCCCTTTTTGAGTTCTCTTGCTAACACACATAACCAAATGAAAACATAACCCCCACCAATGTTTTATTTCTCCATTTCCAAGCTCATTTTCTCACTATCACCGTCCCTAGAAACACACAGACAACAAACAAACCAAACATAATATCAGTACTGGCATCAGTTGCTGGTAAAACTTGAATTTCAAACACTGGTATCAAATCAGAATTTAACCATTGGTAGAAGCTTGTGTAAACGACTGTGTTGACCCATGGGAATATATGGGTTCTAAAAGCAGTAGAGTTGATAGAACAGGGAGCTGAGCTAACCTTACTAGTGAAAAGAATACATTTGTAGTTAATTACTTTACATATTTCTTTCAAATGTCTTTCTTTGCAGTATGACTTCATCACATTCACATTACTTCATGACTTGACTAAACTTAGAGGTGTAACATGCAGATTTGGAATAAATATCATGGCCCTCATTTTCAGTGTGGAGCACAGGGGAGGCAATAAATGGTTAGGGATGGGGAGAGTGGAATCAGGACACGGGAAGAACCACACCACCTCTGTTAGTGTCTGGTCTCAGCCGGACCCAGTTCTTCCATCGTGTCCCGATAGTTCTCTTGATCCGGACTCGCCCACTTGTAAGGCCATTCTAATTTTAAAATCAACTAATAACTCAAAAAGTATTTATCATATTAATAAGACGTTTATATCTATTTGATCCTTGACTAAAATACACACATACATAACCTCCTTCCAGCTTTTCAGTTATAAAGCTGAACAGATACACACACACACTACTTGGCTTTTATAATATAGATAGAACTGAAAATGAAATATTGGCACAATTTGTCTCCTTCATACTTGATGTAAGCCCTGAATTTAAAAAAAATAGCATTCCATTTGAGTAGGTATGAAATTTGTAGATTGGCTCTTGGGGGTAATAGTGTGGTACTGGGGAGAACAGTTACTGCCCTCCTGAAACCACAACTCCCAAGAGACTCTGGGAATTTATTGACCACAGGGACAGTCTGGGGAGATTTCATACACACACACACACATACACACACACACACACACACAAGTGTTGGGGTGCTCTGGAGACAGGTTAACTACCAGTGTCTGCACACAGCGGAAGATAGGCCAGAGAGCTGCCGCCCCAAACATCCGTTATTCAGGCAATAGCCATTGATCTCCCTCTTTCACCCTCCCTTTCTCTCTCTACATCTGTTCTCTCTCCCTGCTTCCCTCACACCTGCTCCCTTGCTCCTCCTCCTCATTCTGTGCCCACTACTTATCTCTTTCCTTCCCGTACTCCCAGTCTCGACTAAGCTATATCTGTCACAAGTTCTACCACTAGAATAAAAAATAAAAATCACTATACACCGAATGAAAAATCTTCCCCCAAATAGTGAGGAGGCAGATTCAACTCTTGCTAGCCTTGACAGTGTCTTACTGATACCCTTCACAAACCTGACTGCACAACATGAAAAGACCTCTTGGACCCCTCTTTCCCCTGCCTCTATTCCACTTCCCAAGATGGTTTTCCCACAGTCAATCCTTTTGCATTTCAATAAAATGATGTGAATCACAGGAGACTTTTTTTTTTGCCATATAACCACTAACTGGGAGATTCAAGAATATAGACAATTGTCAGGGTTTCCCCCAACATTTGGCATCACTTTCTGTTCAAGTTGTCTTTCCCACTAAAACATCAGAGTGTGGGGGAGGATGGTATCCTGTCAGAGAGATCCAGGAATTCTCAGTGCAAGGACCGAGTACAGTAGGGAGTCAGTTGGGAGAGAGGCCGGTACACTGAGGCCATTGTGAGCTAGCCAGACACCCACACGTGGTGCTGGCCTAGCGCAGTACAGACATAAACTCAGGACAGAGGAAAAAGGCTGTGTTTTAAATTCACCCATGGCCATAATACTAGTGGTGCAATGGGGCATTCGTTTGTACCCAACAATTTCAGTTTGGGGCCTTCAATATAATGCAGAGGTGTACCAAATGCATATATGTAGCCTATGTGAAGAATACCAACACTTGCATCAGGTTTCCACATAAACCTCAAAAGCTAAACACACACAGAATGAGCAGGTTGGGCACAACCAGAACCCATGTACAGGGTTTCCCCTATGTACATTCTACAGAAATGCCCCGGAAAAAAAATATTTTAAAAACCCCACTTTTTCTGAGACTGGGGCCCCGATTAAAAAATATGACAACGGAGTGTAATAGAAGCACAGAAACCAGGTCAGATATACAAAGGGTGTTAAGTTACACTTTCTGGTTTCTCCATTTTTGAAAGTGGTCTCCCTCACTGGAATGAAATCAAAAACATATTAAACCAAAGACCTCTGTGCCAAAAACACACTGAACCAAAATCTGCTGTACTGTTAACATGCCTACATAATCTGAAAAAATGCATAGTGAAATTGTGGGGACTAAAAAAAAAAGAAAAAAAAGGGTTCCAGCTGGTGTAGATAAAACCAGTTGTGCACATGAAGGCGTTTGCAGTATGGCCAAATAAAATGTAAAATTCAATGTATCGGAGTAAAGGTTGCATGGTAATGGTTTCGGGATCTTCTGTAATAAGACGAAACATTGCAAATGATGCAACAAAACAAATGTGATATAAAGGGGCTAACTAGTAGCCTTACAAACCAGAATGATATGAAATACATAGTCTGGAAACGATCCAAAACAGAGCTCAGACCTCGGGGTGGGATCAACCGTTGTCTTTCAAACTGCTCTGCATGTAATAGGCCAGGACTATGACCAATCAGAGGAATAAACAAGGTGACGTAGTTCTGCTGAACACCCTTTCCCTCTGCAGTGAAGTGAACACAGTTATCCGACAGCTGCTCCAGGTGCAGGTATCATTGCAAACTCCGCTCTATAGCTCATATCCACTTTCTGGTCGCACCAGCAACAAAGCAGGAGGGTGTCGAAGATCATCATTAAGTGCGGAAAAGCTCCATCACAGTCTAGATTTTGCTGCTCAGTCTTCCAAGTGTGGGCAAAGCATTTCCAAAACTGTGGACATTACAGTAAAGCATGCCCAGTGGGTCCTGAGCAGACTGCGTGTGTGCTAGCCTGAGAAGCCAGACTATGACATGTGAACTCTGTTAAACCCAAAATAAATGACTGCTGTTTCTTATCCATCACTGTAAAACTCAGGAAACCGATTGCCTTAAAATTTCAAAGTAAACTCGTTTACAACATTAAAGCGTGTGCCAGTTTCAAGTTTTACACACTTTAAAGTTGTAAGCTAGTTAGAGATTCTAAGGCAGTTTCCCGAGTTTGGCAAAGTAAAGTCAACTTATTACATTTTAGAGTGATCGGCCTCGTACATCTTCTGCAATCTACACCATTGCACAGCCCTGTCATCATTGTCCAACACATGAACTACACAAAGAGTGTGGTCATTGGTTTAGACCAATCTCTAACCAGAGCCTGCAGAGGTATGAAGCAGGGCTAGACCAACTCATCAAGCAAAAATTTGTTCTGCCAATAGAAGTCTAATAATAATGGATTGGATTTATATAGTGTGTTTCTGGCCACTCAAATCCCTTTATATTAGTGGCCCATTCATTCACTCTCACATTCTCCCTCTGGTGGTGAACTACATTTGTAGCCACAATTGCCCTGGGGCAGCATGGCTGCCGTTTTGCACCTACAGACCTTCTGACCACCACCAAACATTCATACACTAGTGTGACTGGAACTGGAGGCAAGGAGGGTGAAGGGTCTTGCACAACGGTCTGACTAGGAAAGAGCAGGCTTTGAACTTCCAACCCTTCAGGTTCCTGGACAACCTGCTCTACCAACTTTCTAGGCTAGGCTTTCTGTAGGCTAGGCTACATGAAGACCAAGGAAAAAGGATATGTATACATTTTATGGGGAATTTAGAAGGATGCTATAACAAATAATTGTATATTTTTCAAAAGACACTCTTATGCATGATGTGCGTTAGCTGTATGGTCACCATTTACTACACTGGTACCCTCCCTACACTCTCTTCTCCGCTGTGACTCCGAGTGTTGCATTACATTGGTTTTGCTCATCACAATGGAGGAGTATGTGTGGCTTTGCATCATCTCAGTTTTGCTCATCACAATGGAGGAGTATATGTCAGCACATTTGCATGTACACTCCTTCCTGTTCCCACACCTCTGTCTGTCACCCCGGCCACATGCACCATTGTCCCTCATTTAAAGCAAGGAGCTCCTGGGCTGATAGAAGCCTCGCATAAAGTAACATAAAAAAAACAACACAGCGTGCCATTTCACACCAACCTTCCTCCCCTGCTCCTGCACACCTACACAAACTGTCACTCACTCCATCTCACAAACACAAACACGAGTTCTGTGAAATTACCATTTACAAAACATAATGAGGCACACTATACAGAAACACAGCATGGTGCGATTTCCCTTTGTTACCCAGGGCTAAGTGGGATCAAAAAAAGTTGCATTACGCTAGTGCAAATGTCAGGTCCTAACTACTGTTTGTGCATAGTGTGAAGATGTAGTGCAATTCGTGATGGGGGAAAAAACAGCCTTGAAATTAAAGTGAATTTAGGGTATGATAACTGAAGTGATTGGACTTCTCTCATATCTTTTGGCTCTGACTTGAGATGATCAGTTTTCTGGAAATTAGCACTGGTGTAATGAGTGGGTCCAATGTAAGAGGTCATGGATGTCATGACTTTTTTTGAAAAATGAATTGACAAAACCAAGATTTTCCCCTATCTAAGGTTCTGATGCACGCTAGAGGTGTAGGCTGTTCTTGCCAGTAATGTCATAATGAAACTCATCTGAAAACAGGTTATCTTCCTGTCACTGCAGCTGAGGAAGAGGAATTGGTGTGTGTGTGTGTGTGTGTGTGTGTGTGTGTGTGTGTGTGTGTGTGTGTGTGTGTGTGTGTGTGTAAATTAAGGTTTTAGACAAAAGCTAATAAAAAAAAGCCACATACTTTCTACGCAAAATTTTAAACTTATTTTAGGGACTCTTTTTGGACATGTATAGTTTTAATAACCATTTTCCTAATTGTCAGGTACGTTCATCTTGACATGAAGTAGAAAATTGATCATTAGTTTAATAGTTATTAGTATAATAGCAATAGTTATAACATTGGGGGGAAAATACATGCAAAATGGGAGTTGGTTCCATTGATATTACCCATCAAACTGATGTTCATGTGCGTTGTGGTTCAAGCAGGAACATATATTCTTTATTATTCAACATCAAACCAAACCAACTTACATACTGTAGTCTAAACCCCAGAGCCTTGCATCTGTAAGAATTGAATTCCATGGACTTTTCCCAAAACTTCTGATGATTTTACTTAATTTCGCAGTTTGGCCTGGAAAGCGACATTTGAGAATTCCATTACTTTTCCAGGTATTCCATGACTGGGGGAACCCTGAAGATCTAATACTGTAGTTTTCTTCCATCGTGAATATTTGGAAAGTGAGTACCCTAACCACACTGCTCTAATGCTACCGGTGTCCAAGTGCTTTGCATGACCAAACCACAGGAGGCTCAGCAGCAGCAGGCCCCTGCACTATCTCTGGGGAAACCCTGTGCCTGCTTGCATGCCAGGCATCTCTCCTGCTGGTTTGAATAATTAACTTGGGGCCTGTTTATCCTCTGGGCTTATTCAGACTTGCTGGACCGTTGACTCTGCTTTTTTTTTTTAATTCCTTAAGGTTTTTGGCTACAAATTGGGAGGAGACAGTGTCAGCTCTTACAGGCCCGACTGCACTTAAAAACACACCACCACAAACTTTCTCTTCCTCGGGGTGTGAAAGTTAGCGGTTTGTGGTGACCCAGTCATTTCAGAGAAAGAAAAGACTCCCTTGCATGAAGAGATGCTGCACAGGTTCTGTCATCCAAAATATGGGGGATTTTTGTTGACTGTAATTTTGGGAATACATGCACAAGATAACATGACGATGAAAGCATTATAGTTGTGAAATCAGCCATGTCAGATGAAAAACACTGTCTTTTGGAAATGTGCCAACATTTTGAGATGTGTAAAATCTAATTTGTAATAGAAAAACAAAAATCAGAGTCACATGAGGGCAACATTTCACCATATCACTTAAAAACAAGGTTAAGTACAGAGGCTCAGCAAAACGGCTGCGTTTCCGAATCAATGTTTTATTGACGAGACTTTTAGCAAGAAGCAGTTTTTATTGTATCTGGCAGTCCATTGATTTGAACACGTGCTGATGGTTCTGCTCGTTTATATTCATTTGGGGGCTTAGAGAATCTTCAAGAAAAAGGGTCCATGTGGTCACACAGAGACATGTGACAGGAAGTGTCAGAGTGAATGCAGCCCTTACGAGTTTCCAACTTGCATGTCAGATGTATTTACTTATTTAAAAGGAAGTTTTATATTTCTCGAACTCTGCTATATTTGTTAAATCAATTACAAAGCGCAGGTAGCTTCTGTACAGTACAACATACCCAAGGACATTGCTCGGCAGCCATCATGGAGCAATCTCCAGCTCTGGTTTCACTTCCCATTAGCCATTCAGAGCCATGACAATACCCAGGGGGGGTTGGAGACAGTGCAGCCCTGGCTTTTCCCCTCTCCCAAGGCTCTTCACATTACTCTTTACTCGACCAACTCGACCAGAAGTCACCCTGCAGGATGAAGATATTTCTTCAAGTAATAACCGTTACTGTTGGACACAAAACTCGATGCAGAGACTCAGTCAAACCACAATCTTCAGCAACCAGAGGAGAGATCACAAGGGCATGGAGTTCCTATTTGTAACTGCATGCTACAGGTGCAGTTTGCACATTATGACACACACCTTTCTTTGAGTAAAAGGCTGTGTGTTTTCTCATTATAAACCTTCACTGAGGTAAAGCGCAAATGTTTAAAACTTGTCCAGGATTTTAAATGACATAAGCTTAAATATCAAAGAGTGTACTTCTGGCATGTTCTTCTTCTGGCCCCCCACACGCCCACACCCCCCTTGTCCTCCCAATGGCCAAGTCAGTCTGTTCTTTTCCCAAAGCCCCCACCTGCCTACCCCCTTTCCCCCTCCCTCGCTGTGGTCCCAGATTACCCATCAATCCCATTTTATTCCACTGGCTCAGACATTCCACCAATCAAATGGCAGGATAGAGAGGAATATGATAGTGGATTGGCTCTTGGGGGGTGAAGGGGTGGAGCAGCCCGGCCATCCCCTAACAACAGCAGCATGCTGTGACACGAAAGAGTCAGCATGCATGGGAGAACAGTCACTCAGGCGGCTTCGTTCTCATATTTTATTTTTTCCCCCTGTACTAATTTTTCTGCCCTCGTGTCTTTCTCATCCACACTCATTCTATTTAATAAAAAGAGAAAGACAAACATACAGTGCCTTCCCCATCCACTGTCCGCTCCCTCTGGCTCCTTCGGCTGTCAGTCTACATACAACTGCTGCTCACAGTGACACTGAACAGAGCTGTGCTGGGGCTTTAGCTGTCACACACACACATAAATCCACACACACAAATGCTCGACTGATGTTGTAGAAGCCAGGGGAGGTCAGGCTAGTTCCTGGCGGAAGGAAACAAATTTCACACAAGCCCACACACACATACACACACAGAGCGCGCATATGGGCATCCGCAGACACAAGCTGCTCAGCTCTGGTCTTTTCACTGACCTACTTCTTCACTGTCACTCTAAGGCAAACTGTGGCCACGCAGACACTCGACATAAACTCTACTGTAAAGACTGCTGCTGCTCTGTGAATGTTTAGGATCACAAGCAGACTCCCACCCTCACAGGCCCACAGACCCCCACCCTAGTCCCTCCCTTTCTTTCTTTCTTTCTTGTGGTGAGGAGACGGCAACAAAAAGAGGCCCCCTTCTGTAGTGTAGAGGTGTTAACAGCCAACTCTTCAGCAGCCATCTTGTCTGTTTACATGCATGACAGTAATAAAAAAGGACTACAAATATCAAATGTGTTAAGAGTATGTGTAATTACAAGCTATTTATTTACACACACACACACACAACCAAGGTGTTCGGTATAAATATCCTCAATGATAGCCTTGTGTCAGCCTACATCTTTAACTGTCATCTTTCATAGCGACCATGGACAACTCTGAACCTCTATTCAGATTGCTTTCCTCCAAGAACAACCTTGGCATGCTTCCTCTTCTGCCTCAGTGAAAAGCAATTTAAAAAATAAATAAAACCTGACAAAGAGCTGTAACACTCCCAATGCCTTTTCTTCTTTTCTGAAAAACACCTGAAAATCTAATGCTCATGCTGCGAGTGCTTCTCAACAGGCAGGTCACCAACAAAGTCAACTGCCATTCAGTGAACATAAGCAACTCTTGGATTACAGTTGAATGAATACACCAATAGTGTGGTAATTACTCCACGTGTTGGTAGGTCTCACACTAATGGTAAATACTGACCTTAAAGCAAATATAAATGTGCTACCCTTGACATCCTGCAAAAGAAAAAAACACTGATATTTCTACTTCCTTTTTTCTCTTCTTACTTAAAGCAAGCAGTAGATGGCCACATTTCTATGTCAATTTCAACTCAGAAGGTCGAGGTTTCATTTTGGTTAAGTTCAAAACATACTTGGATGGATCAGGTTCAAGATAAGACGACAGAAATTCTGGTGCTTTCCATGTGCGTTGCTGCATAGACAACTGCCGTAACATCACTCTGGTTTGCTACAGGAGGGAATTCACAGCACGTTGGTTTTAATATATTGGCCCATTAGCACCTGTAGGGTAGCAACGATTATTCGAATAATCAATACGCTGTTAATTGAGTAGTTAGTTCAGTTCATTTTTGAGGAGAAATCTTTTGGTTCTACCGCAGAGGGTCATAAATCTCAGAATGATGCTCCAGCTCTGATATCTATAAGTTTTTACCTGATGATTTAACCATTAAAGTCAAAATAAATATGATATATCACCGTGGTCCACCAAACACACATGAACATTTGAAAGTTTTTGTTCTTTTTGATGGATTCTTTTGTTCATTTTGATGATTATTCTGTGCATGTTTGGCTTAGCGTGTTTATGCTTTTGTTCAGGGTTTTGGACCAAACCAGATATCACCATTTTACCAACCAAACAACAAATGAATTCAATAGAAAATAATCAATGAATAAAGTCTTAATTTGTCGCAACCCTAATCACAGTTAAAACGGGCAAATGTGTAAAATGTGAAAGCAATACAACGGCAGCATTGACAACATCTTCCAAACTGAGAGGTATGAAAGGAAAGGGCGGATAGGGACAAAGGAATACAGAAGGAAAAGGCAGCATGGGCTCTTTATAGATATGCATTGACTTTTTTGCCTTGCAAAGTATTTTTCCTCCATATGGAAAATCTTGTGAGTGAGCAACTCCCCCCCCCCCCCCCCCCCCCAATCTTCACCTCACTGTAATTTTTTTTTCCAGGGGATGGACTGTTTTCATTGTTTCATGAGGGAAGAAAGCAGCAGAAGTAGAGATAATTTGATAACTGCATTGTTTTGTCAGCCAGTCATTCAATGAGCAGCTGATGGGCTAGGTTGAGCTCAGAATAAACCATCAGTGAATGACAGTTGATTTCGCAAATCAGTCCATTTGACAAGTTATTCATACATCATTACCCTAGTTTATGGAAATCATATGCAAACTCACTGTTCAGCACAAGACACAAGTTCAAATCTTACACCCATTCCCCCACAAAATCTTTATTGCCATGTTGTCACTGAACAAATGATTAACAGTGAAGAAAAAACAAATGTTATTGCAAACTACACAATTAAAGGTAGCCACTGATGATCTATAGCAATTTTTAGACCTTTGCAATACACATAATAGAGGTGGAAAAAACAAGGGGTGTGTATGTGTGTGTGTGTGTGTGGGGGGGGGGGGGCACAGTAAAATACATGTCTGAAAAGCACCAATCTAATACTTCTCACAGCTGCATAGGACTGGGGAAAGAAATAGATTCAAATGCTCCTATGACATTGCAACTACAAGGATGACAACAACATTTGCACTTCAACAGCTCACATGGGTCCTGAACAATAAATATCAAATCCCTGTCATGTTACAGGACCCTGGTGCTACTCTGGGCCCCCCCAAATCAATAAGAACCCCACATATAGTGCCCTTGCCTGTGACACCAGTGAAGAGTATGATCAATGGGATTTAGTGTGTGCTACAGCAGCAATACCGCTACAAGTGGATAAACCATTTAGGCTCATGAAGTGCCGGTACGACTCATGATATGTAGTAAAAGGTGGAAGATAAACATCGAGGTGAAGGTCAAGGTGTTTCACATACATCTGATGAGAGGAAACTGTGAGAAGAGCTACTGTAGTTCCCAAGATACAAGATACTTTAAAACTGGCAACACACAAGATGATGCGCCATGAGGCCTTAAAGTGTCTGTCAGGGTCAATGAGTTTGACCTGGGTGCAAAATACTCCATTTCACCAACAACCACTTACTATCCAGTACTGCTTATGAAACACTATTCTGCTTAAGCCTAAATAAGGCCCCTGCCATCATGTTTAACTAATTACATACTAACACTACTAGGCTATTACTACTACAGAGTGTCACCTCTTCACATCAGCCAGGTTACTAGTGACCCATTTTAGGCTCAAGGTCATAATAGAGAAAGTGAGAAAGGCACATATGATAGGTTGTTTCAAGAAATTGTTATTTGGCATATCACAAATTGTTTGGTCTCTCCAGGACTAAAAGTGGATGCAGCCAGTCATCCGACACTACCATTTCTCTCAAGAAAAATAGAAATCTTCTTGCTCTTATTGTTTGCTTTTAACATGTAGCTGACAACCCTAACCCTTACTCATGAAGAGTGGATATTAAAAAGGTCTAAGCACTGAGGTGCCAAACTATTCTAAAACAATAATCCAGTGGAATGAATGGCATGTCCTGTAAGCAGAAGTTGACACTGACATTAAAAATTTAATATAGACCAAGTCAACTGATATAACAACAATCATATTTCAGCTGTGCTAATCAAATTCACAGGCATGACCTCTGGGGTGTATTAAATGTGTATCTTACATATGTCATCTCTGAAATATTCTGCAGGGAAGATCCATCTACACATACTGGTAAATACAGTGTAAAAAAAAAGTAAGCCAGCAACAGCATTTGCAGTAGCTATAACAAATTCGCTCCTAATAAAAATGAGCAGTGGGTAGATTTTACCGTGCATCTTGCCAGGACCGCAGGAGGGAGACTAAATGATTATGTTACAACAACAACGCTCCTGCTCTCAGAAAATAACAATCAGGTTCTAGGTAGGATACTGCAGCCAAGTGAAATTAAAGGGGAGTGGGAGTGAGGCGGAGTGTGTGTGTGTTGGGGGGGGGGGGTTATAGCGGTCATCATGGACTGTGACTTCACTCGGCAGTTCTGCCTCTGACTGCATAGTCCCAGATGAACCCGGCCAGTTTGGTCTAAAATGTATGAGTTGACAGAAGTTGATGGCAAGAGAAAGATAAGGCCTCCTCTATGCTCAAGCAGCAATGACACAAGTCTTGTGCAGAATAAGATATGTCAATCACATTATGTTCGGCCGTTTCTGCAGATCATAGTTCAAACCACAAACAGTAACAGTCCGTCATAATATGCTGTTGAAACATTGCGGACCAAAGACAAACTGTGGCTATTCTGCGACCGGTAAAGGGTTAATGTGAAGCCGAGAGGCAGAGCGTAATGCAGATTGTCAGGGAGATAAGATTACCAGTTAGTGAGGTGGTTAATGGAAGCCACAGCAGTCCTACACTGACAGTTGATGGGAAATACAGATATGGGTCCTAATCATAGTCACAAACCCCCTTTCCGGCTGTCACGGTGATGTGGTCGGACCTCCCTTCATAGTCAATTTGGAAGGGTCAACGCAAATCATACAAACTGGTTTCAGTTAAGAATCTAACGTGTCTTGATGAGCAGTTTGGAAAACGCATGGGACTTGGATATGTAAAAATTTCATACAGAGAGAGGGATGAGAAGACAAACAGCTGCACTTTGGGTTCAGCTGGTTCTGTCCTAAGACCTAAAACACGCAAATTGATGATCTGTCAACCAAACCAAAAAACACATTTTTGCAGCTCAAGTTTCCATTGGTACTCTGGTCAGGGATAGATGGCTACATTTCAATTGAGCTGTACACGACGCTATCATGAGCTTGTCAGACCACAGCAGATTTGAATGTAGATTGATCTTATTCACACACTCAGAAATCACTCGGGGAAGTCATAAGTGATAAGACGAGTTTTAGCTTAAAGAAAAAAAGTAGACCTGCAAATAGCGGAGCTACAACAGCTGCAAGAAGTTATGGTGAGAACCAAGCTGCTGTCACGCAACATGCTGTTAACTCCTTTCATGTGTAAGTAAAATGGTGTCATGTTGATGTGAAGTTCATGTTTTGTGGTCGTCACCATCTAGTTGATCTATGCATTTTTTTAAACAAAGTGGGAAGTAACAAGGGTGGCATAATCTTTACAAAATCATATTGGGGGAGAGGGTGAAGTGAAAATTAATAAATCCTTACATACGAAAGCCTATTTTAACTATTGAAGCTCACTGGTCATTGTTCTTTGAAAATGTGAGGGGGGGGGGGGTATAGAAGCAAAACAGGAGAAAAGACTGTCAACTGAAGCACTATGGTTAGATTATTCTAAGAAAGACCATTCCTGAACCAGACTACTTCCTTCCTTGTGCAAAGTACAATTGCAACTCTAAAGACTAAGCTTTAATAAGTACTTGGAAACATCATTTTTGAAGTGGAGTTCACTGACAAACCTATGAAAAACCTGTGCTTTCAAGTTTAAGCACACAATTTCAGTATATAGTAATTCAAGCAGTCTGACAGGAAAAACAGTTCTGGACCTTTAAATAAAAGCAAGTTTTAGAGTATTACTTAAACACAAGCTGTAATTATTAATAATGAAGTGACAGGTCAATATTAAAAAAGACAGGAGGGAGGGTACAATGTAATTAAGAGTAGGGCCGGGAATCATGGCCAATTTTCATAATTAGATTCAATTCATAAGGTTCTGGATCGATTAATCACAATTTGATACGATCCAATATGAATTTAATTCAGTATTAATTGATTGGTACCAGTAAATGAATCTGAATCAAAGCACAATTTTGAGCTGTAATGTGGTTATTTGACAACCACAGCCAATTAACACATCAGTACTGGTATCAATATTGATATCAGAAAGGAAATAAATATGAAATTTCAACAGTAAATGGATTAATCTGCTCAATGTAATATTACTATAACGATCAGCTTCCATAGCTCGCTCCGGCCAGCCAGTTCCTTCACACTGAAGATTTAGGCCGGGAGGATTTTCCCCACTCTTCCTCCGCCAGACATGAAGACAGCCCGTGTTCCCAGAAGTTTGCAAGACGGAGCTGTCTTAGTTTCTGCGTCAGTGGTAGCTGTGTCAGAAACGCCTGAGGTCCTGCTCTGAAAAATTTATCTTCATTGATTCAATCCAAGGTGGATCAAACCCATGTTTGTACCCAGCCCTAACAGTAACCCTCCACCCTCACCGTACCACATCATGCATGTGCAATCACAATGTAAATACTTTAAAAACTTCACGCTTACATTTTTATACTTAATGTCCATTTCTACCTGCCTTTTCTTTTTCCACTGGTGTGTTGTACACTGTTAAACTTTCCCATGGTGGGAGCAATAAAGTCTCATGTAAACTTTGTCTTATCTGACATTATCAATTACCAAACATCGTCATAGCCCGTCACTGAAGAAACATGGCAGCTCGCCCCAAAAGACATTTTAGCTTTGGTGCTTTTTGTTGGTATGTACTCTTTTGACTTGGACAGAGGAAAAACACAGCAGAAGGTTCATGAGAGTCCAGCTGATTATAGGGTCTCACCCATTCATCGATATCAGCCCATATGTAGCTGATCTATTATCTGTTTTCTGCAGATATTCAGTTTGTTTACATTCTGGAAAGTTACAGGAAGAGTAAAGTCTGTCAATTCTGCTTTTAATTCTGTTCTAACAATCAAGCTATCATCCCCACACACACAAAATCACAGACCTCTACCCCTCCAAACCTGACCCACCTGCCCCCACTCCCAACAATGACCACTAGTCCCCACTCCGAACTACCCCCCAACCTGCATGCCCCTCTTATGAACTAACCCCATACATGTCCGTTCACTTCCCATCTTCCTCACATCCTCAGTTTAATCCTTAACGTCACATGGGAAATTGTAGTTCTCTATTTTTATGATTTCATAGTTTGTTTGTAGTTTGACTCATTAAAGGCAGGACTCACATTTTAAAGAACTATTTATCACTACTTAAATAGACTCATATTGTTTTCATTACTCTGCTCTCCCCAGCATAATAACTACTGTAGCCGTGACCTATTATTCACCATGCATCAAATATCAGTCTGATATGAGGATATCAGCAAAGTTGTGTCAATTATCTTTGTGAGATAAACAGATTTGTGCTAAATCCTATGTTCAAATATATAATCATTATATCCCATGTAGATAAACGTTCTTGTTTCATATGTTGACCAACATAATAGTTGTCAGGCCATATCTGATATTGACCATTAGAATCATATCAGTTTTTTGTTTACCCTCCAATATCGATATCTGCACCAAAAATCCAATATCAGTCAGGCTCTATTTACAGTTCTCCTAGACCTCATAACATTTGGGCAAAAGTCCGTTTTTTTTCTCTATTCTGCAGTGTCTAATATCTTAAACCTTTTAGAAGCCTGCATTTCTGTGTGTCTATGTATATGTGCATTGCAGGATTACAAAGTAGCCAGACGAGGTTATGAAACAAAGCCAGGGTTTTAGCTCTGGGAGTTCCTCTGCTTGGGGATTTGTAAGTGCACACCCGGGAGACCATTCCCTGGCACAACCGTAGGCACACACAAAAAAAAAAGAAACACAGACAAGAGCTAATTAAGAAATGATTTTCACCTTGCAGCTTGGAACAAAACCCTCATACCTCACCCTATCCCTTGCTCCGCTCACTGTTTCCACACAAAGGCAAAGTCTCAGAGGCCTGAAGGGGCCAGAAAAGAGGGGCAGCAGGGGGGGGGACAGAACACAGAGGGCAGACAGAGAAGGTGAGAGACGATAGGCAGTAGCGTGGGCCATGAGACAAGAAAGAATCAGCGTCGTGTGCAAAAAGCGAGGAAACCCATGACGAGGACGAGCTACAGCAGAAAGCAATGTGAGAGAGAGGTGAATAATGACATGGGTACAGTGGGGACGGTGAATGAAGGTGATGCATGAGAGGGGATTAGATGGCCTCAGTATAGCTAGCAACCCAGAGAAAAGACACCGAGAAGCCCATAGTAGTGGAGCAGACTCCATTAATGGTAATTGACCTCAAAGGGAACCTGGGTGGAAGTGCAGACCTTCAGTACATTTACATGCACACCCAGGTCCAGCTGTTGGCAGGAATGGAGCCGAGGACTTAGCTGGAGATTCTGAGAAACTTCAGTTTATATGAGTAGCAAGAGAATCAAATTATTGTTCTACTTCCAGAGACGAGATGACACTACACAACCTTTTGTATTGGCATTCTTCCGGTTGGTGCCATAGAGGGAAAAAAAACAGTCAGTAAACAAACGCAGCAGATTTGAAGCAGACATAGTAGGAGATGGAGAACCGCAGTATATTTCATATGTACAATACACTCCGATTTATTACATGTCATGTAGTGTCTCTGGTCACTTCCTGAAGGGGGTGTGACCAGGCCAGTTTTAGTCGAGCTAAGGTTAGGTAGCGTTTACACACACACAGAAGCTTGATTCAACTTTATTATCTGACTTGGTTAGTCCAACTTCTAAAACTGCAGTTCTGCTAAGGTGTATACATAGCTTTTAAAACTTTGATTGTAATTGGACTACGGTAATAATTCAAATCTCTTTAAGTGTATGTAAATGTACTGAATACATTTACGCAGGCAAAAAAAATAAGAAAAGAAGGAGAAGCTCAAAAGTTTTCAAATAGCTGAAGCTCAGTCTGAATGTCCTCGGTCGTGAATGAGGTGCTGTTGGGGTTGATGTAATTCAGCAGTTGTGGCTTTGTTAATTAGTCACATGATCATCAGAAGCCATGTAATGATTCAACAAGTTGATTACTGGAGATATGCCATCTGACCCAGATTTTCAAACAAACCATGTTGGAATAACAAACCATAGATATGTATCAAATGTACTTTCCTCTCGTGTTCACAATTAGTCATCAGCTCTTCCTTCAGTGGTTGGTCAGTTGTGGTCCCATTAGGGATTTCTGCTGCAACGCCAATACAAATCAATGTGAATGATATTTTTTGCTGTACCTGCACCAAAGTATGACAATAATCTTTCCAAACCTTTCCACACGTTTCACCACAGCCAGGTTCTTCAGTTGTCACAACAAAATGGCAGCACAGATGTGAAACTGTCTGCACAGCTAAATATGACAAAGGGCAAGTAAGAAGATATGTTCAGTGATGGAATTAAATCAGTTTTCATTTCCACTTAGTTTGGGAGGAAAAATGCTGTCAAACACCATTCCGGCATATTAGAACTGACGCCAAGTAACGTTTTGACGTTTTCAGTTCGTTTCGGTTTTTTTCACTCAACAAATGATATGAAATGAATTGATGTATCACTTCGTCACCTCAACATAGCGTACAGGAATTAAAACTACAGTAGAATTTGAGACGGCATAAACTGTCAGAAATGAGTAATATAAAATTCCACTCTTCATTTCAGCAGCTGAGTGGTGGAATTGACTGGTCAAAATGAGAATGACTGTCAATAATGGTAAAATATAACTGAATGTCAAGAAATGGACCAACATTAGAAATACAAGTGGAAGAAAAGTTTTTATGACTTCTGCAGTGAGGAAACAAATATGACCAATGATAAAGTTAAAGATATATATTGAATAAAAAGATTAGTGGGAATTGCGTATACTTGATTTCCACAATGGGATAATCAAATAACTTTTTAAATAACCATTTTATTTCCAAACATAAAGTTTTTTTTTTATCTTTTACATATAGTCTTAAGAGTAAGAGGATCATTTTATATCTTGTATATTTGCATTAATATTGGATAGTTAGTAACTAACTAAATGGAAGCAGATATATTCCTGTGCTTCCCTGGAAGATTACATGAAACAAAACCAAAAAAAAACTCTCTGTATGTCAACTTCTGTTTATAAAACTTACACATGGCTTATCAACTGTTGAAAATAAAATTTCCCTTTTCCACTGCATTTTCTCAGTTTCACAGTTACACACTTCATTTCTGTGACTCACATGACAAAGTCAGATACTAACTTCCCCTGAACACAGTCGGGAACGAGATGCTCCTACACAAAGTTTACCCAAAAAAAAAAAAACTTTTACTTTCCAATGAAATTACAAAAAGGGGAAGAGGTTTTTGACTTGCTTGGGCACCTTTATGGCATGTCAGTTTCTATAGAAACTGAGGGGTGGGAGGTGAAGGTACCCCCCCACCCACACACACACCCTTCCTCTCTCCCCATTTCTCATGCAGACCAGACACAAAGAGCAGCTGTGTGTGTGTGTGTGTGTGGGGGGGGGGTCTTTTTTGTCTCCATGGTAACTTCCAGCTAGTTGACTTACAGATGATGTTTACCTTCAGTATGTTTCAGTCTTGCTAAGTGATTACCAAGACATACAATTCACATTTCAGATATGTGAAACTAAGCTTTGATTCAACCAGCAGCTACGTCATTTCTCATCCACATTCACTAACGCTTACATCTGATGCGTAATCATTGCGTGTGCTTTTCTAGAAGTGTGACTTATTTTGACACAGCTCAGCGGACAGGCCTGCCTTTTACTGCCATGCTGCATATTCGACTCAAGGTGAAGCCTAACTTGATTATTTCTATCCTCTTGGATTTCTTCTCCTTGACGATCACAGGTTGTGATTTCCAGGGCCAGCCTTCCTTTCACCCCCGGGGCCCTTGACATGTTTGATCCGGGGCCAGGGGGAGGCTGGGGCCAGACATTCAGCCCCAGACGTTGGCGCCCTTCCCTCAGTATACCATGCACTCAAGCTCGCTGCTGTGAGGCCTGGAGGAAATCACACAGCCAGGAGGATTGTAAAAGCCTTCATCTATTGAGCACAGGTTAAAAAAAAATGTGTGTGTGCGTGGGGGGGGGCACCTTTAACTCCCTTTCTGCTCGGCTCTGTGGGACAGCTTAAAAAGCACCCATTGCTAAAAAGAACAAAAAAAATCAATAGGCAAAGAAAAAGAAAAAATGAGATCAATACTCTAGTGCTGACTCTCAAATCATCCAGTTTTTCATTTATAGAAAGAAGAACATCCCCAAAGGTACTCACCACCACAAAATTATAATACAGAAGCAAAGCTAAACAGTGAACAATAACTTAAAAATGTTTGTTAACAGCAGAGAAACGAGCGCACTCCACTGTCCAACAGCTCTTCACATTTAACTTTACTCAAGGCATTATGGCTAGGACAACAATTACCAATCGCACAATGACAGGCCTAGAGGGCCAGATTATGTGTGTGCATGGATGTTAACATTTTGGAGTGTGTGCGCATCGACTAGGGGGGGGCAATTCCCACAGCTGTGTAAGATCAAACTGGAGAGGATTCCAAAGTTTCCTTTGGCAGACCAAGTCAAAACAAAAAAAAAAAACAGGCTGAAAAATGTGAGATGCTGAGCAAGTGGGAAAAGGAGAGGAAGAGAAGGGAAGCTGAAAAACCACCACCAAACCTAATGGTGTCACACAGTGGCCTGATCTCTCAAGCAAATGATTATCACATGCACACACATATACCAAGTATAATTAAAGTGTGAAGCCCGGCGGTACAGATCCCAGTGATTGTTCAATAGTTCCACCTCTGCAACAGCAGGCAAAGAGAAAAGCCCTTCTGTCTTCACTCCTGCAGCACGATCCCACAGAAGGCTCCCAACGCCTCTATCCTCCCTTTGTAGCTATGCTGAGTAATAGAGAGAAAGAGAGATGAAGTGGGACCAAAAAAATAATAATAATCTACTCGGTATTCTATTACAAGACAAGATGGGGGAGAGGGGGGCAATGCATTTGTTATGATGGTTGGAGATTAAGAACAGACGTAAGCAGAATGTGTACGTATTGACCTGCAAATCAAACTGTTTATTCTAGCTCTTACAGCCCCCTGCCATCCACTTCCTCCTCCTCCTCCTCGCTCTTGTTTTCTAACATGAAGCAGCACATTCAGCAAACACGACGCCAGAAACACAGAGGCTCACCCCCCACCACCGTCCTCTAACTACAGTGTGGAAGACATGATTGGTGCAAGCATACATCGTCTTAACACCTTCATTCCAATCACTAAATATATCAATTCTATTGCCGTTTATATCAGTCTGGGTTTCGTTACATTTATACAGACAAAATATCTAAAACTTGTTACATTTTGCATTCACATAACCTTTTAGAAGATGATTAAAACAGCCAAATTCATCATAGTATGAAAATTAACCAGAAATATTTTTCCATTCTCCAATAATCAGTCATTTTCAGATTCACTTCAAATATAAACTATAATACATAGAATACACACATAGACACTAATACAGAATTTGAAAGGTTTGCCTTATTTTGTGAATTTCTTTACAGAGAATATTTAGGGATGCAGTTTTATACAATTGGTGAAAAAGGAGATAAAGATGTGAAATGTGAATTTACAGCAGATTTTTCCATGAATAAAAACCTAATTTTCAGCTCCAAATATAATTTATGTTGTGTGAATGTCAGGACATCTTCAACTTTCTAACATTAATCAAGGACTTGGGCAAAAGCAGTGGTTGTGTAGCCACTTTGCTCCACTGACTCATTACATCTCTGCTTGGGGGCTGAAGGGGAGGGGGCTGCCACCCTGAATTAAGGCCTCCCTCACAACAGGCCAAACACAGTGAAAAGGGCTGCATTAACAGGAGGGAAGTCACTGCTCCACAACTAGCCATGCATATTGGACAAGCGCCCAAAGGAGTGAGAGAGGGATGATAATAGTCAAATATTTTAAACGTAAGCACAAGAAAATACCCTTATGAGAGATTAAATGAGTGAGTGCTCCACTAGCCAAGACAGTAATGTGCCAAAGAGGACCTGAAAAGAGTGGCCAATGGCTTGTTGGCAGGAAGAAACAAATGGCTCCATCATAAAAAGAATGATTCATGGATTACTGCCCTTGGTAGGAGCTCGTGAGACCGTTAACACATAACAAGCACAGCAATGAATGTACGGTGAATGAGAAAAATGACTTCCAGGACTGAATTGTGACAGCACTGTGCAACCAGCCGTCGATGGAAAATATAAGTCGTGTATAGCTTTTTCTGAAGACGATCAACAGCGGAAAGCGCCAGGAGTTCATCACGGTTTTATGATGCGGCCTATGGAGTCTAAGCGGAATAGGTTTGAAAGAGAAACAGCGGTCTTCCAGGCCCAAAGAAAAGAGGAGAAATGGGCGATCAATACACACTGAGCCTCGGCTCTGTTGCTTCATCCCTTGAGGCTTAATTCACTGGATGTGTAAAGACGATGGTGTCACAATAGGGGATCAGATGGGATTGACCACAGGATGAAAATGTAAGGAGTGTTTATTAAACTGATGTAGCTGAGATGAAGAGAGGAAGACCGCAGAGTGGAGATCGCTGCAGAGATTGACGAGGAGATGTACATAATGGTCATTAAAAGATCATACTACACTGAGCTATGACAGTAAAGGTGTACAGATGAGAAATAACCTAATGCCTCCCTTTTCAGCTTCATGGGGCTTAAAGGCAAGCCCAGGGCTAAGATTAAAATTTAACTCGTGGAACAAAAGCACCTGAAGATTTTTAAGATTACAAAGTGTCAAAGCTTGCTTTGGTTGCTTAAAGAAAAACTTACTCGTTTTCATTCCATTTGGATTTTCCTGAATGTCCTTCATGGGCTACCGTAAAGCCTACAAGGCCAAACCAAAGACAAAGCTAAAGTGTTGATTCAGCTTCACAGGGATCCTGAACGGATAAGCTGTAGCAACCACTCATTCATTCACATACAGAGACACACACACAGACACACACACGCTTGAGTGAGCATGCGTCCGTCCACACACACACACACACACTCAGCCTCTCAGGGCCTGACCAGCTGTCTCACTCCCCCATCTCTATCCAAACCTGCAGGAGGATATAAATCACTCAGCAGAATGAAGACGTGCACAGAGGGAATGCAACGTGGTGTATGTGACACACACACTCTCATACTGAATGTCCACAACGACACCATGTCCAACTGTGTCTTGTGTCCAACTCCTGCAGTATATGCCATAAAACACACCTATACAATCTCATGCACATGCTACTCATCACGTACGCACACAAAGAGTAAAACAAAGACCGTCCCACCCCGTTTTATTACTCCAACTATAAATAGACCACACTGTTGATATCCGTAAGACTCCTTGCACGGTTGGCCTTAAAACCGGTTTATCTTACCTACTGACTGGAAGTGTACACCTAAAGACCTTTGCCTGCCTGCATGTGTGCGATGGTGCCAGCAAAGAGCTGGAGATTGAGCTCAAAGCCAACAGCTGATAAGAGAAAAGGTTAGGTTGTATAACAGCAGTTTGTGTATGTGACATAACAACCGTGTAAAAACACATAAGCAAGTGGGATACGGTGTCAGGAGAGGCTAAATGATGCAAAGTCAGAGGGAAAAAAGCGGACTGCTGATGCATTTGGCCGCTGAACACTCAGCGCTGCTCTAAATTGAAGCGGGCAGCTCATAGAGTGTTGTAACGATGCAGTAAAGTCTCTGTTGGCAAAGGATACTTTAAGGAAAAACAACTCGCTTCTCCATCTCCCAATTTCTGCACAAACTAAATAAATACATAAATAATTGATGGCTGAATTAATAGAGCTTACAGCTTACCAACTTATAGCTTATAGAAATTTGTTCAGACAGGGTTTGACGAATCAACGGACCCTGCGAGAGGAAAGATAAGGCCAAAGGGGTGTGAAAACTGGGCCTACTGTGTGGGAAAGGCACTCCACTAAACAGCCCCTTTTCTACTTCAATAAATGTTACTTTACCAGGAACAAGTAACTTACCAGGAACTGCTGGAAACCTGCAAAATTGTGCAGGTTTCCAGCAAAATCGCATGGGTAAAAAATAAATAAATAAAACATCACCCCAAAAAAAAATTAATTTCAGGTGTAGCACTTTTGGGATTCTTGGGGACAGGATTATGCTCTGGAAACAAGGTGAGATGATGATCCAACTTTTGCCACCATTTATCAAATTGCACAACCAGGAGCAACAGAGGTGATACAGGCTGGACCTTTACATGGACCTGCATTCCAGAATCAAAGGGACAGTGATGCAGTGTATAGTGTGATGTATAACTTGTGTTTCGGAAACACCCTGAGCACAGTCTTTCACCGTTACACAAATGTTAGCTGGGATAGTCTTCTGCACAAAATGACAACAGATTTGAAATAGATTTTGAACTTTAGTTTGCTGTATATTTGAATCCCCATGTCTCCCCATACCCCTCTCATCCCCTAGTCTCTCTCTCTCTCTCTTTACTTTCTCTTTTTTATCCCAACTGGTCAAGGCAGACATCCATCCTCCAAAAATCTGCTCAAGGATTCTGCCTGTTAAAAGGACATTTTCCTCACCACTGTCAACAATCACAGGTATTTGCTCCTGGAGGATTCTGTTGGGTTTCTGTAAATTAAAGTCTGATTTCAACCAGCTCTATATGTAAAGTGTCATGAGATAAGTTCTGTTATGATTTGGCACTATAGAAATACAAGTTGATTTGATTTCCTGTCTCCCCAGTTCATCATCTTTCTAGTCAAATTGATATTTTTGTTTACTATACACGGCCCACACTCATGTTTAAACCCCCTCAGAAATTAGGTATTTGATTTTTGTAGTAGCTGGATAACCAATCAACTGAACATCAAGACTAAGTGAGGATCAATGATTTAAATATGAAAATCAATACCATACAAGCCATTAAAAATAGGTCATTTCAATATTATCCTTCTTAAAAGTATGCAGTTCCACTTGAGAACCCCCAATAGTTCATATTGGCCACTACTAAAAGCCAAGGTCTAATGATAGGGTCTATTGATACGGTCCTCTTCCTCAGAACCAATTAATATTTTCCTCTCCACACTTGAACTAAAACTGTCAGAGGATGAAGAGAAAAAATAAGGCTACAGAACAATAGGAGACAAACATGTCTACACACTATCATAATGGTATTTTCCAATTTCTTCACATTTTACCCCCTTAACATTTTATCTCCACTGTCTGAAAAACTAAATTGACAATATATCAGTGCAATTCATTCACTACACAGTTTGTTGACACATATAGCGACTCAAGCGTATGGAGAGCACTTTTACCTCATAATGTCCCGCCTTGCACAGGTGCCACATGGTACGTATCCATGGTGAACCCAGTCAAATGAACAAGCAATAAAACATTGCTTTAGCCACAGCGACTTTGGTTTGCCTGGGTAGCCATAGTGATAGGGAGTTTGCAAAGTGAACCCTACCATGTTGCACACGTGAGGCAATGGGAGCTTATGAAAGAAGAATTTGCATTGAAACATAAGGTTAAATGAAGCGCACTGAGGCTCAGGCACGGTGAAAAAACAACCCTGTGACCCTCTCTTCATGGTCCTACATGAGGCCCACATTTCATTTGGACAGCCCAAGAACAAGCAAGTGAGACAGACAGAGACGGGGAGAGAGAGGGAGATAAAGAGAGGAAAAAGAAGCAGAGGAGGGGGAGTCTGTGCCTTTGCACTCCCCACTCTGCCCCCGCTCTCTATTTTTGTTTCCTTTTTTTGTGCATGCTCAACGCACACACTCACAGTGCAATGGATTTTCAACTTGGCCCTCATCAGTTGTGTGCCTGATGAAACAAACACTGACAGCCTCTTTACATTTGTAAAGGCCCCTGCAGCAGCTGTGCTTGTCCCACACACACCATGCATGCACACAAAACATGCACTCACTCACACACCACCTTTGAATCAGAGGCCTAGCCCCAGCTGGGGCCTACAGGAAGAGCAGACTCTGCACAAAATGGCCCTGGCCACACCGAGGTGCACTCTGCCGAGCTCTCTTGCTAACACTCGCATTTACAAACACATGCACAGTGTGTGTCATGTTTCGTTAGACAGAACATTGCCGCACATTAGCATTTGCCGTCTCAGTCACTACACAGCATCTACGCCTCGACCACTGTCCAGAAAGGCAGCAACATTTTATACACTCACTTTAATGGTGAAAGATCTTTGGTTCTGTTCTGACATTGGAGCAAGTATTGACTTGATTGACTGTAAACTATTAAACTAATTGACAACTATTTTGATAATCAATTAATTTGTTTAAGTCACCTATCAGAGAGTTCAAAACTTCTTTGATATTCATCTGAGGACACAAAATGTACCATTCCTGTTTGACATTTGTAACATTGAGCCATTAGTTTTCCTCCTCTGTAGCAGTAAACTGAAGATCTTTGTTGTTAAAAACCAAATAAGCCATGTTTATCATGAGTTTTCACATTTTTCTTATGAACAAAACTACTAATTGATTAAAAGATTAGACGGATTACTTAAAAATAATTCTAAGCTGCAGCCCTTAATGATAGCTTGTCTTGTGTGCCTTCATTATTAAAGCTCTAGCAGTCATAAAATGATTGAAGAACTGTAATGTAATTCACATATATGTGTTTGTTGGCTGTAGACAGTGAAGGTGGCTGGGTAACAACTCACACTCATGTTACAGGGGAAATGGTTCAGCCAAGCATGTATAATTGTCTTACGCTAATTAAGAAGTGTGTGTGTGTGTGGGGGGGTGTCTGTAGGTTCAAGAGTCCCCCCAACCCAGTGATCTGAGCGCTCTTCAGGTTGTCATACAAATGTGAAACTGTGAGTTGCAGTATTAGGTCCAAGCCAGACTTCATACATCAACTACAGCTGGTGAAAACACATGACAGATGTGACACATGTGCACATACACACAGGACAGAAACATGCATCCTGCCGTCAGGAACATAAATGCACCATTTCCCCAGCAGTAGCGGTAGTTCCGATGCTCTGGCTCCAGTTCTAATTATATAAAATGAGTTAGCTATAGACTAAAATATATTAAAAAAAAAAAAAAAAAAAAGATCATCTAATTTTAGAGAGTGTGACATTTTTGGCCATAAAGGTCTGGCATCATTTGTAGTGGGGACTTTTGTTTCAGTTAATCATTACTGCTATGGCATATCCCATTTCCTCAATTCAAAATAGAACTTTACAGCCAACTCTTGAACCAACTTTAATGAGACAAGGCAAGTCAGATGGAAAAAAAAAAAAAGTTTGTCAATCTCAGAGGAACCCTGTCATGAGTGGATATTTACTGAAATAAATGCTGACTGGTAAAAAGGACAGTGAGTGATATAAAATACATCTGGTTCAAACATTACTCACATGAGTTTGGCATTCAGTGTGTCACATTACAAAAAGATCAATACAGCTGAAAAAAGGTCATTTTCCAACATGTTTAAATACTGTTTTCACTGGAGGTAACCTCTAAGCATTTTACTGACAAAGCACAATGAGGATTCCATAACAAGCTCATGCTGCCATGTGAAGACACATGTTTTTAAATAACTTCCTTTGGGGGGTTTCCATCAGGTACAGCATGCTCTAGGCTATAATAACAAACTATATAAGGAAATTAGATTTAGGTGTCAAACTGATCTATTTATTCTTTCATACATTTGACAAGGAAAATAACTCATGAGGCTAAAAACAAATGGACACTTAATATCTGGAAAAAGTTGCATAAACAATAGTGTATGGATTGGTAGATCCCCTGTGATTTCTTGTTATCATTTTAGCCAGCAATTCATCATTTGCACATTGTCAACATATCATCATCATATTACTGGATAACCTTCATCAATTAGTTATCGAGTGTTAATTAATTTACAATTGTTGTGACAATATTTGACTTCAACATTGCATTCTAGCTTCTTAGATCTGAATTTTTTTTCTAGAGATGTTCTTCCTCTATGACAGTAAAATAATATGTTGAGTTGTGGAAGCCATCTACAGCTTTAGGGCACTTCTCTGTTACTATTTTGCATTTTATTGAAATGAAATGCCAACGAAAATAATTATTGTTCCACCTTTAACACACCATGCATCTTTTGTCTCAATAGCACTTCCTTTACAAGTCATAAAATAAATGTAGGACCTTTCACTAATGTATCACAATGGGGTATGGTTTATTTCAAAACGTGTACACAGTATAGTTTGCCTGTGATTTCGTACACAGTACACATGATATTTCATATGCCTAATTGTTCACCTCCACTTTAAACCTGTTGCTCCGTTCCGTAAACGCACCATATGTTCGATCAGGAATACACGAGACAAGTGTTTTCGTCTTAGCCCAGTATAACTGCAGAAGCAAACAGTATTTTCATAGCAGTGCACATGGGAGTTTTTTGGATAGGGTATGTGCTGGTGGAGGGGGGGGCGGTATGAGCTCTGCCGATTTCAACTCCACAGCACGAGCACGCGTGATATGTACGCCTCGTGCAATTAAACACTCAAATGTTTCGGGACGATCGAGTCACAAGAACAATATAGATGGGGGGGGCTACCAGAAAAGTACAACAAACTTTATTAAAACCGGCTTGTAACATTAATTTCCTAAACCCACACAAGGGAATTTAGTGGAACCATCCACACTTCTTTGCCAGATTAAAACTCTTTGTCTGATTCACCCCAGCACTGCGATTAAGCTTTAAACCCCCTCCTAAAAAACAGGACTACAATCCCAACCCATATGAGGACAAACTGTTTTTGATTGATCAGTTCAATCCAGAGAAATTCGCCCAGTGTTACTTGCAGAAAGAAAATGGTTGCTTCTTTGCTTCATACATGAGCCCCTGCAATGCGACTGAACGAACACAGGCTCTTTAAAAAACACCGGATGATTGGGCTCAGGCACATGCACTGGTCCCGTTTAACATCAATTCCGGGGAGCACGAGACCCAAACGCTTGTAAACTAATCTTCTGTAGTATTGCAAAAAAAAGGAGAAAAATATCCCTGAGTAGAATACTGCAATATCTGCTCGCTCACAGAGGTCACCCGGAGACCTGCGAAATGACTCGACTGTGTTGGACTTTATCTTTCATAGTGGTATTATTAGCATTACACTAGCATAACAACAAGCACGAGAGTGTCTGGCCAACGTTTCAAGTATTGGAAATTGCACGAATATGTTGAATTTGGTGACCCCCTTTTCCCTTCTGCTCTTCCCTTCTCACTCAGTATGGAGAAAATTAAAGAGCCACAACAGTCCGCGAAACATGTCGGTGTTTCCAGCCCAACGGCAAAAAAAAATAAAAAATAAAACAGAAGAGAAAAGCTGAGCTAGCTTAAATATGAAGTTGCTATATGAGCTTGGCCATACGAGTGCTTTCACTTATATACTGTTGAGCTAAGAGCTTAGTTTTAGAGCGGTGATAAAAAATGCTCAGCATGGGACGAAATGGAAGCCGAAATAGCTGAGCCATGGCCGACAGGCTTGTCTTCACGGCTCTGAATAGGAAGAAATGGAGAGCGAACAAAAGCCTTTTCTCAACACACTTTGCCAAGTCCTTTAATTTGTAACGTGCCCCAGCATTATCGCATTGCTAACACGCACTGTGCATCTCATACTTATATATATATATATATGTATACACACACACATACAAGTCCAAATGTGTGGAACTATCTTCCCCCATATCACAGCAGATGTTCAAATAGCCTAAAACATGTCGATGTCGAAGAAACACTGCAACACAGACACTGAATAAACATTGCTGTCTCTTTAAATAAAAGCCATGTAATTGCTAACACACTGTGCTAACTTATATTGGCAATCTTTTCAAGCATATGTGACCCAAATAGTAGTAGCCAGCCAGGCTGCCTCATGGTAAGTAACCTTCACACACCGTGATGAAAGTTTATGCATTTTTATCGAAACGGAGCAAAGGCAAACTTGAATAGCGATAGCACTTAAAGCAAATATACAGGTTTGTACTTACGTATTTCTTTTGAATGATATTCCTCTTAGGTCTTTCCTTGCTCATTATGCAATCCCCAAAATGTTTGGCTATAAAGAGAATGGCCACATGAATTTCTTTTCTTTGACTCTCGCCTCTCCCGGAGCACCACCAAATGACGATTTAAATCCCCGGCTCTGGAGGAAGAAACGCTTGCTGGCTTTTGCAGAATCCTCCTTCGATATTTCCCCCCTTTTCAGACTAGTCGGGTAATAAATCCCAATGAAAAAAAAATACAATTCAAGGGTCGACGACGAAAAGAGACGGACTGAACCCAAACTCACTTGGGGTTATCATAGTCAAAACAAATGCACAACAATAAGTTCCATTGGCCAGAACAGCTCTGCTTCTCGTCTCTGCGCACTCACTCCCGGCTCTTTTCAAATACATGAATAGACTTAAGGTGATGTCAACAAGTTACATGTTGTTGAAGGTGTGGATACGACGAGGAAATTAATAAATAAAATTAAAATAAAACGTTAGATCTCGCGTCTCTGTAATTTTCTTGGCTGGAGCCTGCGGTCGACGACAGAGCTCTCCAGCGGCGCAAGCTACACTGACTGAGTGACTGAGGCTGAGGAAGAAAGGAGCGGCTCAGCCAATCACAGGCCGCGCCGGCCAGCGGCAACTTCAAAAGCACGCGCAGCCACCGGCTCCAGGACACGGACGGATCCACGGGTGGAAGTGGGATATGCGATACAGCCAGGGGCGTTGCTAGGGTCTGTGGGGGCTCCAAGAAAGAAGTTAGCCCCCTCACACACACACACACACACACACACACACACATGTGCATGCCGCAAAAATAGACACAACTACACAAACACACAACTATACTATAACACACAACACACAACTATACTATAAAACACAAACACACAACTATACTATAACACACAACTACACAAACACACAACTATACTATAACACACAACACACAACTATACTATAAAACACAAACACACAACTATACTATAACACACAACTACACAAACACACAACTATACTATAACACACAACTACACAAACACACAACTATACTATAACACACAACTACACAAACATACAACTATACTATAACACACAAACATACAACTATACTATAAAACACAAACACACAACTATACTATAACACACAAACACACAACTATACTGTAACACACAAACACACAACTATACTATAACACACAACTACACAAACATACAACTATCCTATGACACACAAACACACAACTATACTATAACACACAAACACACAACTATACTACAACACACAAACACACAACTATACTATAACACACAAACACACAACTATACTATAACACACAAACACACAACTATACTACAACACACAAACACACAACTATACTATAACACACAAAGACACAACTATACTACAACACACAAACACACAACTATACTATAACACACAAACACACAACTATACTATAACACACAAACACACAACTATACAAACACACAACTATACTATAAAACACAAACACACAACTATACTATGACACACAAACACACAACTATACTATAACACACAACTACACAAACATACAACTATACTATAACACACAACTACACAAACACACAACTATACTATAACACACAAACACACAACTACACAAACACACAACTATACTATAAAACACAAACACACAACTATACTATAATACACAAACACAACTACACAAACACACAACTATAACACACAACTACACAACTACACAAACACATAAATATATGATAACACACAACAACATAAACACACAAAGACAAAACTACACAAACACACAGCTATACTATAACACATTAAGACACAAACACACAACTATACTATAACACACAAAGACAAAACTACATAAACACACAACTATACTATAACACACAAAGACACAACTACACAAACACAGCTATACTATAACACAACTACACAAACACACAGCTATACTATAACACATAAAGACACAAACACACAACTATACTATAACACACAAAGACACAACTACATAAACACACAACTATACTATAATACACAAGGACACAACTGCACAAACACAGCTATACTATAACACAACTACACAAACACACAGCTATACTATAACACATAAAGACACAAACACACAACTATACTATAACACACAAAGACACAACTACATAAACACACAACTATACTATAATACACAAGGACACAACTAGACAAACACACAACTACACAAACAGCTACAGAAATTAACACAACTACATAAACACACAGCTATAATATAATACACAAAACACAACTACACAACCAGCTACAGAAATGAACACAACTACATAAACACACAACTATACTATTACACACAAAGACACAACAGACAGACAAACAGCTCCAGAAATGCAAACAACTACATAAACACACAACTACACAGACACACACATGTTCACACACTACATGAACAAACAGCTACAGAAATACACAACTGCACAAACACACAACTACATTAACAGCTACACAAAGACATGGCTACACAAAACTACACAAACACACAACGGCACAAACAAACAGCTACAGAAATACACAACTACACTAACAGTTACACAAAGACACAACTACACGAATACACAAAATTACACAAATACACAATTACATAAACACACAGCTACAGAAGTACACAAATATACAACTACACATGCACAACAACAAAACCACACAACACAACTACACATTCATGTGCACATAAAACGAACTTACACACAAACAGCTCAAAGGTCCCCTAGTGGGCGGGGCTCCAATCAGCCACCTGGCTTGCCTGTTGTCAAGCCCCGCCCCCTGGCTACAGTCACATCATGGCGATCTCACCTGTAGACCTTGAGCCAGGGCATCAAAATATGGAAATTATCACCGAAAAAGTGGCAAAGGCTCCCATACATTTTCTGGAATCTCCGCTTTTCAATGATGTATGATGATCATCTGACAAGAGTAGGTCAATTTTTCGTCTCTGAATATGAAAGAAAATAAAATTTACAAAACGAAACTGAAACCCCCGAGACATAAATACAATACTGTACGTAATGTAAATAAATACAGTACTGTGCGCAGCATCCCATTGGCTATGAGGGAGCTACCCATGATGCTTTTGGTGACTTTTGACCCTCATTCATCACAGAGTTCTAACACACGTAAATGACATAGTTACTGCTGTTTGGTGAGTTTTTCCTCGAGTGCTCATTTAAACTTTCTTACAATACGTATTCATTATTCATCATGAGCACAAAGGAAGTGATTCACGGTGCAAATGAAAAGAAGAAGTGGGCTGCGTTAGCAATACAAGTGAAACAGGAGATGATAAAAAAAAAAGGAGGAGGAGGCAGCCATCATTCTATCAGCACGAATTAAAGACATGCTGGACACATTTCATGAACTTTACGAATTTGTGGAGAAAAACATTCCGAAAAAATGTTCACAAGTCGTGTTATCACCCAATATTATGACATATGCCTTGCTCCTTTTAGGAAGATTATGAAAAGTCATCAAAGGCAATTGTCTTTGGATCGTTTTTTTCACCAAACGTCGGTCAACAAACATTGTTGAAGGTAAAAGTGACAATTAAAACAACCACAATGGTATGAAATGATTGACATGTCTGGTTCATTTTAATGGTTTAATGTTTAACATTCAGTCAGTGAAGACACATTTACCCACTGAGACAATAAATTACATCTAAAATCAAAATTTACTTTTACTTTTAACACATATATCATACAAAATGTGTATACTATTATAATATTTATAGGGTTTAAGGGGTAGTATTGGGGGCCTTGGAACAAATCAGGCCTTTTACATGTAAAATTCGACAATTTAACAAAAAAATTCGCGGTACAAAACCACTTATGGAACAAATTAATTTCGTAACTTGAGGTACCACTGTACTAGCTTGACCCGAAGGATTCACAAAGTGTATCATTTACCTTTATCATCTGATTTGGAGGGGCTGATTTTTATTCTTATATTAGAAGAATATACTTGTAAATAAGGTAAAACAAAAAACAAAACAAAAAAACCACATCACTACAAAACTATATAAAACCAAATAAGATGAAAGTGGAATAAAAAAGAAAATGGCATAAACAGTACAAGATAAATAATTATAGAGGATAAAACACGAAGAAAGTGTAAAAACAAAACACATTTACTCACTGGCTGGGATTTAATTCTTATTTTGTTCCTTTCTGTTGCAATGGCTATAATTTGACTTCTTAAAAGAAAAACAAAACAAGACAAAATAACAATAAATGTGCAAGAAAATCAAAATAAAACAGCATTTATACTTTTTATTCTTTTTTTTGAGGGAGGGGGGCTCATTTTCAGTGCAAGAAGTACAACTTAAAATCAAATTCAACAGGACAAAAACAACATAAAATGTAAATTAAGTACATTTCACAGCTCTCTTTTCACTGGTCCAACAATGAAGAAGTCTACTCAGTACCTGTTTCTTTAAAACAATTTCTTTTTACAGATCATCTAAGCTGCTACTGGGTGAAATTACTATATTGTCTTGTGATTTTTTTGTAACTCTAAGCACACAGTCTTTGCTTCAGCTGCAGTAGTTTTCCTTTGTTTGATAAAAGTCTCATTCCTCACAAGCTAAGGGAGGGGGTCAACGAGTAGGGCTTTCCAAATTTATATGTAAATGACACCTCCCAACCCCCCATGCTCCATCATGCCATCTACACAATCTTTAAACATGTGGTTAAACATTAGGCTATGGAGTTACATTTTAAAAGGGGCTGTTATTGGAGCCCCATTCATAAAAAACTTTGTCTTCCTAATAAGTTAAAACAGAGAGTGGAGCCACTGATCAAAAGTAAATGGATTAAACCATCTTGTACGTTCTCAACTGCCTGCACTTTATGGGCATTAAGATGTATTAGAAGCATACACACTCATTAGCAGAGTGTGGGCCAACATTTTGGAGATAATATATGACTATGATACAAACTGATTTGTATGTGTTCAGCTGTTTGTTATCCACTCTGCTGTGACTGTTAACTGAATAGGTGTCCTCATCCCCCTTAGTAGAAGTGGGCTCACTGTGTCATTATTCTAATATACTGAGTGGGACAGTTGCTCTCCATGAACTCTGGAGGTAGTTAAGTGCAATTTGTGTGTGTGTGTGTGTGTGTGTGTGTGTGTGTGTCACCTAAAACAATGTGTAATTCAAAGTGATACTCCCCTGTTGATGCTACTAGATTACCCCAAATTCCAACTATGGAAATCTTGATAGGTGGGACCAGGGCCGTTGCCAGCTTTGGCTGGGCCCGGGACAATATCATCTGAGTGGGCCCTCTCCTCCTGCATCACTTTGGCTTTTTCTCTCTCCTCCTTCTCTCTCTCGTCCTTCTCTCTCACTGATAGCCTCTCTCTCTCTCTCCTCTCCTCTCATCCTCCTTGGAGCTACCAACCTCGACAGTGTCTATAAGAGGTAAAATAACATTTATTACAAAGTAGCCCAACATTACCAGGGGTCAAAAATCAACCATTTCACAATTAACCATTTGAAAAACATTCAATTTGACTATTAATCACTATCAAGCATTATTATTGCATATTGTTATTATTAGGCTATTATTATTATTCATTCATTATCTGAACCCGCTTCATCCTCACTAGGGTCGCGGGAGTCACTGGGGGCCTAATCCAGCTACAATGGGCGAAGGCGGGGTACACCCTGTATGAGACGCCAGTTCACCTCAGGGCTGAACATATATAGACAAACAATCACTGTCACATTCACACCTATGGACAATTTTAGATTAACCAATTAACCTATCAGTGCATGTCTTTGGATGGTGGGAGGAAACCGGAGTGCCCGGCGAAAACCCACGTGGACACGGGGAGGACATGCAAACTCCACACAGAAAGGTCTGGTGTGGGATTCGAACCAGGGTCCTTCTTGCTGTGAGGCACGAGTGCTAACCACTGCACCACCGTTATTATTATTATTATTATTTATTTATTTATTTATTTATTTATTTATTTATTTATTTATTTATTTATTTATTTATTTATTTATTTATTTATTTATTTATTTATTTATGGTGTTGTTGTAAATGGGTCCGTACTCCATTCAGAATGTTAGCAAAAAAAGGAGAGAGAGAGAGAGAGAGAGAGAGAGAGAGAGAGAGAGAGAGAGAGAGAGAGAGAGAGAGAGAGCGAGAGAGCGCACTCCTAACCAGAGACATGCATAGTATGGAATCAGCTCTGCTCACAACGTCACCTGCAGCGGGGCTGACGTTCCCATAACAGATAAACCAAAATGACTGTTTTTGGGGTTGGAACTGGATTATGAATTAGAGTTGCCACCTCTGTCTGACAAAAATCCGGGACATTTCATACTCAGTCTAATCTTTCTTTGTATGCAATACAATCCTCCATTCAGTGTCCAGGAAAGTGTATATTTTTTTCCGGGACAGACCATTAAAATCCGGGACAATCAGGAAAATCCAGGACGTGTGGCAACACTATTATGAATTGAGTTAAGGCTTTCAAAAGCTAGCCTAAGCACTTTCTACAGTAATGTGTAAGATGCAGTGTGTTTTATTCGTTTAGATTTTCTTGGGCTAGTTTCATTGACTGCACTTTTCACTCTGTATATCTTCTATCTCCAACTATGAATGGTGCATCGCATGTACGGGTTAGGCTACATTACGAGGCTGTTTCCTTTACCTAGTTCACCTGTCCCACCTGCTGCATCATCTGAATCTTTTTAAAATATTTATGGAGTGATTCCTTCGTGTTTATATGGACAATGTTAATTCCAAATATAGGTTTACATGGGAAACAGGTGTATTGCGCTGTAGTTAATTGTTAATTGTAGTTAATATGTGAATCATTGTAATGAACCCAGGAGCGTGTGGAGAACAACAGGGATAATGTTAAAGTGGAATTAACTGTTTACATGTCAGAGGAATGATCAAATCAGGTGTGTTAGATGAGGGATACATCTAAAACATGCAGGATAGTGGCCCTTGAGGAGCAGGGTTGAGCAGCGCTGTGCTAGAGCTTCCCCAGACCTCTTACAAGATACAAGAATGCATTTCAGATGACATCTGATTCAGACCTTAACTCATTTGCAGCTAACGTCATAAAACATTATAGGTTGAAATTATGTAGTTTTTTTTTTCTTATTCATTAGATATGTCATCATATCATATTCACTAAGTTCAATCCTTTAACCATAAAAGATACAGTAAATAGCTTATCATTTGTGAAACAACCATCACTTTGATAGAGAGCATAAAGACTGGACCTTGTTTCAGTGGCAAATGGTCATGTGGTTTGAAGACTCCACATTTAGTCTGCTCCATAGAGATGTGTGCAACACAATAAGAAGAGAAGTGGAAGAACTGATTACCATCTTGCCTAAAGTCTAAAAATGTAGGAGCAGTGAATATCGGTAAATGATAATTTAATGTAAGTAAATTATATTATTATTATTATTATTATTATTATTATTATTATTATTATTATTATTATTATTATTATTATTATTATTATTATTATTATTATTATTATTATTGTTGTTGTAAGTAATATAATATAATTTTTTAATGTATTTTATGTATTTATGTATTTATTTATTAATGCATTGCTTGTTTGTTATATAAAGCGTCTTTGAGTGTCCAAAAAAAGCACTATATAAGTTTGAGGTATTATTATTATTATTATTATTATTATTATTATTATTATTATTATTATTATTATTATTATTATTATTATTATTATTATGTTTAAAGAAGAATGGCAACACCATAAATTAGAGAAAAACACATATGAGCTTTCACTATTTGCCTCAAATATCCTAAACAAATGTATGACATACCAACATTAAACTGTCATCCAGTAGTTAGTCTTTTCATTCACATTCATTAGGTTTAGTTTAATATATGTAGTTCATTGTAGAATTTTTGATCAAATACCTATTAAGACACAGGCTACAGTAACACAGGGTCGGCTGTGGGGTCATAAGCCAGGGACCACCATTCTCGGATGTTAATCCTGGAACAGGATTAACATCCGACAGGGACAGGGACATGTCCCTGTCACATGTCCCTGTCACGCTCTACAGCTGACCTAGGGTGACAGGGAACCCTAACCCTGTGGCTATATGCTGTTAGCTGTTCTTTCCCCAAAACCTGCCCTCCCTTTTGAGCCAGTCAGACGCTGCCTTTTTCCACTTCTTCAGAAAGCTCTTTTGTGGTCTCCCTCAGCTTCCCCCTTGTTACTCTGACGTCCCTCAGTAGCTGTGTGGCTGACAGCCCCACAAAGCCTCGGCAGCCAACCTCAACTGGGTAGATAGTAGTCCTCCAGCCAGCTTCCCAGCAGCCAGATCTGAGTATTTGGCCATGTTTGCTCAAATACAGCCTCCATCTCCTCTGTGAGCCAGACCAGGTACATAGCTTTTGCTGTTTTGGACCATGTAACAATGTCAGGGTGAAGCAGTGGGATAGCAACCATGGTAGGGAACTGGAGCTGTCTGTCGAGGTCAACTCTCATTTCCCACTCCTGGTCAAGGCAAAATGGCCTTGGTCTCTTATGACATGATATATGTTGACCCTCTCCCTTTCTCTGACAAAGCTGGCGTGGTCAGAAGGAGGTTGTTTTGTCTCTCTGACTGTTAGCAAGATAACTCAAAGACTCAAAAAGTTATGGACAGATGTGGCTGACACTTTCAGTAAGTACTGGTAGAAGGTGGTGGTGAGCAGTATAGGAATGCATGGGGGGGGTGTACACACACGTGTGCTTCGTTTGGTTGTTTGGGGCAAAACTGAAAAGGGAGGTGGGGGCTGATCTGCCTTGGCGGAGTCTGCACTCTGAGTGACTTTCTAGTTTCCATATAAAAAATCTGTTTGTGTTTGGAGCTTTTGGAATAACCAATAAAAAGATTTGATACAGGAAAGAATAAATAAGTACATATATGTATATATATATATATATATATATATATATATATATATATATATATATATATATATATATATATATATATATATATATATATGTATGGTGTCTCTATTCAAAACCAAATTATTATCAATCGCTGGCATCCATGCAATCATGCTTATTTCATTATCATTCGTGTAACGAGGAAGAGTTATTGATTTTTTTTTGTGTGTGTTTGATGTAGATTTAGCATAATGTGGTGAGTGATCTGAGTGGTGAATTTACCCATGAATGCATGAACAAAGACGCCAAATCAATAGATAACAGGTCAATAATTCCAAGGAAGGCCTGTGGATGACATGATATTTATGTAGCCTCCATCCCTCCACCCTGTTAGGTCATGTTGTCTATAATCTACAGTATAAACAGAATACGAAAAATAAATAAAGAATGATTAGGAGGAACACAGACATCATAAAGTGTGCACAAAAGCATGAAAGGAAGGATTCAAAGAATTAATGTTCTTTGATTTAAAGCTATCATCTGCATGTTTACTGCATAATAAACTGAATCCTGATCATTTTATTTTATGTAATTCTATCACAACAATATATCAGAAGGCTTTATAAATCCTCATTGTACCATATTATCGTCTGAGCCCTATAACACTGGTCCATTAGTAAAATGCTTCTGGAATACAATTAATGAAGTTTTACCACATGTCTGTTAGTGATAAAAAAAATAGCGGCTGGTTCGTATCCTGGCTCAGACTGCCCACATGTCAAAGTGCAAGACACTGAACCTTAAGTTGCTCCCAGTAGGGACAAGCAGCGCCAGTGTATGGCAGCAGCCGTCTACAGTGAATGGGTGAATGTGAGGAATTGTAAAGCACTTTGTATAAAATGTGCTATATAAGGTCAGTCCAGTTACTATTTATAAAATAGTGGTTGGTTCAACTTTCCAAGATAAGTCTTGGGTCAAAATGTGAAATTCTTATAATTAAAAACAAAATATGTTTTAATTCAAAGGAATATTGGTCTCAGATCTACTTCAAAACACTGTCTGCACATTATGATCCATTCACTTTACAGGTTCTTTCTAGACCCAGCTAACAAAAAAGTCCAAGTTACAAAAAACTTTACCTCAATTTTTCGTCTATGAATACGAAAGAAAATTCTATTTATGAAAGGAAACTGAAACCTCAGAGACATAAATACAGTACATTACTCTACACAAACATACATAAATACGTTATGGTACGTACTGTACATACCATCCATTGGCTATGAAGGAGCTACCCATGATGCTTTTCGTTACCCTTTGACCCTCATTCATCACGGATCAGCTGCTGTGGATCCCGGTAACACAACCATTTTAACAGTCATTTCTCCACCTAGACCAGCGCTTTTAGTATCAAAAGTTCAGCCAAACGGTGCAAGAAGAGTATATGACCGGCAGACTATCATCAGCTTAAGGACAATTGTTAAAAACTTGGACCAGAGACGTGGACCAGTCAGATCCAATGTCCTACAGCGGAGTCAACCCCCCTCTCAGAGGCCATCTCTGGAGACATCGGAGGCACAGCGAGAGGAAGTAGAAGTGCAGTTGTTGCGGTGGATTTACAGCTAAGCTAAGAGCTAACACATTCCGACTGCCGTTTCCGTCAGTCCTGCTCGCCAACGTACGCTCACTGGAAAACAAGCTGGACTTTCTGAAGCTGGATTTAAACGCCAAACATGATCCACCAGACTGCTGCATCCTCATTCTCACTGAGATTTTGGATTCTTCTGTCCCGGACACTGATATTAGCCTGGATGGGCTACCAATATTCAAGGTCCATGCTCTCACAGGTAAAACCCAGGGAGGGGGTGTTTCTATCTACACTAACAATAGCTGCTGTTAGCCTGGACAGGCTAAATCTAAATCTACATTTTCTTTTAACACATATTTCATACAAAATCAGTACATTTTTATAATTTTTAAAGGGTTTGAGGGGTAGTATTGGGGGCCTTGGAACACATTAGGCCTTTTACATGTAAACTGCAACTCTATTTACAAAAAATTCACGTTATGAAAACACTTCTGGAAAAAAAAAATTCGTAAGTAGAGGCACCACTGTATATTGAAATCCATTGTATACCTGTACATAAACATAAACCACTATGTGGATTAACACACCATCATATATATTAAAAACGTGAGCTAACCAACACTTTTGTGAGGTATTTTCTGATTAATCTTATTAAAAGGCAACTTCCCTTGGTATTTCATTATTATGATGGTTATCTGCACTATAATTGAATGCACTGTTCATCAGTTCTATGTTTAAAAACACCCTGATGCTCCTGTTTGAGCTGTTTTTCGTTTTCAGAATATTGTGTGGTGGCATAACAACAGGCTCTTCCACTATTCCTTATGAATATCCAATATCCATGACATGAAAATAAGTCACCTCTGATTGGCCAGAAATACCCAGCCCTTTGACTGAGTGTAATTGAAGATTCATTCTGCCGCCACTTCTGGAAAATTTATACAACAGTAACAACATGTCCTTAGAGATACTGCCTTATATTTATGATCCGGAATCAGAAGAGGATGGAAGAGTCAAACAACAACAACAACCAGTTCCTCTGTGTTTGTCAGTGTGTGTTACAGAATGCTAACATTTCCATGTCATTTTTTTTATCCTGTTTGTGGATAATCATTTGTTTTGCTCTAAGTTATAATAAACTGTTGAAAAGGTTGTAAAAAAAAGATTAGTCTCTTTACGCTATTAACATTCATTCCAATCCTCCTGTTTGTTGTTTTAGCTTTAACTTCTTAACACACGGTTAGCGCCCTGCTAAATGCATCTTAGCTAACCTAGCCTGCTAATGCTATTCTCATTAGGACTTGGATTTGTGCTAACGTTACCATTATTAAAGACCATTCAGGGGAATCCTTCTAAAAGCCTAAAACACCAATTTTACATACTTACTGTTTTAACGAGAGCTAAACAATACTTGCAATTATATGAAATATTTACTTGAAGCAACTCCTGCCTAAAATAGTATTCTCGTTGTGATTTTTGGTTTGTACCAGCTTTTAGCCCAGGATGTATTAAATTTGGGTCTGTTTGTTTGTTTGTCTGTCAGCAGGATTACGCAGAAAGTTTTGAACTGATTTTGATGAAACTTTCAGGAATGATAGATAATAGCTCAAGGAAGAACTCATTATATTTTGAACAATAAAGGTCAAAGGTCAAGGTCACACTGAACATCAACATCTAAAACACGTCACTGGTAATATCTCAGGATACAGACAAGATAGAATCTCAAGTTTTTTTGCATTCACATCGTCCCACCTTTGGACATCAGATTGGTCATCACCTATGGCTCGATCATGTCACATTGTGATGTCATATGACGTCATATCAAGCGTTGGTGGAGATCTGCTGTCTCTGACTGCCTTGTTATTGTTTGTTTTTGGCTTAGTTTTGTCTCTGGGTAACAACAGCTGATGTGATAGCCATGACTGTTCAGACTGCGCAAATCTTTGTTTTACAACCAATTAAAACATTGGGTGGAAAAAAATAAATCACATTTCACTTACCACCTGTGGGCTGGTGCTTGATTATTGTGATGGAAAAGATCTATCTTTTCAAAACAACATTGAAGCAAAACCACTAATGTAGACACCCAAGTTGTTCAAGTCAGAGTCTTGGAAATGTTTACAACAAACAGCTAATGTCTGGGATACATTGCTGGTTGTGATCCAATAATACATTTCACCCATTTGCTTCTTATGTCTCCTTTCTTGGGCAAGGTGTGCAATGGAGAAGTTTTATTGGCACACATAAAACATGAGCAAGCTTCTTCTACCATGGTTTGAATTCCGTATTAGCTCCTGAGCTCAGTTAGCTTCTGAAAGTGTGTGTTCCTGTGGACAAGCATCAGCCCCAGTGGGCGGAGCATCAGCAAACACAACATTGTGATGAAACAAGGTTGTACTTTTCAGACTCGTTCATTTCTCCGTATGTTTCCAATCAATGACTCATGTAGCCAAGGGAGGTTGAATATCACTTTCACGTTCCGCATGTGTGTAGAGCTCGCTGTGACCTACCATATTTCAAAAAACTGCACATGAAAGTGGTTTCCAGTGGAAGGTGAACTTTAAAGTATTTAACATTTAGCACATTTAATGTCTGAAGCAGATACTTTCTAAAAATTGAAGAGTAGTGTAATCAATGGTGTCTTGTCCTCTGACAGCGTGAGAGTCAGGCAGGCTATTTTCAGATTGGGCTGTGAGCGCACTTCCTTTAGCCTCCATCACCCTGCTCTCTTGGGGGGTTTACCAGGGTCTTCTATCCTGCTGGTGCTGACATTTAGGCCCACATGAATCAATGAGACAAGCTGCAGAGGGATGCCTGAGTTTTACAGCCCACCCCCCTTCCCTTAGGGTTTACATTTAGTGTACAAGCAGAGAGGTTTCAGTCTGAGAAGCATTTTTAGCTTGATTTGCTCTGGTGGAGATGGCTAAGCAATAAAGAAATACAAGTGCTGTACTACCTAGCAAATTTTGTAAAGTTAGAACTTTAGCTGTACCTTTTCTGAACTTCCAAATCAGTTTTTATTGGTGAGCCAACTGTCAAAGGAAAATATATATTTTAATTAACTTAACTTATAAAAATGCAAGAACAGTCTCCTCAAACTCATGTGAAACAAGGCAGTCACGGACAGCAGACCTCAGCCAAGGCTTGATATGGCATCATATGATGCCATCATATGACGTTAAAACGTAACGTGATGGAGTCATAGGTTTTGACCCATCTGATGTGAATAAAAAAATGCCTCCTTCTATCTTGTCTGAATCCTGAGATATTACCACTGATGTGTTTTAATGTTGACCTTTAGTGTGACCTTGACCTTCATTACTCAAAATCTAATGGGCCCATTATCTATTATTCCTGAAATTTTCATCAAAATTGGAAACATTTTGTGTAATCCTGCTGATAGACAGACAAACAAACAGACAAAACAGACCCACATTTAATACCTCCTTGGCAGAGGTAATAAGTAAAAAGAAAAGCAAAACAAAAATGATGCAACACAATGAAATTAGCATAAAAATTGGCTTTCAGGTATTGGTTTTACATTTGGAAATTTCCATAAGTTTGGTTCTGTACTCGGGGCTGGGGTTAGGGTTAGGGCTGTGGGTTAGCGTCTAGGACTAGGTTTAGGGTGTGGGGCTAGGGTTGGGGCTGGGGGGTTAGCATCTGGGCTAGGGTTAGTGTTGGGGACTATGATATATTAGTGTATTTCTGTTGCCAACATGACATGTGACTGATGGAAGTGACTGATAATATTATCTTTCTATCCACAACTGACATTCTGGCATTGTGCATGTAACTCTACTTGCAGATATTACAACAGTCCATGATGGAATAGCATTATTCTAAATTTAAATACAGAGAAAAAAATCTAATTAATGCATTTCAATCTCAAGCTGAAAAAACCTGTGAACCGATGCTGTATACTATGTTTTGTGTGTGTGTATGGGTGTGTATTCTTGAACGGAAACAGCATTTTAGAAGTAGATTTTAGATCCAGTTTAGAGTCTTGACATTTACCCCAATGCATTTAGTGCTGTGTGTGTGAGTGTGTGTGTGACGGAGAAGGCCAGGGATTGATTAGAGCTTTCACTCTCAATGTGGTTAATTGCCCAGTGAGGCTTAGCAGACGGTGCTGGCTAGATTGATGTCCGATAGCCAAGCAGAGGGGGGGTCAGGATGTGTGTTTGTGTGTCTGATGAGGAAGGGTGGGGGTCTTATTATACTGAATAGCATGGATGCAGGGTGGGGCGGGGGGGGGGCAACGAATCCCAAATTAATGTTGAAAGATTGAATGGTTAAATATTGCACATGGTGAAAATAAACCAACAGGAGCTGCCTTGAATGACTGACAAATTAAGCCATTCATAGTCACAGCAGCTGTAAAGAAAAGAAGACAATGAAATGAAAAATAAATACACTCAACCATGTTGTCTTTTGTTTTTTGCAGCAATCATTTAAAAAAGGGTGGGTTTTTATGGCTCCACTTTTAAAAGAAACTTCCTTTGGGATTTGTTTGACAATGACCTGATGTTTTTAAGGCCTGTTTATTTCCCCTGAACTTAAACACACTTTCAAAACAATTGTTTTTTTTTCCTGGCAGACAATCAAGAAGTGAAAATCCTTAGTATGTCTCACTTAAAGGGATATTGAATTATGACATAAGATACAAGAAAAAAAAAAAGTTTACAATCCAGCCGTCAGATGCTGCAAGAAGTTCAAATGTTGCTATAATTTTTGCCTTTGCTACATAATAGAAAAAGACATTTGCTCCCTGGAATTTATAGATGGAGTAGTGCATGTCACTGCAGATCTGTTATTCTGCTTTACTCATGATCTACAAGGTTCATAAAATGCTGTTTATGGTGCTGTGTGTGATGACATGGGATTTGATGATGGAGAGAGGGGGGGGGTCACATGGTATAGCTAGTACATTACCATGAGAAAGCAACAAGTGAGCCACAGTTAGTACATTTACATGCACATCTAGGTTGAATTATTGGCAATAATCAAATTAAGGACTAAATTGGAGGTCCCCAGAAGTCTGAGTTTACATCCGAGCGAACTTTACAGCAAGAGAATCGAATTATTGTTCCACTGCTAGACACGAGGTGGTGCTACACACTCTTTCACGTTAGCATTTTTTCCAGTTGGTGCCAAGAAGAATAACAATAACTAAATAAATGCTTTGAAGTAGACAAAGTAGAAGGACAACAACACCTAGAGAAGGTATGGATGACAACCATGCAGTAAATTGTTACATATTGTTAGATTAGAATTGGACAGACTCTCGATGTGTAAAAAGAAATCTAAATATCTTTGAAAATATTTTGTATATATAAACTTAAAAAGGATTTAAGAATTAAAAAATAAATCAGTTTCTTTTTTCTTTTATTTTCTGCCTCTCGGAATTGCACACTATAAAAGACTATTTAGGCATGAAATTTATTATTTTAATTTAATTTAGTTAATTTTTTCTTTCTTTCTTTATTTATTTTACCCCCCCCCCAAATTTAAAACCGGTTTTGTCCTTCGTCCTTAACAGCAGAATGTTAGTCTAGTTCCTTTTGGTGCTAAAGCTCATTAGTTTTACCAAGAGAGACTTCACAATGTGAATGAGATTCAGCTTGGTTTTCTATTATGAGTTTTGATAAACAACATTTCAATGCCACATCTGACAAGGAAGGACAGGGTGGGTGGAAAAAAAATAAAAAGGTGGGGGGGGGTTCAGGTTCAGATATTGCAATAGTCATGTAAGATGCTTTTATAATAAAATGAAAAGAAATTATTCAAATATGTTTTCATTCCAATTTGTAAACCACTTTAGTCTTAAATGTATAAAGTACTAATTCACCCTGTTTTTTGTTTTTACACTGCAGTTATTTTATGCTTACATTCATAAACTACACCTACACATAGGCCGGTATGTCCCCAAAATGCAATGCTTCCAGTCACCCATCATTTCCACCAATCCCATCCATTCATTCATAAACATATATTTTAAATACAAAATATAAAAGAATGACTTCATGTGTCTGACCTTCATCATGAGCACACTGAATTTGGTGACAATGCGTTCACCCTTTCAAATATTATAGGCCAGACAAAATTCATCCATCTTGAAAGTTTTGACGTCCAAAATCTAATCAGTTCATATACCTACCCTAGAGCATTAGCACACCGAATTTGGGACAAATCCATCTAGCCGTTCAAAAGTTATCATGTTAAAACGAAAGACGTTACGTGGTGGATGCGGCGGCGGGAGCAGCGCACACAGAACCATTACGTCCCTGACACTCTGCGTTTGGGCTATATAATCATCTACATCATCTACATAGGTACATTTCCTCTCAGTACTCCTAACCTGCTGACCTTACACAGTACTGTGTTTAGTTGTAGAAGTGTGTTTTGTTTTTTTTTGCAGTGTTATCAGCTTGTACTAGTTCAGATAATGATAGACAGACTGGGAGATGGGGGGGTGGATGGTAGACTGTCATGGGGGCTTCAAATTACTCCGTTGAAATCTAAATCATATAAGTACTCTCATTAAAGCGAGGTTAACCTCCTCCTCTACCCCCCCCCCACCCCCCCACCCCCCCCCCTCCCCAAACACACACACACACACACACACACACACACACACACATCCTCATCTCCCTTTCCACTGTGTAGGGACTCGTTGAGATCACAAACACAATTTATTTTTCGACAACCCCCCACACCCCCGACACACACATGAAACACACCTCCCCTTCTGTTGGGACTTGAGAGTCCCCACTCTACTACCATGGATAATTGGACACCTTCAGCTATAGAAATCCCCTGTTGAAACAAAAACAGGCACCAGTGGTGTATACTCATACCAGGTTTTGTCAAATAGATACACAACAGCGAGGATGAGGCAGACGCAGGCTGAGCTGAACCTTAACTACAAGCCAGATTTGAAAAAAAAACAAAAAAAAAAATACACAAACCCCCCTTTGGCAGCGGCTCTTTCAGATTCAATTCACACATTGAACTTCTCACTTCCTGAGCTGTGGTGTGGTGTGATGTGGCAGGGTGGGATCAACAGGAGGAATATCCACGCCCTCAGGCTTCAGGGTGAGTTGTCCTTAGGGCATGTAACCAGATCAGCACAACACTCTTAACTGTGCCCTAAGTTGACCCATCTGGGAGCTAAATGCAAAAAACGGTGTGAAGATCAGAGCTAAGGGTTGACTTACCCTTATTTCTGCCTCCAAGGCTGTTGTTGTGTTTCACTAATGAGGCAGATCTCCCCACACTCACCTGCCAACCTCCAGCCCTGAAAAAAAAAAGCTTATCTTTCTTTACTAACCACATTAAAGGTAATTTTTTGTTGTTGTCTACGATTGTAAACAGGATCATTTTAACACTTTGTGCGAGTTTCCTGGTGTGTTTGGTGTGTAGTTGTGGATTTGTCTGTTTTATTTGTTTGTTCTTGTCACTTTGTCTCATTGTTTACTTTATTTTGTATTCATTTTGTGTTGCCTTCAAGGATGTATTTGTATGTATTTATTCATTTTTTTTTTACCCTCTCGGTGTGTCAAATTAGGTTTGTATGAACGGGGTGTGGGCATGTGAAAATGATAAGTGAGGTGAATTGATCCAAAGGACTTGATTTTTTTCATATATTATGATGACAGGAAGTTAAACTATAGACTGTTTTGTGGAGAAAGGGTGGGATTAAATATGTTTTATTTCTTCCCACTCCTTTTCAAATATGCAAATGAAGTAATGGAGTCATGTTTTGTTTAGTTTTTCATGGACATATCCTTTTTTTGTCTTGTTTTCAATAGTGGGGACAGAGTGGGACTGTTTTGTTTGTTGCATATTCAAAATAAATTGAACTGAACTGTGGCAGTTTGCATTGGAAACTTTAACAAATCCTAAATAATTGTGGACACCTTAACAACAAATACAAATACAAACTGTCTTTTAAGTAGTGTCCATTATCACAGACACACGGATATATATATATATATATATATATATATATATATATATATATATATATATATATATATATATATATATATATATATATATATATGTTCATATATATTCATCATCTGAACCCGCTTTATCCTCACGAGGGTCACTGGGGGCCTAATCCAGCTACAATGGGTGAAGGTGGGGTACACCCTGTATGAGTCTCCAGTTCATCTCAGGGCTGAACATATATAGACAAACAATCACTCTCACATTCACACCTATGGGTAATTTAGATTAACCAATTAAGTGCAAGTCTTTGGATGGTGGGAGGAAACCAGAGTACCCGGCAAAAACTCATACGGACACGGGGATTTGAACCAGGGTGTATATATGTATATATATATATATATATATATATATATATATATATATATATATATATATATATATATATATATATATATATATATATATATATATATATGTATATGTATACTCAAACAAACAAATGTATTCAAATACAATAATAAAATGAAAAAAATACAATATATTTAAATAATATTATTATCATTAAATAATAATAAAATAAAATCTATTCATGATATGAATTCTGTTAGATGGCATTTACACAGGGATCGTCTGTGAATGAAAATGACAAAATATTTAATTGGAAGTGCCTTTGGTTTACACGACAAGCACGCTGCCAGGGTCTATAAACACAAAAATTAGAAGCCCAATAAACTCCAGCAGAATACACCCATTTCCCTTTAAACCTTTCTTCAGAATTAACATCTCCATGTAAACACGAAGGAAATACCTTTAATTCCACATTATTTTACTCTGAATAAATAAATCAGAATTAAAAAACTATGTAAACCTAACATGTGTGGTCCTAATTCCTGAACATTTCTTCCATCTGTATTTACTCATCCACTCCACTTTAAATATTTCATTTTGACATCATTTAGTAGTTTTCTTCCCCTTTCCCCACCTCAGATCAGTGTGAACTAGAGTGTGGTGTGGATGTGGATGAGCAGCTAAGCTTGAATCACTCATGAGGAACAAGCGGAGCTGTCACGTTGCCAGGTCCCTTGTGTGTATCTAGCCACACAGAGCGCAATAGCATTCAGCTACAAAGGTTCTTTAACCCAGGACTGACTGGCTGACTCATGTGGGTCAAGACCTGCCACAGGTGGGGGATCTCAGCCTGAATAACCTCCCCCACCCC
>CM035793.1:11023898-11058449 GCA_020466265.1 Siphamia tubifer
TGCGGTGAGGCATGCGTGTTAACCACTGCACCACCTCAGTAGCATTTATATATTCATTTATTTATATATTTATATTCTAGGAGGAAGTCCGTAATAGTCGATTGCCGAGTGCAGTTACACGCTCTGTAAATTCACCATTTCATTGCATTCTTTTTTAAAATCCTAGTCCAGTATTTCTTTAGAAATTGAAATGAAGCTGTATGCAACAGCAAAGCTTAGCCTACTAACAGGTTGTGTTTTTTTAAAAAAAGAATGCAACAAAATTATGAATTTCCAGAGCTAGATAGATAGATAGATAGACGTTTATTTGCCATTTGTGCAGAACACATAGGAAATTTTTGTGCAGTCGATTTGAGACTTTCTCCTAAAAAAGGCTTCTGCTTACAGAAAGGTACTGGCCTGAGATCAGTAACTGTGGGCACAGTATCTGACATAAACACCTCAGGACACTTGGGTTTGCCTTCAGGGACCCTCTAATTACTACCATGTAAGTGTGATGTTGTTTAGAACTTTAGAACAGGTCTAAAAATACTGTTTTGTGTCAGTGAAAAAACATGTCCTAACACAGTTTAGCTCAAAACGGCAACATTGACATTTGTCAATATACATGTGAATGGTGTGATTTTGATGTCAACTATATGTATGTACTTCCAATTATCTAAAAATTTAGCTAAAATTAATTTTACTCTGGATAATCCCTAAGTAAATGTATGGATTTTCTTAAACTAAATACAAAAGCTACTGTAGTGTGTCGTCAGATGAGGGTGATGAGTAGATGATGAAGAAAATATCATTTATTATTTATATTATAAAGATGCGAACTTATAACATAAAATAGTGAGAATACAACAAGCTAATGGGACTTATAACTTAATATTATATTTTTCATATTATTTAAACAATTACCTTCCCTTGTTCCCTACAAAATCCTTTTCAGACTTTATTATTTTTACCAGAACAATCTATTTGCTTCACATTTTCAGTTGTTCTCCATGAATAAAAGCAGCAGAGAATAGATTTATGACAAAATACAAACAGACATCTGGCTGAAGACGGAAAAGCAAACACACTGTTTCGAGATAAGAGTCAGAGATCAAATATGTACTATTCTTACAGGTAATATTAATCCATTTTGTGTCATGTACATGGACACAGTCGAAGCAGACAGTTTAAACTAAATAGGGACACACATATTTATTCACATACGTAAAATGATCAGTTTATCTGCATATATTTGAATAGAATCAGTTTTTTCCCAACTTTAAGTTAAACAAACATGATTGGAAAACAGTTTCCTGACTAAAAGTATATAAAAATATATAAATTTCAATGGTGTCAATTTTCTATATTGGTAACAGATAGACAGATAGACAGATAGATAGATAGATAGATAGATAGATAGATAGATAGATAGATAGATAGATAGATAGATAGATAGATAGATAGATAGATAGATAGATAGACAGACAGACAGACAGACAGACAGACAGACAGACAGACAGACAGACAGACAGACAGACAGACAGACAGACAGACAGACAGATAGATAGATAGATAGATAGATAGATAGATAGATAGATAGATAGATAGATAGATAGATAGATAGATAGATAAAAGCATCACTTTTAGGCAAGAAACACAAACACACATTCATAGTTCATTTACCTTAAGAAATAAACAGGCTACAGTTTAAGTTTGACTTCAGGTCTTTAAAGGAAACATTAATCGTAATTTTGCAATGGAGGCATTTTATTACATTTTTTAAGATGGAAAACACTAGGCACAGCAAATGTATTTGCTATATTTGTATATCACATTTCCTGTACAGGACAATTCAAGTAGCTTTATATAAAACATATAAGAAAATTAAAATGATTAAGATGCTTTAAAAGACAATTAAAATAGAGATATAAAAACATTTAAATGCAAATGAGAATCTCAGTAAAAGCTCCAGTGAACAATAATGTTTTCAGGTTTTTCTCAGACCTCAGGTGTTCAGGTAGTTTGTTCCACAGGTGAGGAGCAGAACAACTGAATAATGACGAACTTTGTTTGGTTCTGATTTTGGGAACACACTGTAAACCTGTTCCTGATGACCTATGACCTCAGGGCTCTGGATGCTTCATATAGAACCAGCAGGTCTAAGGTGTATTTGAGTCCAAGGTCGTTTAGTTCTTTATAGACCAGGAGTAAGATTTATAATTCTAACCTTTGACCCACAGGAAGATAATGGAAGGATTTGAGGACCGGTGTGATGTGGTCCAGTTTCCTGGTACTGGTCAGGACTCTGGCAGCAGTGTTTTTGATCAGCTGTAGCTGCCTGATTGATTTTTTGTTTAAACCAGTGAAGACACCATTCAAATAATCTAACTTACTGAAAATCAATGAGTTTTTCTGTCTGGTTTGGACGGAAAATATCCTTCAGGTGGTAATAGACAGACTGGGTAATAACTTTTAAATGGTTGTTAAATTAAGACTAAGATTAAACAAATGAATTCAGACTTAATTGAATAACTGGACAGTTGTATGGTGCGATTTTATTTCGCTATATATGACATTAAACTATTTTGTAGTTTTCAATTAATGAGTAAAAAGTGAAATAAATGAATGTATGTATGTTTTTAGCCCCGCTGCTCCATCTTTAAGACACATAAAGTATTTAAGAACTTGAAGCATGTTTATGTTTATGTATGAATTTGAATGTATTAAATAAAAACTTTGTAATATTCTGATTAATAATTGCACAAAAAAAATGAACAAAGGTGTATGCAGACATAGCCTAGGTGTTGATTTCGTATATTTATAATGCATCCGTATGTTATGTTTTACTTTCTTAAGGTGGCATTTTGTCAGTCATTTCTTTATCTGCATCAACATGAATTATTTCACCAAAAATTATAAACCACTTGAATGTTACTGTACTGCTTAAATAACAGCGCTAGCTTAGCAACATTAATGCTACTGAGTAAATGTATTCATCAAATCACTGACTGAATGTGGCAGAACCTTCTCCACCTTAATGTGGACAAGACAGAAATGATTGTTTTTGGCCCTTAAAAAAAGAAAGGTCAAAGGTCAGTGCTCACTTTAAATCCATGTCATTGAACTCTACAAACCAAGTCAGAAATCTGGATGTAATTATTGACTCAGACCTGAAATTTAACAATCATTTAAAAGCTATTACCCATTCTACCTATTACCACCTAAAGAACAAACTAAACTATTCTTATACAAGACTTTAAAAATCATTTAACCTCTGTTTTGGCTTCAGTATTGGGAAGTTATAGATGTTTTGTCTTTTACAAAACTCAATTTGAGCAACTTTCAAATCAAATTCTCTTACCTAAGAAATAACATTTTCAGTGGCTCCCATAGAATGTTAAATTTGTATTTATTTATTTATATATTTATTTATTTATCCACTTCCTGGGAAATGCTCCAGGTCTCAGGTGACCATCTTTATCTGCTTGTTGATATTTAAATGACGTGACATTCAGCATCTTTTAACTTGTGTTCACAGCAGACCACCCGTGACTCTAAAAGGAGAGCATCAAAGGAGGTGGTGGCTTCATCTAAAGACGGTCAGCCTGTTGGAATGGCCGGCAGCGGAGACTCTGACCCTGGAAATGTATGTGACGAAAGATGAAGAAGAAAAGCCTATGCTGTTCGGAGATGACGATAGCCAAAGAAACTATGAGCGCTTCACCACACGACAGGATGGTAATAGGCAGGGAAGGGTGACTAATGACTTTCAGATCTTGGCTGCCTGTCTCAGTGGTAAATACGACGCAAGCACCTGCGTATGTCTCCATCCAAAGATCTTGGGATGCTGCATCTTTGTTGTGCCATTGCAAATGCATGTGTGAAGCAGAGCGTGGTCACACTCTCCACCATGCTTATACTCATGCTTCTGGTGGTCAGAGAATGTGTCACTGTGTAAAACCAGTTTAAAGAAAACTGCAGTTTTTTTGAGAGAGCATTTCATATGCACATGATAATCACAATCTGCACATCTAATGTTTGCTGTGTGAGGCCTTCCTAAACAGATTTGCTCAACTTTTTTTTTTTTTTTTTGTTCTTTCTTTCCCCTGTGCAACTATTTTTTCCCCCCCCTTTTTTTGTGAATGAAAACTGATAGTGTGGGGAACCAGTGATGATGATGATGATGCTGTTTTAACATGAGTAAATGCTGTAAATTATTTACGTTCATAAGAACCAGAAGTGCTGTTTAGAAATGAAGATTTGGAGCTTTGAAGCCTCAAGACTGTCTTTTCCAGCTTTTGCTAGAAAAAGGAAAAAAAAAAACAATTTTTACAAACCCGCATGTGCCTATGCGTCATCTAAATATGAACTGCTCTTGTGTTTGATTTGAAATAATTTTTTAATATTTCAGCCATTTTGGTGTTTTTCAATTCTTACATTTCTGTTTTGTTATATAATGTTAAACTATCATAATGTATTGTAATTATGTGTCCTTTGTGTGGCTTACACTAATCTGCATGCATTAATCAAACTAAATATATATATATATCTATAAAATCATCTAAAACAAACCGTTGGATGAAGAGCAAAAGGATGATGGGAAGAGTTCATTTAAATCCACCAGGTGGCAGTGTTTGCCCATCTGAGGTCTATAATGAAACCTCAGGCTTGTTTGCATCAACAGCCAATTTATGAAAGATTCATTTCAGCTTCAGTTTCGTGAACTGAATGATGAAGAAAGGTTCCCTTTCTCTGAAGCTTAATAAACTATTGCAAACCTTCTTGTATTCACTGCACATGCTTTGACACAAAGCAGAAAACAGCACCTTTTTTTTTTTTTTTTATCAGATTCATTACATGGTTCTTACAGGACAGTTAAGCTACAAACATGTCATTATATGATAATATGATGCATTTCTGTAGATTACACCAGTGTTTCCCCAAACTGTGCTCCTGGAGGAACACTGTCCTGAATATTTTAGATCAGGGGTCATCAATCCTGGTCCTCGAAGGCCACTACACAGTAAATTTTGCAGTGTTAAATCAACACTTAGAGAGTTTATTTAACTTCTTCTAGAGTGTATTTGTTCCCATTGTCTCCAAATTAACACTGTAAAATCTACAGTGTATCCTGAATATTTTAGATGTTTCCCTCTTCAAACACACCTGACAATCATTATCAGTCTTCTTATCGTTGGAATCAGATGTGTTAGAAGAGGATACGTCTAAAACAGGGATGCTCAATGGTCCTTGAGAGCTACTATCCTGCAGGTTTTATATCAGGGGTGTCCTAATCCTGTCCAAGTCCAGTCCTACATGTTTTAGATATTTCCCTCTTCCATGTGATTCAGTTTAATCCTTTAACTCCTGAGACTTTAGCAGTTCCACAGTAAAAAGAATGAAAAAAAAAAGCAACAACATGAGCAAAAATGGCCAAAGTTGTCAATAAAATGAACAAAAACGAATAATAAACTGACAAAATAATTAGTAACATGAACAAAGTTTTTGTTCATTTTGTTGCTCATTGTTTATTTTTCCACATTTTACTGTTTATTGTATTGCTTTTTTCTTTAATATTGCTCCATTTGTGTCTTACTTTCTTCATGTTACTAATTATTTTGTCAGTTTATTATTAATTTTGGTTCATTTTATTGATGACTTCGTCCATTTTTGTTCATGTTGTTGCTTATTTTAATTCTTTTTACTGTGGAACTGCTGAAGTCTCAGGAGTTAAAGGCTTAAAGTGAATCAGATGGAAGAGGGATACATCTGAAACATGCAGGATAGTAGCTCTGGAGGACCAGGATTGGTGACCCTCCCTCTTCCACCACACCTGACAGTCATTATCGTCTGTAGAACTTGATTGATGATCATTTGAATCAGGTGTGTTTGGAGAAGGATACGTCTAAAATAGGGCTGTCAAACTCATTTTAGTTTAGGGGCCACATTCAGCCTAATATGGTATAAAGTGGACCACACCAGTAAAATAATATAAAAGATAGGATAAAAAAATTAAATAAAAACAAACTTGAACAAAACACAAACAAATATGAACAACCTATAAATTCTTAAGAAAAATAAGTGTAATGTTGATGACATTATGCTTTAGTTTATCATTTATACATGTGCGTCACAACTTTCAGATCACAGTAGATATATATATATATATATATATACATACATATATATATATATATATATACACAAAATATTCATGAACAGGTTGAATATTCGTAAAATTCCACAAATATTTCAGTTTATTAAATTTTTTTTTGTATAGGGCTCGTCTTTTTTGTACTTTATTTTACACTAAAACAAAAAGGAAAATTAGTTTAAGGTTTGTTTCTATTATTTCTAGGCTATTATGACAGTATTTTACTCGTCTGATGCACTTTAGATTGAATTGACCTAAAATTATTTTAATTTCCTTGATTATTAATTATCTTTGGTGTAATTTTTACATTTCACATATTGATACCAGGGGTCGTATTGGACCCTTATGCCACATTTGACCCCCCGGCCTTATGTTTGACACCTGTGATCTAAAACATGCAGGATAGTGTTCCTCTGGGACCAGGATTGGGAAACACTGGATTACACTATTAACAGTTTATTAAAGTAGTCGTAAAGAGTTTAACCTTAAATATATAATAGTAAAACAATGACAGGGACTATTTTGCTGCTCTACGACTATATTAAGGTTACATAATCACAACACATCCATAAAAAAACTTCTGCTTATTGATTTGTTTTCTCCACAAATGCCTCATTCACATAGATCCAATGATTATTCATGGTGGGATTTTGATCATTTTTATAATCCTCATACTCATTACTGAGTTTTCATTGTCTCTAAATGACTTGTTCATATGGGATAATGTCACTGTTTATTGAATCAACATTATGTGTTTCTACACAGTAAATTTTGCAGTGTTAAATCAACACTTAGAGAGTTTATTTAACTTCTTCTAGAGTGTATTTGGTCCCATTTTCTCCAAATTAACACTGCAAAATTTACTGTGTACAGAATCCTGTATTTAATAGCAGGCATCATCCAGTGTGGACCTCACCTCCAAAGTGGAACAAAAAAGATAGAATGGAAGTATTATACTACTGATGGTTACAGGAGCTGACTCAAAACCCCCCGGGCCCCTCATACTTGGGGGGTGGGGGGGTTATTTGTCTCTAATAACCTGAATAATAAGTCAATATTTTTTCCCATGTAGTAATTACTTTTATTTGTATATCCTTAAAACTCCCCATTTGAGGCTTTGATTGATAGATGTGCCTAACTGTCAGAATACTACACAAAGTGATGTATTTGATAAAAAACAAACAAAAAAACATTCAGTTGAAATAAATGTGCCAATAACAGACAGCATGTTTGAATCTCATCAAGTAAAATATGTAATTTTGTTAACAATTTTTTACTTTTACAATTAAAATGACATGAACACTGGTTTGTCTGAATAAATTAGGATTTCGAGGTCCTCCTGAAGGTGGCAAAGGTTATAGTATCCAGGTGATGTGACAGTGAGTTCCAAACATTTATTCTTTTGACAGGATGAAGTTTGAGCAAAAGGTATTTTACACAATAGAAGTTTGCAGTTGCTACGTGACGCTGCTCTGGTGGATTTACTCCAGCTTTGTGGGTTATTTACAAAAGTTGCTTCACACATGTAACACTGACAGGAGTAGAGGTTCAGACAACATGTGATAGAAACTTAGGATTTGTCAACAAGACTATGAGTAACTATAGAGAGAACACAGTCACCCACGTGTGCTTCAGTAAAACTGACATGACATGTAGAGTAAAGATGCACGACATATTGTTTGAGCATTGAGATCAAGATGTAAGTGTGTACAATAGTCACATCGCAATGTAGGAGGTACATTAACTCAATAGATAAGATAAGGTAAGATAAGATAAGATAAGATAAGATAAGGTAAGGTAAGGTAAGGTAAGGTAAGGTAAGGTAAGGTAAGGTAAGGTAAGGTAAGGTAAGATAAGGTAAGGTAAGGTAAGGTAAGGTAAGGTAAGGTAAGGTAAGGTAAGGTAAGGTAAGGTAAGGTAAGGTAAGGTAAGGTAAGGTAAGGTAAGATAAGATAAGGTAAGGTAAGGTAAGGTAAGGTAAGGTAAGGTAAGGTAAGGTAAGGTAAGGTAAGATAAGATAAGGTAAGATATCAGTAGGGTCATGGGGGTCACTGGGGGCCTAATCCAGCTACAATGGGTGAAGGTGGGGTACACCCTGTATGAGTCTCCAGTTCATCTCAGGGCTGAACATATATAGACAAACAATCACTCTCACATTCACACCTATGGACAATTTAGATTAACTAATTAACCTATCAGTGCATGTGTTTGGATGGTGGGAGGAAACTGGAGAAAACCCACACAGACATAAGGAGAACATGCAAACTCCACACAGAAAGGTCTGGTGTGGGAATAGAACCAGGGACCTTCTTGCTGTGAGGCACTAGTGCTAACCACTGCACCACCTCAGTGGCATTCATATAATAAAAAAATAAAGATGTTTTCTTGTCTAATTTCAAGGGTACGTGACACACACTGCAGCCAGCGATCCACCAATCACAATCATCCTTAATCAATTTGGAGTGAGTCGCTGGTAACAACTTTGAAAATGAGCAACAAACAAAAGAAAATCATCGTTAACTGGAGACTTGGTGCCCAAAAGAAAAGTTTGACACCACAACCGCTATTATGTCCTCCTGAGTATTTTTTTTCATATCGCAATATATATATATATATATATATATATATATATATATATATATAAAATCACAATGTCAGTTTTTTACAATATTGTGCAACTAATGTAGATGTAGAGTAATGTTCTTTTTTTTCTTTATTTTGTTTGTTTGTTTCTTTATTTTTTTGTATATAAACAAAAATGTTTTGCAGACAGGGAAGGACAAAAAAAGGAAGGAGGGAAGGGAAGAAAGAGAGAGAGAGAGAAAAAAAGTATATATATGTATATGTGTGTGTGTATATGTATGTATGTATATGTGTGTTTATGTATATGTATATATGTGTAAGAAACATTGAAACATTGTGTTTATGTTCACTGGTAGGGATGCTGAATTAGGGGGTACACAGTAAATTTTGCAGTGTTAAATCAACACTTAGAGAGTTTATTTAACTTCTTCTAGAGTGTATTTGGTCCCATTTTCTCCAAATTAACACTGCAAAATCTACAGTGTAGGAATAAATAAGCATTGTGTCATGACCTCCGCTCCAGTTACCTTTCCCCCAATCTCCACACTCACCTGGTCCTGCACTGCGCAGCTGCAAGCCGTTCCTAATCGGTGGCTATATAAGCAGTAAGGCTTGTAGCTGCCAGTGCAGGACCATTCAGATATGTCACCCCCATAACCCGGACTATCGCTTCCATCTCCCCAATCACCATAACCCGGACACTCATCATCACCACGGACTCTGGCCGTCCACTCCCAGGTTGTGTTTGTCTTGTCTTTATGTTGTAGTTTTGTTATTAAATTATTTTGCCCTTCAGTACTGTGCATTGGAGTCCTCCTGTTCCACCTCACCCCGATCCGTGACAGAATGGTCCTGCCACCATCTGGACTCCGCCAGTGCTGAAGGGACCCTTTTTGTTTTTAGTTTTCCCCGTTTTGTTCTGTCTAAAGTCTGTCCAGTCTTGCGTTCTGTCCATGTCTGTGTATTTCCCAGTTAGTTATGTTTCCCTGCTCCAACATTCAGTTTATCTGCCCAGCGTCCTGTATATCCTTCCTGGCGTTCTGTGTTCCTTTCTAGCGTTCTGTGTTCCTTTCTAGCGTTGTGTGTCGCTTCCTAGCGTTGTGTGTCGCTTCCTAGCGTTGTGTGTCGCTTCCTAGCGTTGTGTGTCGCTTCCTAGCGTTGTGTGTCGCTTCCTAGCGTTGTGTGTCGCTTCCTAGCGTTGTGTGTCGCTTCCTAGCGTTCTGTGTGTCGCTTCCTAGCGTTCTGTGTGTCGCTTCCTAGCGTTGTGTGTCGCTTCCTAGCGTTCTGTGTATCTGGCTTAAGCGTTCTGTGTATCTGGCTTAAGCGTTCTGTGTATCTGGTTTAAGCGGTCTGTGTATCTGGTTTAAGCGGTCTGTGTATCTGGTTTAAGCGGTCTGTGTATCTGGCTTAAGCGGTCTGTGTATCTGGCTTAAGCGGTCTGTGTTTCTGGCTTAAGCGGTCTGTGTCTCTGTCCCGTTCTGTGTTTTCCTGCCCAGTGTTCTGTGTTTCTGGATTAGCGTTCTGTGTTTCTGGATTAGCGTTCTGTGTTTCTGGATTAGCGTTCTGTGTTTCTGGATTAGCGTTCTGTGTTTCTGGATTAGCGTTCTGTGTATTTCCCAGCTAGTTATGTGTCCCTGCCCGTGCGTTCTGTGTTTTTGGCTAGCGTTCTGTGTTTTTGGCTAGCGTTCTGTGTTTTTGGCTAGCGTTCTGTGTTTTTGGCTAGCGTTCCGAGTTTCTGGCTAGCGTTCCGAGTTTCTGGCTAGCGTTCCGAGTTTCTGGCTAGCGTTCCGAGTTTCTGGCTAGCGTTCCGAGTTTCTGGCTAGCGTTCCGAGTTTCTGGCTAGCGTTCCGAGTTTCTGGCTAGCGTTCCGAGTTTCTGGCTAGCGTTCCGAGTTTCTGGCTAGCGTTCCGAGTTTCTGGCTAGCGTTCCGAGTTTCTGGCTAGCGTTCCGAGTTTCTGGCTAGCGTTCCGAGTTTCTGGCTAGCGTTCCGAGTTTCTGGCTAGCGTTCCGAGTTTCTGGCTTTTTGTCTTGTCTTCTGGCTTTTTGTCTTGTCTTCTGGCTTTTTGTCTTGTCTTCTGGCTTTTTGTCTTGTCTTCTGGCTTTTTGTCTTGTCTTCTGGCTTTTTGTCTTGTCTTCTGGCTTTTTGTCTTGTCTTCTGGCTTTTTGTCTTGTCTTCTGGCTTTTTGTCTTGTCTTCTGGCTTGTTGTCTTGTCTTCTGGCTTGTTGTCTTGTCTTCTGGCTTGTTGTCTTGTCTTCTGGCTTGTTGTCTTGTCTTCTGGCTTGTTGTCTTGTCTTCTGGCTTGTTGTCTTGTCTTCTGGCTTGTTGTCTTGTCTTCTGGCTTGTTGTCTTGTCTTCTGGCTTTTTGTCTTCTCTTTTGGCTAGTTGTCTTGTCTTCTGGCGTTGTGTCTTTTCGTCGGTCTTGGTCTGTCGTTGGTCTTTTCTGTCTGTTCCTGTCCCTGACTCTTGCTCGTTGCTCGCTTCTGTCCCCTGTCCCTGACTCTTGCCCGTTGCTCGCTTCTGTCCCCTGTCCCTGCCTGTTGCCCGTTGCTCGCTTCTGTCCCCTGTCCCTGCCTGTTGCCCGTGGTTGGCTTCTGTTCCCTGTCCCTGCCTGTTGCCCGTTGCTGGCTTCTGTCCCCTGTCCCTGCCTGTTGCCCGTTGCTGGCTTCTGTCCCCTGTCCCTGCCTGTTGCCCGTTGCTGGCTTCTGTCCCCTGTCCCTGCCTGTTGCCCGTTGCTGGCTTCTGTCCCCTGTCCCTGCCTGTTGCCCGTTGCTGGTTTCCGTCCCTTGTCCCTGCCTGTTGCCCGTCGCTGGCTTCTGTCCCCTGTCCTTGCTTGTTGTTCGTTTCTGCCTGCCTGTTTCCTGTCCCTGCCTGTTGCCCGTTTCTTCGTTTTGTCTTGTTCCTGTCTCAGCCAGAGTCCGTGGTGACCCCACCAATCAGTCTCCTTGGTCCTCAGTCAGACCAGTTCAGTTGCTCCTGCTACCAACCCAGACCTCTCAGGCCACTCAGTCCTGAGGGTCTTGCGCCCGGAAGGGTTCAACGCCGCCCTACTCAGGGGGTTTCCACACCGCACTGCCCAGAGGGATGCCACACCGCTCTGCCCAGAGGGTACTCCGCCCAGGGGGTTTCCACACCGCCCTGCCCAGAAGGATGCCACACCGCTCTGCCCAGAGGGTACTCCGCCAGGGGGTTTCCACACCACCCTGCCCAGAAGGGATTCCACACCGCTCTGCCCAGAGGGTACTCCGCCCAGGGGGTTTCCACACCGCCCTGCCCAGAAGGGATTCCACACCGCTCCGCCCAGAGGGTACTCCGCCCAGGGGGTTTCCACACCGCCCTGCCCAGAAGGATGCCACACCGCTCTGCCCAGAGGGTACTCCGACCAGGAGGTTACCATGCCGCCCTGCTCGGAGAAATACTACTTAAAAATGTTTTTATTTTTGAGCTCTGGACAACGGGGGGGGGGGGTTTGTGTTTTTTTTTGTTTTTTAGGGGCTTCAGGAGCCGCCCCTTAGGGGGGGGGTACTGTCATGACCTCCGCTCCAGTTACCTTTCCCCCAATCTCCACACTCACCTGGTCCTGCACTGCGCAGCTGCAAGCCGTTCCTAATCGGTGGCTATATAAGCAGTAAGGCTTGTAGCTGCCAGTGCAGGACCATTCAGATATGTCACCCCCATAACCCGGACTATCGCTTCCATCTCCCCAATCACCATAACCCGGACACTCATCATCACCACGGACTCTGGCCGTCCACTCCCAGGTTGTGTTTGTCTTGTCTTTATGTTGTAGTTTTGTTATTAAATTATTTTGCCCTTCAGTACTGTGCATTGGAGTCCTCCTGTTCCACCTCACCCCGATCCGTGACACATTGTGCTTCATCCTATTCCTTTTGGACTTTTGTAAAATGCATAATGATAATAACAAATGCACTTTTTTTTCTCTTTTCTTTATTTATATTTTTTCTTTTGCAGTATGATCATTATTATCTTGTTTTTATTTTGTTTTGTCTTTTAAATTGAGTTCAAATAAAGACTATCAATCAATAGAGGAAAAGTAGTATCCTGAAAAGTAAAAGTACAGAAAATCCTTAAGAATCAAAATCTCAGTATAAAGAGATGGCCCACTTGGGACTGACCCCTAAAGGGATTCAATCCCCCTAGACCCCCACCTTACAACAGCCATAAACATGTTTACAGTCTAGAACAGGGGTGGGTAGCTCTTCCATCGCACCTGATTCAATTACTGATCAGCTCTTTCTGCAGAATCATGATACTGATGTAATGGCTTCTAGGTGTGATGGAAGAGGGAAATATCTAAAATGTGCAGGATAACGACCCTCAAGGAATGGAGTTGCCCATTCCTAGTCTACAACAAAAACAGCTTTGGTGTCTGTAGTTTATTTCCCTGTGTGTTGACAACTGTGTGTTTTGATAGAAATCTTCTTTAATCTTTAATATTCTATTCAAGCATAAGCGTCAGCCTACGGTAATGGCCACTATTGACAGCAGCTGTCAGTGTCTTCTGTAATATTTGTGCTTTACTCGTGTTAACTGCTGCTGACTCTGACATTCAGATCATTTGTTTAGTGCAAAAACTTATTTTTGTTTTCTGTAATTGTATGGGGACTGCCAGTAGATTCTGTCATGAAGTTAAATGCAATAACCACAGTAGCTGCATTATCTGGTGTTTTCACTAATATGGATCCATCTGGTCAAATACATCCTCCTTCTCTGTTAAATAAAAATGGCTGAAACACTAGGATGGAGGAGCCTGAATGAAAGTGTAACAGGTTTAACAAGACAAAACGGTGTTGCCTGTAGCAGCTTAAGCAGGTTAGTTATCTACTTTACTTTCATTTTGGAGTCTTGAAAGTGTCAGATTTGCTTCCACTTGACAACTAAGTGAAATTCAACTAATTAAATATACTCAAGGAAATTAAAATAATTCTTATCAGCCATGGCTCATGGACACCTCCACTTAGAGCACAGCTTTGTGTCACACACTTGGCTAAAGTTTTTGGAGCCACATACAGAACCACAGTGAAAACACTCAGTCTGTACAACTGCACAGTTAGCTGAAGAGTTAGCATGTGACCAAAGGCTCGCTGCTTCATTTCCCTGGACTGATGAAGAGTTGTTAACTGATGTGTCCTTGAGCAAGGCATTTAAACCTTCCACTTTACTCTCTGGGCACTTAATATGGTGAGCTGCTCCTAGACCTTGACCTAATGATGGATGAAAGGTAGAAGACACATTATGGTGTGTGCTGCATGTTTGTGTGTGTGAATTCCTAGTGACAAAATAAATATTCTATTCTATTCTATTCTATTCTAATCTGTTCTATTCTATTCTATTCTATTCTATTCTATTCTATTCTATTCTAATCTAATCTAATCTAATCTGTTCTGTTCTATTCTATTCTTCTCTCATCTATTCTATTCTGTTCTATTTTAATCAGTTCTGTTCTATTCTATTCTATTCTAATCTGTTCTATTCTATTCTATTATATTCTATTCAGTTCTATTCTATTCTATTCTATTCTATTCTAATCTGTTCTATTCTATTCTATTCTATTCTATTCTATTCTAATCAGTTCTATTCTATTCTATTCTATTCCATTCTATTTTATTCTATTCTATTCTATTCTATTCTATTCTGTTCTATTCTATTCTGTGTCTCATCAAATCTCATAATAAATATGAACAGTGGCCAATGAATCCCATTAGAGTTTTGAAGACATTTACACATGATGTTAATTAATTTAAAGTCTTCGTTTGTGACAATATGTTAAACAATCACCTAGTTTCGTTTGAGCACAATGGACTCATCTCTCAACATACATGTCACCAACACCAGAACAGCTGCTATATTTGACCTCATACAGTAGAATCTACAGTGTAGAGCGAGGTGAAAAAAGTCTTTAAAGGGGTGAAAATTAGTACAATTTCTGAAAGTGCAGGGACAGGCTCAGTCATTTTGAACAGACAGTTAAGTGGATGTGACTTTCCCTGTTTTTGTGTGTGTGCTCTTTCTATTTATATATATTTTACAGTCTGATAGTTCAAAGTGACATACATCACAAGTGCAAATTATGACACAGGAAAAACAGTATTAAAATATAAGTTGTCCCTAGCTATTCATTGTAATTTTTTTTTTTTTTGGCTCTTTGAACATGTTCACACATCAAATACAGATACAACACATTCAGTAAATGGTGTTTTATATTACTTACTTATAATTTAACTTAACATTTAACTTATAATTTAACTTAACTTATGAAGTTTATGAAGTAAAGCAATGAACTTCTGTAAATGTATGAGGATCTTCAACAGTATTTAAAACATTTAAAATTAAAAGCTACTGCTGGTAAAACCTGACCATGTAAACAAATTATTTAATAAATTCATTATGCCCCTTCTTAACCATAACCATTGCCTCATTAAACAAAGGTGTTACAGTAAATGGATATATAGACTTCCCTATTGCTTATTGATATCTGACTTGACAATAAGATAAACAACTCTTTTTTTGAAATAAACATTAAATGTGGTACAGCGTCCTGTGCTCTGAATTGATCCTTTGTTACTAGTTCACAGAGGGCGTTGGGTCCCTGTTGGCTTTTAATTCAACAGACAACCAGACCACTTAGAAACACACAAGATCAAAATGCCTCCTGAAAAAAACAAATATTAACTAATACTGACAAATATATTTGAACTTTGTGAGTTTTTATTTTTTATTTTTATTAAACAGCTGTTAACAGTAGGCTTTTAATCACATGGGTCAAAGTCCAGTCCTCGAAGGCCGGTGTCCTACATGCTTTAGATATTTTCCTTTTCCACCACACCTGGGTCAATTAATGATCAGCTCATTATCAGGTTCTGCAGAATGGCTTCCAGGTGTGATGGAAGAGGGAAATATCTAAAACCTGGAGGATACCAAGTGTCCAGGACTAGAGTTTGACACCTCTGGCTTATATTAACTGTAAGATTGGCCTTTGGTGCACAGATAATTGTAATAGACAAAAATGTAACTGACAAATGTCTAAGCCTTAAGTTCTTAAATTCATTTTACATTGTCTATTTTAAAGGAGGAAACAGGGGTTGTGTATAGAAGCAAATCTGTTTTTTTTTGCACTGAAATTAAACTATTCAACTATGTTAATACATTAAGAATTAATAAACTCAGCTGCACAAAACTCAGATGTTTATAACAAAGTAATCTGCTTGAAAAGTGGTTGAAAGTTAACCCATGTATGATTATTTAACAGGAAACCAGCAGTTGACCATCTTCCTGTATCTGTGTCACATGACCGACTGAATGGAACTTGATTGGCTGACTGTCGGATCGACTCAGGATAGAATCGATTGCTTATCCTTGATGTCCCAGATGTGTGATCTGAATTTTTTGCTGCTGAATTTTTTTGCATCCCAATTTGTGTATTTGAATTTTTTGCAGTTGATTTTTTAAATTCAAAATTTACGAACATCGTTGAATTCAGAAAAAAAAAAATCAGATGTTTAATTTGTTTTTTTTCACATACTCCAGTTTCCTCCACCATCCAAAGACATGCATTGATAGGTTAATTGGTTAATCTATAGGTGTGAATGCAAGTGTAGAGTGTACCCCACCTTCCCCCATTGTAGCTGGATAAGGCCGACCCTAGTGAGGATAAAGTGTGTTCAAATTATGTTTCATTTCACTGTAAAAAAAATTTCAGTGTTAAAAATTCATTGGCTTTTTAAATTCAAAATCTAATGAACTGAATTTAATTTTTTGCATCTGAATTTTTTTTTACAGCTGATTTTTTTTAATATTCTTACATTTATAAACATAGTTGAAGAGGCAAAAAATCTGATATTGTATTTCAGTGCAAAAAATTCCAACGTTTAAAAATTAATTGTCTTTTAAAATCCCAAATCTAATGAAACAGATTTGCTTCCAGTAGCATTTATGCTCGTGCTGTACTGAGCATGCGCAGTACACCGGCGGGCTCTAGGACCACGCGGTCATTAGTAGGTGTCTTCTCCCTTTCTCTCAGAGCCGTTGGAGCCCGTCTGTTCACACTGAGATAAACAGCTGATCGAGAGGTTAACGTTTGACTACGGACCAGAGACGTGATTTAATCTAAACTGAAACGTCTTATTCGTGTTTTTATTCATCGTATGTGGGTATAATGGTGTGACAATGGCTAAGCGACCGGGGACTGATGATGGGATGATGACTTCACCGACCATTCTCCGGGATTTTGCAGCTGAATTCAACACCGGGGACGTGGACATGGAGTGCGGCGGTAGTGGCGGAGGTTCCGAAGAGGTGTCACTGGAGGAGATTCTGAACCTGTACAGTCAGCCGATTAACGAGGAGCAGGCGTGGGCCGTGTGTTACCAGTGCTGCAGGACGTTAGCACAGAAACACCGGAGGAAAAGCTCCAAACTCTCGGCAGATTTACCGAGGAGGATTGAAGGACCCGGGGATGTGACGATCGGCAGAGATGGGACTGTCAAACTGCACTTTAAAGACAGCTCAGGTAAACGAGCCGGGCCGAGCCGAGCCGAGTCGGGCCAGGTGTTGTTGGGATTGGCTCGTTCAGTTGTCTGCTTTTTAAGTGGGTGCGCAGTCTAACTGTGACGACTGTGTTGTCTATGTGAGCAGCAACAATGAAGCGTTTCTCTGCACATCACTCACAGGCCAAACCAATGGAGCATCTCTACAAAGAGGCCATATTGTTGTGGCTGCTTGCTTCCAGCCATGTGGTGAATTTGTTTACAGACGCTCGATGCAGTTGTTATAGATCATCCTCATAGCTGAGAATCCAATAAAGCTATATTATCAATTATTCACAGACAGACAGACAGGGATTTTCATCACAGCACAGTCTATATTTGCATCACAGACAGGTCCATCCAGTATTAGTGGTGTGTTCAGTTATGGCTGCTGGGGTTGGGTTTATACATTAGAGGTCCGTTAGTCTGGGTAAACAAAAAGCCATGCCATAGATTCAAACTGCAAAGCATCCTGGGTCCAGTCCAGAGTAAAACCATAAAACACTCCAGCCACATGAAAGGAGGTTATGTTGGAGAAGGAGAGGAAAAGAGAGGGGGGTGCTGGCCAAAAGCCACATGCTCATGAGTCATGGAACAGTTAACTGCCTCATTATGTGTTTGGACATTTAGGTGAAGGTGGGAAATAAAAAATAAGAAGGGCTCAGAGGTGCTTGCTTGCTACTGTTTTGATGTATACCCTGAAAAAATGCAGGGTTCAAGCCTGTTGGGTGCTGTGACATGTGACCTAAAATTGTAATAATGATCTGGTGCATGGGTGTAAAATTGTGTACAGACACTATGGATGTGTCCACACCAATATTTGGAGGCTTCTAAAATGTCCATACCAAATTTTGAATGGGAAATTACATGATATATTAGGAAACAAAAGGTTACTGTATTTTTTGGACTATAAGGTGACACTTATATATGGATTAATTGTAGTTGTGCTTAGTGACTGGGAATTTTGACTTTTTATTTGATAATTTTGCCTTTTTTTTCTTGTGATTTTAGCTTTTTATCTCATAATTTTCACTTTTTATCTAATGATGTTGACTTCACTTAATACTCTTTATAATCGCATATGAAGTATCTAAAAAATAAACCATTCATTCATCAACCTTTATCACGTGTCAAAAATAAAGACAAAACTAGACGTAAATGTCGGTCTTGTGATGATAACTATAATTAAATAGCCTATATAATGCAGTTATAGATGACCAATAAAAAAACAGACAAAATGTGGCTTAAGAAATGACGAAAAACATTCCTAAAATGTCTCTTAATTTGTGTTGACAAAAAAAAAAGAGACATTATTTTAATTCTTTTAGCCATGTTATGTATTTATTTATTTTATTGTTGCTGTGTCTCGCCAGGAAGTCGTTAAAAATGATGTTTCCACCAATGTCAACATCATGATTACTCCCATGATCTGGTGCATTTGGTTTGGAGGTCTGTTCTGAAATCAACATCTGTGCTTTGGTACAGGACAATATAAAGACATGATCTTACATCAGGTTAATATAAAAAGTCACTTCTCAGTAAATGTCAGTAGTTCAATATTATATGTGATTTATTTTTGCAATGACTTATAGATCATCAGATAATTTATCAGAGGATCAAAGTGTTATAAATGAGACCAGAATAAATACACATGGCATCTATTCTTGAAATCAACAATTTAACCATCATAAGACTTTGTTCATACAAACAAACTCTGAATATTCGTTCAAACTTGAAACTTTAAATTTTTAAAATCAGATTTAGGATGGCTGCTGTTTTACTGTTTTGATTTCAGTGTAAATGTCTGTTGTAGTGGCTTCAATTGATTTTAACAATTTAAAAATGTGTTTTATTTACAATTTATTTGACAAAATGGTTAAACTTATTTACCTCTGTAAAATATAGGCCTAGATGATATTTAAAAAAAAAAGGTTATTTTATTTTTTGAGGGTGAGGTTGACATTTACATGGAATTCCTCGTATGGGAAAACATATGGATCTAATATTTATAGATAAGTCAATGGAAGTCAGGGTCTTTGTGGAGTCAAAATGTGTTTTAACTTTAATACTTGATACTTTGTCGTTTATTTCATTTTGATGTTAAGGTCTTTGTCTCTTGGTGAGTGCCAACAAGAATCTATTCTATCTGGACAGTTTTTTTTATGCCAGCTGGACGTAGATTTAATGCAAACTTTGAACGTTTCTGCTTTTCTGGTTGTGGAAAAAGCCAAGTGACTAGTTAGATATATATATTATTTTATCCTTTGTTGGGTGTAAATATCAGCCCATAATCTAGTCTACTGGTTTTGTTCACATTTGACTCTGAGATTGTGTGGTTTTGTGAGTTTTCATACTGTATGATGACTTGATTTGGTGTAAAAGTAAATATGTTGACTTATAACTAGTTCCCTACAGAGCTTTTGAGTAAAGCTAAACACAGATACTCAGATGCCGTGTAATAAGTAAAACATATTTGACTGCTGGCTACACTAAAGAAATGGTTTAAAGCAGCAAATGATTGTTATTTTTGCTGATGATTACACCATCGATTATGTTTTTAATGATTACAATTTGGATAACACTCTCAGTGCAGTTAATCGATAATCAGAGTAGTTGCAGATGAATTTAACAGTCAAAATTTCACCTGTTAAATGGTACAACTGCAAAGAAATGGGATGTTCTTTCACATGGATGATATTTTCTCAGATGCACACTTTAATATAATAAGTATTTATTGGACGGACTTTTCACTACTGGTCCATGGACCTGGGTTTTGATTTTAAATGGGTCTAGTTTGGTTTTAAATGTCGGCCAAAGTCCATAAACAGGTTTTCCATTTAAATAGGCTTTAAGTAAGACAGAACATCTCAAAGTCTTGTGCTGCATTCCATTAATATGTCAGTGATAAAGTTCGGTGTGTGAGTAGGAGGAGGAGTGGCACAGCCTTAGGCATTGAGGTTATGTTGAGTTTCACTAAGGAACTTAATACTTTAGTTCTTGCCTGTTTGCTGGTATTCTTGCATTTCTTTTCCTCTTCATTTCCTTGCGTCATTTTAGCTCATTTCAGTGAGGGTATCCAGCTGAATGTTTTAATTTGGGAAGTCTATATAAATGGATTGACGCCTCATCGAAGCACAGACAAACTTGATGAGTAGATTCTCAGACTATTGAAGTTTTTAGATGATTTGGAGGATTACAGAATTGAGTGTTTTGCTGTTCCCCTGGTGTGTGGATGAAGTATTTTTGGGGCAGCTTGGCCCTGTCCTGATTGTTATTAGGCCTGGCGATGAGAGAGACATGAGACCTATTAAAGCTTTTGGGAGCTCAAAGGCTTCTTTCAGAGATTCTTCTCAGGACAAAATCAGTGCTTATGTAACCTACAGTACGTATGGGCTGGACACGAGTCAATGACAAGACAGCACATGCCGAGTTGGCCCAGACCCAGACCACAAATAACCTCCGTGGCCGATGTCTGTCCTTGTGTTTGACTTGTAATATACAGACACACAGGTTTGCATTGGTCACCTGTCAGGCTGCTGTTGGAAACACTGGGTGTTTTTATTGTGATGTTGCATAAACAGAATCCGACTGATTATGTGTTCAAGTGGAGTTATTTTAAACTCGGTTGCTGCTCCTGCTGCAGTGAGATCAATTCACATGGAGCTTATAGGAAAAACACATTGGCTCCCACTGTGTTGCATAGAGAAGTCTGACACTGCATTAGGATGAACCCTGTATTTATTCCAACTTCTAACATGATTCTAACCTAATGGACAGATAAGATAAGACTTTATTAATCTTACACAGGAGAAATTTACTGTCACAGGAGCTCACACCTACGAAAATGTGCAAAAAAGGAAGTAAAGCAGTGCAAATAATCATAGAAGTAAATAAAAAAAATTAAACTAGAAATAAAAAATATAGGAATACTGTGTCTTATGTAAAAAAAAAAAAACAACTTTAGAGAAAAATAAATAAATAAACAGATACTATATACAAATGTACAAATCCTAGTGCAAGATGGAGTGATTTATACGAGGTAGGGTTAGGTAGGTACAGTCTACATGTTTTAAGTTTCTTAATTTAGCACATACACAACTACAAATATTTACTTTGCCTTGCAGATACAGATGGCATTAAAAATCAACTGCCACCGATTTGTTCCATTTCTTATTGTATTTTGTACAATTTAAGTTTTGTCTGAATCATATACTACAATCACAATAATTAATCCAGCTCATAATTATCGTGCCACACGTTGAACCATCATTTGTTTTTATTTCTAACTCTTCTTTAGAATCAGGCTGAAATTCATAAATGTAGAACTACAGATAATTATGTGAAATTAGAATGAAAATGGTAAAACATCATGATTCAAAATGCAAACAATAAATCCTAAGAACCGAAATACTATACTTCAATAACAGCAATAATGTTAAAATTAGATTGCAATAATCATAACCACTGATCTCAAAGAAAAATCATCACAATATTATATAAAAATTAGATTACTAAAATGTCATTATTTGTCTTTATAAAAGAGAAGTATAGATACAAAGTGGTGCCTTAATTGTGAGATTATAAAAAGGCAACAGCAAAAACATGAAACCATGCATTAATTTCATAATGATTCCATACTGTACAAAACTTTCATACATAAGAGATTCATTAAATCATTTATTGACGTACAGGCAACATACTTTTTTTTTTACTATGTGTTGTTGTATTTTAACTTGTGTATTTAAGTGATAAATTGAGTGACGTGTGGATTTGATTATTAGATTGGAAGTTGCAGTAGAAGAGCTAAATCTCTGCAATGATTGTCCAGTTAAAAAAAGAAAACAACTTTTTCAATGCACGTATGTGTTATGTGATTGTGACTGTGGATGAAAGCCAAGTAGCACCACAGAGGTTGATATATGTCTGAACAGGATAGTCCAGGTGACACGGTGCACCGCTCCAAATATTTACTGGCCCTCGTACAGATAAGGGACTACTACCACTAACTTCTCCTTGGTTGAGAAAAAACAGAGGAGTGAGTGTTTCCCACATGAGCGTTCGTGGATGACTGTTTATTTTCCCGTCTGTCTACTGCTGTAATTTGTTGTGACCTGCAAAAAATTGGGCTACATTATGAAGTATATATTTTCAGTTCCTGTAATAGCTCTGAATACCAAAAGAGTTACTTTGGTATTCTGAACATTTAACAACATTCAGAATGTGATACAGGTCACGTAAACAGTATGCTCTGTTTCCATATTATTCCCAGTAGAGTATTTTGTATAATATACAGATGGTATTTGGGTTCAACTTTTGGCACTGACTAATAGGTCTGGACCCGAGGTGATGTTCTGTGCCTTTTGGCAAGTCTCCTGTGGGACCTTATGTTGTAAAAAACAAATAGAGACTCATATTTTTTTCATCCCACTTGAATTATGCGTCATTTACATATAAACTTTGTTAGTTTAAAAGATAATATTACAAATCAAAGTCACAGTTTATGGTAAAAATGTTACAATGGTGTGTGTACTCCTTTATATTGTATTTTATTTGTCAAACTGTTTCTAATCATTGAAGATGTCACTGTGGTTTGACCAGACTTGTGGTGATTTTCACATCTATTAATATTGTTTTACATCATTCTAGAAAAAGGGGGCTAAATATGCAGAGTAAAGGCCATTTTGGTGTTTGACGCATCATGCGAGACAACATTTAGTTCAGTTATAGCCTAGCGGCGCTACGCCCACCTAGCAGCAGCACATGTAACGTGCTACAGTCGTAGTCTAGTTATGCTCAGTGTAACTTTTGGCAAGATTTCCCTGAAACTGGCTGACGGATTATGGTGAAGTATAGAGTCAGAGGGTGGGCTTAACAAGTGACCCTGCCATTGGTTCGGACACAAATAACCAGAAGCAACCATAAAAGAACAATGGGTGGCGATTTCCTTTTGTCAAAGATGAGTGAAGACTGTGAGAAAATGTCAGCAATCTATAAATTCTTTTTAAAGAAGCGTGAACTTTCCGGCGTCTAACTACATCATCCTAAAGATTAGTCTGATTGGTTGTAGTAACGTCCTACAGTATTGCATACAGAGGGACTTTTAGCCCCGCCTCCCCTGACTATGAAGCATGACGAGACCCATACATGTAATGAATAGGGATAGTGTGGCTAGGTTAGTCCTGCAAAACTAGATGTGACTATTGTTTTTACTAAAAAGAGTGTTTTTTTTTAATTGACATTCATTCATTCATTGACTCATTCATTCAATTTCTGAACTGCTTAGTCCTTGAGGGTCACAGGGGTGCTGGAGTCTATCCCAGTAACCTTTAGGGGAAGGTGGGCTCACAATGTATGTGTCCAGTTCTTAACAGGGCTGACATCTACAGACGAGCAGCCATTCACTCTCACATTCACACACATGAGTCATTTATGTGGAACAGTTTATTAGTCTGTTAGAGTGTATGTCCTTGGGTGGTGGAAGTTGGAGTACATTTGCTGTGTTCCAATATTCATACTCTCTGTACTGATTGTACCTGTACACGGGCCTTCACATTATGATTCCGGTGATGGAAAAGTGTACTTTAAGCACCTGGATGTGTACTCATAACTGTCAAATTTCTGAGTGTGAAAACATGTACACTTTTCAGACTCAATGGGCGATATCTTAGCTACGTAATGGAACAGATGGAGCTTAGTGGAAATCAACTCAGATCGCAAATATTAAAGATGGCAACAAATGTCAGCAGCCTCTGCAACCAAATTAACAAACTAATCCACAGACCAGAACAGTTTAACTTGAGTGTTTTTTGTGTTTTTGAATGTCCTTTGGTAGGCTGTAGTTGTGACCGTCATTTCCATTAAGTGCACCATACGGTATTGGAACAGTACTTACCTGCTGAAATATGTACACTTGGTACGTACAGAAAGTGTACTGGGTGTAATGACACTATGGATATTGGAACTGGAGGGAGAACCCAGACAGACATGGGCAGAACATGCACACGCCACACCAGTGCCAGGAGTAGGATTAGAACCAGGACCAATTATCCAAATATATTTAGAGTTGATGGTATCGTTTAAACAGGGATTAAACATATTTGTCACTTTATATATATGTATATATATATATATATATATATATATATATATATATATATATATATATATATATATATATATATATATATATATATATATATTTTACAAAGTATAGTTCATTGAGTTATAGCATAAGCAGTTAGCATCTCAGAAGTTAGCTTTAGTGGTAGCTGTTGGCTAATATTAACTGACTGACAGAAATGAGTCTCTCAGATTATAGGTGGTTAAAAAATGTAGGATATAGCAAAGTTTTTAAGGTTCAGCAGTTTGGCTTATTTGCTTTTTAATGAAATGTAAAAGATATCCAGAATACATTTTCCCTTTCAAAATTTTAAGGGGCAAGTTTGGAGATGATGAGCTTCTGGTTGCTCCAAAGTATCATTCCTATATTTGGCTTTAAAAGTCCACTATTGGTCAACCTCGAACATAAACTAGAAGATGGACAATGAAGATATGATTAAGAGGATATCCAGTTGTAGATAGTATGATTGTTCATATCCATTAACAGCCAATATAGCACTTGTCAGACATTAACTGGCCAAATGTTGAGCTGAACATTCAAGTCAAAGCAATAAATACCTAAATAAATCTGAAACTTAGCTTCAGACTGACTACAGATCCAGGTCAGTTTAATTTGTTTAAGCTATTACTGCAAATGCTGGGATATGTAGTGCATGCAATCATAGTCGGTGCATCATTTATTCTAAAAGGAGCAGAGTCATCTAGTTTAATTGGGAAAGACTGTGTAATTTTTCTATATTGGTGGAATTCAGGTGGCTTCGCTTAACACTCCTAAAGATTTCCATCTGACCACGAAGCCTCATTTAAGCAATAACCTCATTTTAGTCTTTGGACTGGCTCTAAAGTCTGTAGATATGTTACACTATGTTACACTATGTGCACTTTAATCTGTCATTATTCACTATCTGTTGATGACTCACAGTTGGATATGGAACATGATTGCAGATTTAATAATTAGATTTCAGTGTGCATTCTTGAATATGAATCTTGTAAAATATCAGAACAAGAGAGGGAGAATATGGATTTTTTTATATTAAATATTTTATCTACTGAGGGTAAATGAAAGCGTACAGTTTTTTTTTCCCCCTGCTGTATTTGTGATTTATGGAAAGGTTGGGAGCAAGGTTAGTTGTTTTCCTTATTTTGACCGATCAATAAGAAAGGGGGTTACTATAGCAACACTGGTGGACGGTATTTCAATGTCTTTCTCTGTAGTATGAATGAACAGTCCTTTTATCACCCCCTCCCCCCTCCCAGTCCCTTGTGGCAGGTTTTGATACTGGTTTGCCTCAGGCGGTATGTGTGTTGGTAAAACATATTCATTTATTCACTCTCTAGTTTTGCTGCAGTGCATGCTGGGTAATGGTGCCCCTCCGCTGCTTGTGTTTAGCTTCCACTCACACTCTCAAGACATCATGTTTAAGTTTTCATGTCCTGTAACACACTGTGATTTCTCATAAAGACACCGTGCCCAATCTGTACTGCACAAGCGCATCAATAATTGAAAGGGTGCGTTTGTTTAGTTAATTGTATGTGACAAACGCTTGTTAGGAACCATCGGCAGGGTTTGACTGTTAACACCTCCTCTGTTCTGTCATTACAGATAAATACAGATCAGCCCCCACGTCATTAGAGGTGAGTTTTTACATCACACTACACTGAGTCATTCCTTTTAGACCAGTGCTGTTGGAGAAGTGAAGGATTTCCTGTATTTTTATGACCCTGGGGAAAAGACCCAGAGCTGCCTCTTCAACCTGTTTCTTTTGAAGTATTCCAGTTGTCTGATTTATTTTCTTTCCACAGCAGCTGCTTATTATGTGCTTCACGTAGCATGTCGACACCAGCAGAACTATTTCAGATACTGTTGTCACAGCTTTCCCACTGCTGATTCGATTAGTGAGCACACAAGTCACACCACAAGTCCTGTAGGAGTCTGGGGCGGCTACTGTGTTGTAAAACTGTAGACATCAGCTGGAGGAAAAAAAACATTTTTGGCTATGTTTAATTGACGGGATACACAGAGCAAGTGTAAAAATATTCAGCTTATTTTTTCTGTTTATTCCAAAAGTCATGATTAGCCGTTTTTCATGGTTAATGAAAATGAACATTCACTGTTATTCCAGTTTACATGCAGCGTTGCATATGCTAGTTAATGTAATGTGTGATGGTGGTAAAAAAAAAAGAAGCTCAGACTATTTACAAATTAATCAGATGTAGTCTGAACCATTGATTGTTAAAATGTATATAGCATGAATTGACAAATATTTAATCTCTTTAAGTTTTCATGACCCTATAATGAAAACATGCTCAATATAGAAGTCTTTAAATTGTCTTGATATGTAAAGTATAGAATATCTGGGGAAAAAGGATAGATGAATATTTTTATTTATTTATTCAGTGAGTGACAAATAACAATACATTTAATAATAAAAAGAGGAAAATAAATGTGTCATTAGTTATTGGTGAATAATTTTTTCTAATGATATTGACAGTCCACAGTTACTGTTTTCTGGCACTTTTTTATTTGTTTTAACCGTTCAATGTATTTCAACTAAAAATAAATGTGCACAGAATCTGGAACTTCCCTTGAACTGAAATGTGAAAACCTGTGGCCATGTTATATTGTACAGGTTGGAAATGGAGGGTGAAGACAATAACAGAAACACAGAAGAATAGAAACCATTTTACAATAAGGACATCTGCAAATTATCATAAGTAAACAGAATAAATGCTCCAAAATGTACCTAAGGGTTCATGAAACTCGCATAAAAATAGCCTGCTGTTTGCTTAAAGACCTTGTGTCCACTGCTGCACAAATGACAAAAAAACATCTGTCAAGTACGAGACATCATCAAACTTTAACAAAGGCTTCATAAGAGGCATGAGAGGCTGTCAAATGTTACTGAGAGTGCAGTGTTCCCACACAGACGGACGGACAGACAGCATTTCTATGTCCCCCGTCGGGGTGACGTTTACAGTTAGTCCAAGAACAATAGTGGTCACCTTAATGTGTGAGCATACTCAATCAATCAATCAACTTTATTTATTTAGCACATTTTTTAAAAATGTACAGGTGTAGCTAAAGTGCTGTTCACAAAACATGAGGAAAATAAGTTAAAAACACAATAGCAATAACAACAAGAGAGGTTTTAGGAGTTAAAAGCCAAAGTGAAATAATGTGTTTTTAACAGCAATTTAAAAATTGGGATAGAGGAGTCCTGCCTTACACCCAGTGGAGCAATGGTTGCAAACGCTCTGTCACCTCTAAGCTTCTGCCTCATTCTAGGGACCACCAGAAGCAACTGGTCAGCTGATCTTAGGGATCGGGTTGGGTGGTGAAGTAGCTCTGATAAATATGGTGGCACAAGGCTATTTAAACATTTAAAAACAAACAACGATCCTTCGTAAATGGCACACTGGCTGTGTCCTACAATTGGGTCTTAAAGAGCCAGATTCCAAAGTTCAGTTCCATAGACTCATCACCCCACCCTCCAAGGATATTTGACTGTTTTCAGTAGTAAGCAATGACACCATACAGTACGTATAAAAAGGTAAATTTTTTAGCCACCGGGTCACTTTGACCCGAAGGACCGCACAAGGGTTAATGACACACGTGTTAAAATTACACCAGTCAAAACCTGTGGGGGAAACATGGGGTGGTTTTTAATGTGTGTCTTTCCTTCCTTGAAACAAGTTCTTAAAAATACCAGGTTTTCAATATTTGCACATGTCCAAAATTTGTTTATCATCATCCATAACGTTTTCCTTCTGGTCTTTTTTTTTGGAGGATCCCTGTAAAAAGTCTTAAAAAAAAAAAACCCCATGTGAACAGGGTTAGTGTGTCTCAACCTGTGGTACAATCCACAAATGGGACATGTATTCTAAATATGCAATTAAAATAAATAAAAATAAAATAAAATATATATTAAAGACGTGCAAACAAATCCTCATGTCCCACATCAGTTGGAAAATCCTGTATTTGGAAAAAGGCCTGGAATATCCAAATGGAATGTTATTTACATGACAACATGGTTATATTCAGAATAATGGTTCAATATTAGTGTGTGTGTTCTCAGTGATTTAGCCTTAGAATGATATAGTGGTGTGTGTGTGTGTGTGTGAGGCTGTGGCTTTTCCTTTGAGTCTCTCAGTCTGACAGGAGTTAAAATGAGGGCACATGCCTTCATAGACATGGAGTCCCAAAACAAACTAAAAGCACATGATTGTACAGTATCTCTTTAGAGAGATGTGTGCAGGGTGTGATGGTTTACCTACCCAAATATAACAGTGTGTAAACATAACATGCTTTTTTTTTTTTTGGCATGTTTGTCCCATATATTCAGGCCTTAGTGTCGGTACTCTGTGTGTAAATAACATTTGTCTGTATTGTTCAGGTTCGCGTGCGTCCTCTACTGCGTGCAAAGCTTTTGTTCATAAGTGCATTAAGTTTTTATTTCAGACTTATCTGCTGATGGTTTTGGCAGTGTTCAGTTGAACATCACTAAAACTGTATAAAAAAAAAAAAAAAAAAAGCACGTGTGGGTGTGTGTTTAGTCAAGCGTAGGTTCAGTGTAACGTCGGGAGAAGCTTCTATGAAAGCTTCATTATGTGGACAGACTTAATTACACAGAGAACATTCTGTCGACTCTTCAGCAGTCAGATTGGTCTTCGTGTTTGTCTAGTTCATGTGATCACAGGCATGCACCTTATCTGTGTCCGCCATGGTTTAGCTGCAAATGGCATTCCTCCGCCTCAGCTCACAGCATTGACGGTCAAAAGGCCTGATGAAGCGCACCACTGACACTAGGCTGCAGCTGACACTTATTTACACCGTCTGTTATAAAATGTCCAAAACTAGAAGTCGCTGAGGAACGATGAAAACAGTTTATAGTTGATAATCTGATTAAATAAGTAAGATTAAATATCGTCATAGTTTGCCATATCAATATTTTGTTGCACTGCTGTTATATTTAGATACTGTATGATTATATAAATATGATACAAACTTAAAAGGATGAAAAAATGCAAACCTTTCCTTTTATTCCTTTGTGTCCAATGTCTTTTCAAGTGGGTGTTTAATAAGTTAATGAGTTTTCTTTTCCATTTTACCATGGGTGTGTTGTGGTTGCTGTTTTCCAGTGACATGTTGTGTAATATTTACTTAAGGGCATCCACATATCTGTCTGATACAATCACCAAAGGACACGCCTTGTTCCAAAATGTTTTGGTTTGTTTCTTTGTTCCTTCTCTGTCTTTTCGTGTGAGTTCTCTATTCAAGTCAGTAACGTGATTTTAAATTTTTTTTTTTAATGCAATTTGTCCACTTAAAGCATCAGTTTCTCCATTGTGGTACTTGTTGTGTGTTTTTTTATTTTTTTTTATTTTCAAAGATTTGTTAACCCACAGACCAGTAGTCCCTCAGCCTTTTATAGCACATCACCCCATTTTAACAAAACACTTTTCTGATGACACCAGACACTAAAAATTCAGACTTTTTTTTTCTAAATTTTATTTGTTTTTGACAGTGTTGGGAAAGTTCACCTTGATTAGGAACTAGTTCAAAGTTCAGTTCAAGTTAATAATAATAATAATATGAATTATTTCGGTTCATCGTTCATTCTTCCAAATTATGAACTAGAAGTTCATGGATCCCAAAATGAACTTTTTCATTCTTTTTTTGTGTTATTATTGTAATAATAATAATTGTTGCCAAAATTTGTTCAGAATAATACAAAAATGACATTTATGATAATTCTGTGTTTTGATCCCATTTTATGCCTTATAGGACTCAATAATATACCATAACCATGCAAGAAAATGTTTTTAAACTACTTAAAAATACTACTTAAAAATATTTAGAGAGCAAAATGTTTAATGTTCCCATATTTATAGTGCAAAACATTTGAACAGTTTTCACAATCTACAATTAACTTAAGACTAAATTGCAATCCTGCAAAATTAAACATTATCTGTAGTTTCCGGATTACAAGTAACTCCAGAGTGTAAATCGAATTAGGGCTAGCTCAGGTAAATAAAGATGAGAATAAAGACGAGAGGCATGATGGGATTCCACCACTTACGTGACACACTGGATCTTAAAACCTTTTCACGCAAAATATTTATTTATTTTTCGCAGTACCCGGTATTTTTTTTGTTGAAAACTTGATTGTTTGCAACGTGATAAGAACGAAATGTGAACTACATAAGAGCGCAGTTCAATAAATGCCAGAATAACCACGTTCACAACTTCCTGTTCATTTGGCAAAAGTGAACGAGTCGTTCACGTTCGTCAAAATGATGATATTGTTCGTGAACGATCGTTCAATGAACTCGTTCAGGTACAACACTGGTTTTTGATCATATGATAGTTTGCTATACTATGTTGCAACCTCCCCCTTAACCTTAGACCTTTAGTCTATATAATATATATTACTATGGAAAGATTACTGCACAAAGTGAGTTATATTTTCCTTGGTCAGTCAGTCCAGCTTGTATTTACAAGACTGCAAATTAATATTGAACAAACAATCACTCAAACTGTGAATTATGAAAGAGCTGCAGCATCTGAAACTGATCACACTGAACATTTGACAGATAAACACAACCACACTGCTTCAGTTTCAGACTCACTTTTTCATATGGTCATGCTTTATCGCCTCAACTCGCCATATATTGTTTATTAGAAAATGTTTTATCAATTACTACAAATTTCAGGCAACCTGATTTAAATTCGAGGATACCCCACATGGGGGTCCCAATCCCACGGTTGAAAAACACTGGTTTATTTTTGTGGCAACCTCCAATGGAGTTTTTCTCTACACCTAAACCAGGTGTGTCCAAAACTGGTCCTTAAAGAGTCCTGCATGTTTTAGATGTATCCCATTTCCAACACACCTGATCAAATGAAAAGTCTATCATTAAGTTTGGCCAAAACCTGATAACTGACAGGTGTGCTGGGACAGGGAAACGTCTAAAATACACAGGATAGTGATTTGTGAACAGAATTGGACATGATTTATCACCATTTATTATAATCTTGTACTGTACTCTTCTGTGCTTAAGTATTTTCCTATTTTTAATTTACTAATGGTGTAGATATTCAGAGTAAATTATGCCAGTGCAAGAAAACTGGAGGAAACTTGACGTCTTCAGTTAAAAGTATGATTAATTGAACATAAAATAATTAATCCATCCACCATCATTCATGAAATTCCATTGGTTTCACTGGTGACTTGATGTTGTAGTCGATGACAGTGTTTCCATGTTTATGACGGAGCTTCTGAATGTCCGAATGGGTCGAAAAAATGACAACCTGCATTTGATCGAAATTATATAATGTTTTAATAGGATTAGCGGTCCAAAAGTTGTTAAATGCTTTAGAGCCGTAGATTCTTTTGGTCACTGGTGGCTGTTTAAATCTTTGAGGGTCAACACGATTAGATGTTCTTAAAGCTGTTTTTTTGTTCTTACTGTAAGTTTGGCTGAATTTTTCTCGTCTAATTTAATTTTCGTCATTCAGAGGAGTTACTTTTGCACACAGCGACGCCCATTTTCATCTAGGAACCAACCTCACTAAACCCACTTGCACACACGTCTGGATTCTAATTACATGCTTGTGTAAAATTGACCCACATTCTCCACTCTTCTTTGACAGCAGGACCAGTGATGGGGCCACATAAAATCTGATTATCAGTTCGCTTTTCTCATGCAGTACATGATCGTCCTCATCACAACACACTTGTAAATATTCCTTACAGGAATTCACACAGAATTCTATCATTTGTTTGAGACGTGCAGCTTCTTTTGTCTCCTACAGATGAGCTTAACCCACTTTGTCCTCAGATTAAGGTGAGATTACAGTAGTATCCTATTACAAGTCCAGTTATTCTAGTCTGCCTCTACGGGTCAGGATAGTTAACCACCATCATGCATGAAAGTAAAGTTTTGAAATGGATCCCAATAGGTTGTTTCAGCTGTTCTGATCATTTTTTTTTTCTTCTACTTTTGATTTTATTTTATTTTTTAGTTTTGTCAATACTGATCCAATACTGGTACTTTTTTTTTTACTATGAATTTTAAAATGTAAGTAATTATTTATAGGTTATTACACTATTATTATATCCCCACTCACCCTTCAGGTCCTGCAACCACCAAATATCCTTCATGTTAACACCATTATTTGAACTTTGTAAACTGAATGTCTTTCATGTTTTCCATATCAATGAATAGCCTGGAAATGAAGAACAGATTAGATTTTGGACGACTTTCCATTTTTAGACTGCACACAAGGGGGTAGTCAAAAGTTTAAAATCACTAAGCACTCTTTTGTTCATATCCCTGGACCCAGTTGTCCGATTGACTTGAAATGAAGTGCAAATGAAAGGTTATCACCTGGGGATACACTACGTCATGACACGACAGCTCTCTGCTTAAGGATTGTGGGCATTCAGGGATAAAACACTAACCATTGGTTCCAACAGCATAAGCCTTATTTTACTTTAATATGAACTAACACCTTTGACTCTTAATAACTTTAGTATAATTTTTGCTCCTTCCAAATTCACACCGTGGGCCAAATTAGAAAGTTTGGCGGGCAGCTTTTAGCCCATGGGCCATAGGTTTTCCACCCCTGCTATAGCACATCTACATACAGGTCTGTCCAGAGCAGGGGTCTCAAACATGCGCCCTGGGGGCCAAATGCGGCTGTCTAGGACCAGGGTTGCAGACCCCAGAGCTAGGGCAAATCAGGTAAAATGTGTGTGTGTGTGTGTGTGTTAGGGGTGGGGGTGCGGTTGTTGTGCCTGACACCACGTGGAAATGCAGAATGGTTGAGTCAAGCTGGTACCACATGGTGGAAATGTCTACTTCTGTTGTGCAGTGCATTTTTCTTTTCCCCTTCCTACGTTCAGAAACTTTGATTTGAAGGTAGAGCTGGGCGAAAAATCGATTTAGATTTAAAATCGAGTTTTATGGCAAAATCGATTCATATTTTAGGAAAATCATGCAATCCGATTCCCCTCCACACGCCCTTTTTTCCTCGCAAAAAGAAAACCATGAACCAGGCTGCTTTCCGTAGTGTTTCACCCCAGGCCCCGCCTACGATCCCCTTCTTCTGCAGCACGGGGAGCAATATGGCACCCTCCAGTGAGGGAGACACGCTGACTCCTAAAAAGGTTCTAAAGGTTCAGTTGTGTGGAATCGGTTTGGGTTTTTAGGGTCTGACGAAGCCCAGCTACTGCCTGGTTGTCAGCTGTGTCTTCAGACTGTTGTTGTTGACGGTAGCGGTACGACCAATCTGTTCACATCTGAAGCAAAAGCATCCAATGGGGGGTGGGGGGGCAGAACTCTTAGAAAAGGGCTAGCGCTGCCAGCACTTCTTCAAAATGTTCAACAAACACTGGCACTCGCTTTTCTCGCGGTACACCTTATGATAAACATGGAGCACGAGACGCAATAACATCATATATCCAAAATATTGGTAACATGTTCAGGTTTATTGAAGTAGCTTGATTGATAATAAGGTTTTGTTTTATTTTGTCCTTACAAAGTAAAAATGTTACTATTTTCTTTTTATCTTACTTTTGCACTACTACTTTTTTTGCAATGTTTTTCATATAATGTGAGTATTAATGTAGATTGTTTTAGTTAAAATATTTTAAGCTTTCTTTTTTCCAACAAAATGTATCTTTTACACTATTTTTTTTGCACTGTTTTTCCTGTAACAGTGGTGGATATGTCTCGACTTACTACAGTTCATGTAGGCAAAGTCTCAGGTTGCAGTTGCATCTTTTGCACAACTGATTTATTATTTACAGTTATTTGTAGAAATATTTTTGTTTTACATGTGATTTAATTTAAAAAAAAAAGAAGACGAAAGAAGCCACGTTTCTAGTGTTTTCATTTTCATTTAGCCCACGTGGGAAAAAATCGTATCGTGAATCGAGTTTTTTGGGAAAAAATCGGAGATTTTTTTAAAAGACAAAATCACCCAGCCCTATTTGAAGGGGTATGATGTTTAAGAGGACATTCTTGCCCACCCCAGAACTGGGCCAAGATCAGCTTGGTCTTGTGACTAAATCTAATCCAATCTTACAATGGGTGAAGGTGGGGTACACCCTGTATGAGTCTCCAGTTCATCTCAGGGCTGAACATATATAGACAAATAATCA
>CM035793.1:11058549-11063549 GCA_020466265.1 Siphamia tubifer
AAAAAACTGTCATTTAAAAGGTTATTAAGCTCTTCATTCCAACGGGCCGCATCGGAACCATTGGCGGGCCACATTTGGCCCCCGGGCCACATGATTGAGACCCCTGATCTAAAGACTCCTCAGAAGCTTGTACACATATAGCATCGCTGGGTTAATTAGTAATTTGACATCTTTGAGATTATTGTAAGAAGCTGCTGTCGGCTGCATCGATGACAGGATGTGTGGGAGTTATCTCAGCTTCAGATAAACAAAACAAACAAAAATAATGCGTTTAGGAAAATTGATTTAATCTATATAAAGTCGCTAAAGTCTCCAACTGCAAGAGACATACAAGTGTAATCCTTAATAAAAAAAAAAAAATACACCAAAAAAATTGAAACAAAAGAGAAAAGATATTCATACTGTCATGAGTACACTTATACCCAGTACACTTTCTGTACTTACTAAGTCTACATATTTATGTGGACTACAGCTTGTTGTACTAGAGCTGCACAACATATTGTTTGAGCATCGACGTCGCAATGTACGTGTGCACAATCGTCACATCGCAGGTTGCTTTAATCAGTCGTCTAAGCTCCGTTTACATAAATTTTTTTTCATTCGCAATTATTTATTTGGAATACAATTATTTAAAATTAAAGTTATTTCCTTCGTGTGTACATGGATGTGTTAATTCCAAATAAAGGTTTCCATAGAAACAGGTGTATTCAGCTGGAGTTAATTGGTCTTTCAGAGCTGGAGGTACAGAGGGTTCTGATTGGACAGAACGGTCGCTTAATGTCCAGATGTCTACACCCACTTCCTGTTTTACGTTTGTTTCAACTATCAACAGGTTAGACCAACAAACTAATGCCAGCAGCAGAATATGTGAAAAATGTGAGTCATTATGACGAGACCAAGAGCATGTGCAGAACAACAGGAATAAAGTTAAAGGTATCATTTCATGGTTATTTCATGAATATTACTGTGTTCTCCATTGTTTTTTAATACATTGTGTGTTGGTTCTATTTATTGCTTTATTTCCAGCTGTTTTTTTCAGGGTAGAAAAATGACTTGAGGTTGAACAACAGAGTTTATCGGTACTTCCTCATAAATGTCCATAACATGGTGATGAGGCGTCTCTGATTGGCTCAGAATGCGTGAAGGAACACCCCCCCCCCCCCTCTCGCTGTGTATGTGTTTACCTTTACCAAAGTAGCATCCAGCTAGGTTTTGTGCCGTTGCTTGTTCTGAAAACGTGCAGGCAAAAAACTAGGCAATTTTTTTCAAGTTTATGCAGCAGCTACTGTGGCGCCGTCGTCTATCACTAGATGCTAATGTTAACGCTACTTCGGATGGAAGATGGGTTTAACCCTACATGGAATGGACTGCATTTATATAGCGCTTTTCCACCTTCATGGTGCTCAAAGCGCTTTACATTAGCCTCTCATTCACCCATTCACACACACACTCATACATCAGTTTCTAAGGTTTACAGTAAGTCCTACTGGGGGCCTAAGTCAGGGTTCAGTGTCTTGCCCAAGGGCACTTCGACATGGACATGGACAGCCAGAGCCGGGACGCGAACCGCCAACCTCTCGGTCATTGGGCGACCCACTCTACCAACTGAACCACAGCCGCCCAGATGAGTGGGCGGCTGTGGGTGACGCTGAAGTCTGTCTGACGTCAGATGGACCGGCTTTTTCTGGGTCCCTCGTTCCTCTTGTTGTTTTCTGTGAATGCAGTATGCAGCCAGTGGAGGTGATGAACCACTGTCAAAGGCAGCATGTGTTGGTACATTGAGGTGACCCATAAGATTCCAAAAGGAGTGTGGAAAAGTGGTTTTCAGCGGAATGACAACTTTAAAGCACAATTAACTATTTACATGGCAGAGGTATTATTAAATTCTGAATTAAGATCGGAATAAACGAGTGACTTTATTCAGAATTAAGTTTAATTTGTAATGATCATTTTCAACTTGAACAAGTATTCAGAGAATGCCTAATCTCGCCCCTATTTTGTGCTAATCTACAGTTTCTATGACAACCCGTTCTAGAATTACACCCAATGATGTGATTTTGATCTTTCTGCTAAATACGACCTTGACCTTTGACCTTTAGTCAAATAGATCATTGCATCTGATGTGCATTAGCTATATGTATATGCCCATGTAATGTCATAGTGATATCTCAAGTACTCATTAAGTTATAGCAGGATATGTCTCTGCAGACACACAAACACACACACACACCGATGAAAATAATCTCTATGAACCAATGTTGATTAGTTTAGATCCATTAGGCGTTTACATGGTGATTTTAAAGAGGAATGAAACTGTATTCTAAATTAAACAGGAATAAAACCTCTCATGTAAACAGGGCAGTCAGTTACATATCCTTTCCAGGGTCTTTATAACCAGGTGTTAATACCACACAAACACCAAATTATAATTTCTGCATTTTATCACCATACTACTGACAACATTCTTAGAGGTATCAGCTCTCTGATTATGCCATATGGCATTTGGAGAGTGTGGGAGTGTGGGAATGCTCTAAAATCCTGGAGCAGAGGAGCATGGCCAGGTTTAGTTCAATAGGGAACCCCCCCCCCCTGCACATAGCCTTCTGCCAACCAAGACAGACAGCTAATGCTAATACTAACCCTCTGTCCTAGGCTGACCACTTATGCTAATGCTAATGCTAACCCTCTGTGCTGAAGGTGTTGAATAAACTTGTTTTTTGCATATGTTTTGGATATTTATCATATTTTATGGTGTTTTTTTCTGTATTTGAATATGTTTTGTATTTTTCATTGTTGTCTTGTGTTAGTTTCTTTTGTGGACTTTAGCATGTTTTTTCTCTGCATTTATATTTATTTTGGGGGAAATTTGAGTACAAAAAAAGTCCCCCATTGCAGCAAATCTGAAGTAGCATTTGCATTAGCATGTACACAGTAGCTGCTGCGCAAACTTGAAAAAATGGCGGAACAATCTGATTCATGTGCTCTCTGTGGAAATAAAGCCTAATTTTTTTTCCTACATGTTTTCAAAACAATCAATGGCACGAAACCTACCTGGATGCTACTCTGCCACATGACACGTACTTACACGTACACGTACTTATTCAGTATGCGGTTCAGTATTTGTTCAGTAAAACGTCTGTTTTCAACGGTTCAGTACGAATACACACACACACACACACACACACACACACACACACACACACACACACACATATATATATATATATATACGACTAACGTTTTATGTTTTCTTCCTGACAGAGAGAACAGACTCAAAAAATTACACTTTTATAAGATATCAGTCCGATGTAAACTACTCAACTACACACCAGTAATAAAGAAGCGGCATTAGCACCTTCTATATAACATTTAGAGCTTTTAAAATAAGGGAGTTAGTCATTAACAGTTAAGTGTGAAAATACTGACCTCAGCCTGTTGCTGAACTCACTGTGACTCACCATAGATTAAACATAAGTGAAATCTATACAAATCAATTCTGTTGTTATGGAAAAAGGCAGCTGGTTAAAAATGGATATCCTATAGGTGATGGATACGTGTACATATGCAGCTACTTCCTGACATGTGTTGATCAGCGCCCTGCTTCATTGTTGTTGCTGTAAGACTGACAGCTCTGCATCTGCTCAATTCTAAGGCTTTCTGCTCAGAGAAAGACAAATGTCAATGGCAAATATACATAAAAGAAAGAGACAGTTTGAAAAAAAAAAAAACAGGGAGCAAAATGTGTAATTTTTGATCTGCATGAATGTCAGACAAAGACAGAATGAGACAGCAGGGAAATTGTAGAAGTGACAGGGTTGAGTGACGGGATTGAGGGTCAGCTCTTAACTCTAGACACAAAAAGAAGAGGTATATATAAGATATACAATTCAGCTTATCAAATAACATTACTTTATATTCACTAGTTTTCTATTTATTTCATTTAAATCCTACATTTCCATCATGTTTTGGTGTCAAAATTCACATTCTGTACTTAAGTAGAAGTAGAAGTACACCTACTTGTGTGAAAAAATAGTAGAAGCACCAATTCAACTCCTTTAATTAAGTATAATTTTAAAAGTACAACTTCTCAATTATAATAAAGTACAGAAGCAAAAAGTAAGACTGCATTGTTTGTGACGGATGAAATAAAACTTATTTAACCAAAAATAAAGCAGAAAGTATGCAAAATTAAAGTGTAAAAATGTTGTATTTCATAGTGTTCTGATATTGCGTTTTAAATACACCTTTATTTGGCTCAAACTTTAAACATGTGTTTTAGAGCTGAGTGGACAACTGTAACTCCATAAAAAAATATAGGTTCATTAAAAACATTTCATTCACACTGCATTTTTTATGCCTAAAGAGGAATAAATACACTTGGGAAAAAAATCTTGACTAAGGTTCTCATATTTCATGCATCAAATATTTATATATTTTATATTATATTTATTTAGAATATAATATTTCATGCACAAACGTATTGGTTGTTGAGTCATAAGCAACATTGTGGTAACTGTAGCTCCCTGTATTTTGGTTGAAAAAATAAAGCCAGTTATTAAATAGGGTAACATGTAGTCATCATTTACCAAAGTTTGTAGTAAAATACTACAACAGCACAGAGTTCACTAAAGCACATCAGCCCCCCATGACCTAAATCAGGGGTGTCAAACTCATTTGAGTTCAGGGACCACATTCAGCCTAATATGGCATAAAGTGGGTCATACCAGTGAAATAATATAAATGATAGGATAAAAATGTATAAAATAAATTCTGCTAAATTCTCCAAGAAAAATGTTTACATCTACAAATTTGAACAAAACAAGAATAAATATGAACAACCTATAAATTCCTAAGAAAAATAAGTGTAATGTTGATGATATTATGCTTCAGTTTATCATTTATACATGTGCGTCACAACTGTCAGATCACAGCAGATCTGCAAATATATACACAATATTTACTAACAGTTGAATATCAGTAAAATTACACAAATATTCAGG
>CM035793.1:11068549-11080365 GCA_020466265.1 Siphamia tubifer
TCCTTTGATTTTTTTTTAATGTATTATTGAAGAATTGGTTGGGGATTCGGTTCAGCTGATGACTCAAAATCAAAGGATTTAGACTCGGAGGCAAAAAAAAAAGTGTGATTGGGACGTCTTTAATTTATCCCATAACCACAAACCTGAAGACACATGTCAGAATTTAATTTGTAAAAGCTCTTAAACACCACATATCATTTTCTTTCCATTGTCCAATTATGTGTTGATCTATCATAATGAAATCATAATAAAATACATTTAAGATTTGGTTGTATTTACGGTTCTCCCAAACTGATCACATGATCAGAAATCGGAACCAGTCACGTGCATTTCAGACTCAATCAGGATTGGTTATTATATCCCCATTTCGGTTTTCACACTGGGTTTCTGAGTGGATATCCAGGTATGTTGGACCCCACATACTTTTATTTGAATGCAAACGTTCCAATGCCCACGTACTGTACCAGAGTCCACCTGAGAGGGTAGTCCTGGGTTCAGACAGTGTGGGTTCCAGTGCAGAACGTTGCAGTGTGAACGTAATCTGTAACTGAGACTGGAAGTGACCTAAGCACCATGAGACCAGACAGTGCAGTATATATATATATATATATATATATATATATATATATATATATATATATATATATATATATATATATATATATATATATATATATATATATGTAGGGCTCTAAATTAACTTTTTTCATTAGCAGCCAATGGGGCTAGTAGATTTTTTTATCATACCAGCCAATCAGAAATTCAAGTAGCCATTTTTTCCCCTGACCAATATGAGACATATGCCTTCAAATTTCTTTAAATGATTTTATTTAACCTTTTCCTCTTGAAATAATTCATTTCTTCAAACATATGATCACTTTTTTTTTTTTACATTTTCACATTTAACTCTTAAAACGTCTTGCTTTTACATTTTCTCACCTTTCACTGTTAACACATCTTTACTTTTCTCACCTAAATTACAATTTATACAATACATAGACTCACATCGTGTTGCTCTTACATTTTCTCAATTGGTCCCCATATCATTTCTTCAAACATATGATCACTTTTTTTTTTTTTGCATTTTCACATTTAACTCCTTACCTCTTTACTTTTTTATCTCCACTACCCCACTTAATATCTGTAAACATACACTCACATCACATCTTGTTACTTTTATATTTTCTCACGTTTCACTGTTAACACTTCTTTACTTTTATCTCACCTATATTATTTATACAATACATAACATAACATCTTGTTGCTCAATTTTCCTCAAGTTTTCTCTAACCCTAACCCTACATTCGACAGTCGCTGCAATACATTATGTCTCTCTCCATGTCGAACACCAGCCACTCACGACCCCCAAGCCATTTTGGGTTAAATGTCCTCTGCTTTTTATTTACCTCAGACTTAACAACATCCCCTCCAGCTTTTGCCCTTTTCTCACCCTCACACTCCGAACCTCCCAATCACCGTCACATTCTTTTTTTTTCGTTCTCACTGACACAACACACGCTTCAGAAAATATTCTCCCTCTTTTATCTCTTAACGTCTTCTTCTTCACCTCAGAGTCAACCACGCGAAAATGCTCGAAATCGAATGCAATGAGGACGCAGCCTGACGCAGCCAATGGACGCATGCGACGTCATCACGGTAGAGTTCATGGGAAATGTAGGAACTTTCGTCTTGTCGGTGTTCGGGACTAGAGAAGGCTTTCTAATCAGGACACTTCTAAAAAAAAAAAAAATTATATCACTCGCCACCAGCCAAAGTGGCTAGTAAGTTGTTTTTTTTACCCGCCAAATTTTCACCCGCATTTGGCGGGTTGGCGGGTGTTAATTTAGAGCCCTGTATATATATGTGTGTATATTTAAAAAAAAATGTTCTGCACAGGATCTCAGCTGTTCATAGCAATGCACTCTTTTGTACAGAGATCTCTGATGTTGTTCCTGGTATCTGCTGGTGCCATTCTCCCATCGTGGGGGTCACCCTTAGGCAAGGCCCTATACATGCCTTTACCTCACGATGAGCGATACTATAAATAGAGTCATACAGGCTTGGACGGCGCCCGGGACAACAAGGTCTGTGTCAGGTGTTGAGGAACCAGGACACCCTGATGTTAAATTGGCAACTGGAACAAGACATTCATGGAGCAGGGCATATATATATATATATATATATATATATATGTATGTGTGTGTGTGTGTGTGTGTGTGTGTGTCCCTCATATATCAGGGACAACAAAGGTTGTTGTTCTCTTTCCCTCAAACAGACTAACAAAAGTATTGCCCGTCTTGCCGCCCTTGTAGAAAACAGAACAGAACAGTCAGTTGATGACATAAGGGTTTGTCACGTCTGTGTTTGATGGATAGCGACACAATTCCTTCCACACTGTAACCTACTGTTTTGACCATGTTCACCCACTCATCCTCAGGCACAGCTGCAGTACCCATTTGTGGACACAACATCTGCTGGAAAGGTGACATCGTACCCAGGTACAGCCCAGTCTGAATATGCCTAGTTGGGAAGATCCTACACATGCAGCTGTGTTGCTTTATTCTGTGGCACAGAAAGAACAACTTCTGTTTCAATGTATTCTATAAAATTATTTAGTTGTTTTGACAAAGCTGCAGAAAAGAAAGGCTATCATTTTTCATTTTTTTAAGTGTATTTTTCTAGTCCTTGTTTTGTGTGTGGACCACAGATACAATCTCATGAACAGTATGAAATGCACAGAACTGTGTCAAACAAGTGGCTTTTGTTTGTTGCTGCCATTGTCAGAGTGACAAGGTATTCAGTTGGAGGTCATCTGCAACCTCACAGTTTCATGTTGCTACACATCACTCAATGACCCTTAAACTCTCTTACTGCTAAACTACTTCTGAAAATTGCTGACTCATATTTACAACTTTTGCAGAGCTCTTTCAGCATATTCTTGTTCAGTGGAGCTCCAGTGTCAGAGCACTACAGTCATAGTGGGATGTTTTTGAAGTGAGACCAACTTTTTTTAGTGCATCATTTTTTGAGCTACATCTGAGCTACAATTATATGTTCAATCAATCAATCAATCAATCAAATTTTATTGACATAGCACCTTACAACACCAAAAGCTGCACAAGGTGCTTTCCAAAATGATATAAAAACAATAAAAAAAAAACAAGTAACAAGTATAAACACAAGTAACTATTATAAAACCAAGATAAAAACAAAGATAAAACAAGTTATAAAACCATAGCAACCATAGCAATAAAAAAGACATGGACAGTCGACTACATGTCAAACGCTTGCCTAAATAAAAACAGCTAGCTCAGTCGTTGATTGTAATGCTGCTGGAAACACATTCCACAGCCTTGGGCTAAATACTGCAAAAGAACGTAACCATATTTTTTATGGTATATGTTTCAAAGACTTCTACTGGCAAATGAATACCATTAATGTGAAAGGGATTTGTTTTCCTACTAAAACCTTTGGCCACAATTGTGCAATATATGATGTAGCCTATGATCCAGAGGTGGATGTAGATTCATAGTAATACTGGTGCAAGTGTTGCTAATAACAAGCACATTATTATAAACAAATAAATAATAAGAGTAAAGTGTTTATTCAGAGTAAAAGAGATTCACTCAACTAACAGATTACTCTTTACAGTAACCCCAGAGACCGTTACCATGGAGACAGACATGTCCCAAGGTCGCTGGGTGGAGCTGAAGCAATAGGTTGAACCCTGAAACAAGGCATTGCCTTGGCAACCCAAAATCAGGTCAAATGCTCATGTGACAGCAAGGGCCCGAGGACAGAAACTGATACTAACAAACACTTTTTCTTGTTTGTACCAACACAACAAATATATCCCAGAACATGAAGGCATGTGGAACCTGCAAGTCACAGCATTTAGAGTCACGTACGCCTCAACCTCCTCAACCCACACCCGAGGAGCAACACACACAAACAAAGAGAAAGAAAAAAAACTAAACAATGGAGGCTAATATGAAAATACTGATCATACAGTGACTGTGATACATAACACAAAGTATTAGAAATAATTCCAGGTAATGTGTATTATATGAGTGTTGTCTGTTCGTTTGTTATGATGTAATCACAAGGTCAAACAATAATAAAAAAAACTTGTGACTGGCATACTATTGGTTTCTATACTTTCTGTTAAAGCTGAAAACCCTTCATTTCAGGGTTAACAGACTCAGTGTTCATTAAATCCACTTTGTGAAATGGACCCCTGTATGATAACTGTTATAGTTATAGAGGTTAACGGCCCAACTGAAAAACCACTCGTACCTCTGTGATTGGTCAATAAGTGATGGGCGAACATCAACCAAAACAACAAATGACAACATAAACATTATTTAGGGGTTGACACTGAGCCTTTCAAATACTGTTCTACTACTGTCAACTTTTATATGTGTTTGAAATGAACAAGATTCCTTAAGGTTTGACCATTTTATGTTTAGTGGAAACTAAATTCCTACATACAGCACCTTTCAGTTTGTGATCTAGGATCAGTTTCCTGTCTGCTTGTACTCCACATTACTAGCAGCCTGGTTAGGTCCAGATTGCATAGTTAATTCTTCATGTGCATCTACAATGGCACACCCTGCCCTTTTTACCCTGCTTACTATTGGTCTCCTGCTCGTTGTCACACACAGCAATGGACACATTTAGTGTTGGAGGCAGAGCCAACACAGCTGACAGCAGAGAACACTCAGCCATAGGTGAGTTGTGTGTGTGTTTGTGTGCATTTGAAAATGTGTGTAAAGAGAAGCAGAGCAATATCCACTGCAGGATTGCACCCTGACCGAGCTACCCTGGCTAATGCTTCTGTTAACACCACCTACAGTCACACTGACACAAACAACATACAAGGACCTGTAGGTATCCACAGAAAGTCTTTTTTTTCTTCCTTTTAGGCTTACATTCCCACCTCTCTTTCATGTTATACTGACTTATTTAACCACAGATATATATTGTTTCTTTAGTCTCTTTTTTTATATCTATTAAAAGCAGTTCTCAGTAGGCTAGCAGAATACTAGAAAAGACTAAAAGAGTCATCTGTATAGTCCAGGATTAAAGTGATATTTAGGTCAATATGTTGCCACAAAAAAAGAGTTTGTTATGAATTTCCCTTGGGGATTTTGTTTTGCTTCCTTTTACATGCCTTCTTTGTTCTCTGGTTTTATCATAATGTGACTCAAAACATTAACTACAGAATATAAAAAAGGACCAGAAGTCACCCATCCATTCTTTTATTCAAATTTTGAATCTGTATTTATTATGGAAGTTATTAGGTGGTTTTTAAACAAGCCTGTCTTTCAGCCTCTCCCTCCACCTTTACTGTTTGTGTTGTTTGTTTTGTTTTTTTCTTCTATCATGACTTTGATCAATGTTATCGTATGTGCAAAATGTCAGTAAATCAATGGGTAAATGGACTGCACTTATATATTTCAAAGCACTTTACATTAGCCTCACATTCACCCATTCACTCATACACCAGAAGGTTTCTAAGGTTCTTTTAGACCTACAGTACTAGAAGCCTAACTTAGGGTTAAGTGTCTTCCCCAAGGACACATCGACATGTGGACAGCCAGAGCTGGGACGCAAACTGCCAACCCTTCAGTCAATGGACGACCGGCTCTACCAACTGAGCCAGAGGGTGAAGGCGGGGTTCACCCTGGACAAGTCTCCAGTTCATCACAGGCCTGAACATATGTGACCCACCACCACGAAACCAAGCATAAGTGTCTGGAAATCAAAACTGAGTTATCTGTGTAGCTTGGTAGAGTGGAAACTAAGGTTTAAGATGGTGAAAAAATTATGTTTCTATCACAAGTAGAACCAAAGTTATGGTAATTTTAATATCCACATTTGGACATATTTTGCAATTTGCATTTTTTAGATATTGTCCGTCAAAGTTTTGGACTTTTTTGGGGTAGGAAGTCCTTAGCAATGCATAATAATTTGTATTCGATTGACACAAATTATTCACAGATGTTAAAGGACACTCTGATGGACATGTCACAGAAGTTTTATATATTATAATAATAGGAAAGAAGTGCGACGTATTACAATCATTTGGCTTACACCATTGGACAGAACATTCAATATAAGCTTTTACCTCGTACCAAACACTTGGGTGTTTACCCACAGAACGGAGATCGTTTTGTTCGGTGAAAAGAGGTGGAAGTCGTCTTTGTCTTTGCTCTGCAATCCCTGAACTTTTGTCGCCGCTTAAATAATTGACTCAATAAACACCTTTATTGATTGGATTTCAATGTAATGACCACAGGAACTGAAAATAGAGGTGTTAAGGTACCGTTTTTTGATAAGATGTAAACACACATAAGAAATTGCCTTCCAGCCTAAATTTGGCTGTAACTCTGAACGGCTCAGTGCGACTTATGCCTGGTTTCGTGGTGGTGGGTCACATAAAGACAAACAATCACTCTCACATTCACACCTATGGTCACATTAGATGAATCAATAAACCTATCAGTGCATGTCTTTGGAGGAAGCTGGAGTACCCAGAGAGAACCCATGCAGACTGTACACAGAATGGTCCCACCCACTGCTGTGGGAATTGAACCACGGACCTTCTTAGTGTGAGGCGTGAGTGCTAAACACTGCACCACCATGTCACCCCGCTCTAAATTATTACAAACAAAAATAGTTCCAGACATATTACAATGTTGTTGAGCAGTCCTTCACAATAGTTTTACACAAGCCCTAATTAGACGCTTATCGTGTTTTATGACATCCAGTTTGCTGATATCTCTGTGCTATCTCCTATCAAATTAAGCCACAAACATTTTAAAGAGTGTTGGACAAACATTTCAAATCTGCTACAAAACACTATGGGGAAAAAAATGTATGAAGTTTCTCACATTATATGTACAGAAAGACAGACAGACAGAGGCTCACAGTTCACTTCTATCAGTATAAAAACATATATACAGGATGTTAGTATTAGGTGTCACACTTCCACTGAGCAAAAAATAAATACGATTCCAGTCCACATGGTGCCATTAATGAACAGCTAAGCTGGTTTTAACAACTGTCAATAAACATCAAAGGTGGAAAGTAACTGAGTAAAAGTACTGCATTACTGTATTTAAGTAGACTTGTTAGGTATCTGTACTTTACTTGAGTATTTATTTTTGTGGCAACTTTTTGCTTGTACTCCCTACATTTTTGCAGAAATATATGTACTTTATACTACTTACATTTATATAAATATCTGTACTTTATACTCCTTACATTTATATAAATATTTGTACTTTATACTCCTTACATTTATATAAATATTTGTACTTTATGCTCCTTACATTTATATAAATATTTGTACTTTATACTCCTTACATTTATATAAATATTTGTACTTTATACTCCTTACATTTGTATAAATATTTGTACTTTATACTCCTTACATTTATATAAATATTTGTACTTTATACTCCTTATGTTCTCAGAAAAGACTCGTTACATTTTCAAACTAAACAGTGTGAAAAATAAGTGGCTTCAGAGAGAAAATCAATGGAGACAAATTGTGACTTTCTGTATCATAAATATGACTTTTTAGCTCATAAGTTCAACTGTTTTTCTCATAATTGTGCATTTATCTCATATATGACTGTATCTCATAATTCATTATTAATTGACCGTTTTTATGTCATAATGATGACATTTCATCTCAATTGTTACTTTTAAATTTATTTTCCTAAATTTCCTACACACACAAACCAGTACAATGACCTGATCAAACACATTATCTACACAGAAAGTTACTTTTAAATGCTTTATTTTTTAGATAGAAATGAGGTAAATCAGTACTTCTACTTTTACAAGAGTATTTTTCACACAAGTAACTGTACTTCTACTTAAGTACAGAATGTGAGTACTTTGACCACCTCTGAGAAACATTAAACAGAGGAAGAGGAGGAGGAAACAGGAATATCTGTTTAGAAACATATACTATTATGTTGATCACAATGTAATGTGATGAAAAATGAAAAATGTAAATGAGTTAGAAGAATGCAAAACCATGTACTATTCACTTCAGCCTGTAGGGGTTTTGGTTTTTCAGTTGATTTTGCATTGGTCCACCCCCACAGATCTCTCTCGCTGGACATGCATGTGAGCACGTAGCACAGAGAAGACCACCCCTCAGTGACAGACACTGGATACAGAAGCAGCTTCAGGGCTGTTTCATAGTCAAATGCATGTGACACACTCAAGCGACACATGTGACACATTTTCCTGTCATAGTTTAAACATTGAACACAACTGAACCAGGTGATGTGTGCAAAAACATTTCTTGTGCAATATTGAGTAATACTGAGTCAGGTATAATGTGGATAGTGTAGCAACCAGCTGATTTTCAGATTAAAATGGCGACTGCAGAAGAGTGTGTACTGTACTGTGTACAAAAAAAAAAAAAGAGCCAAATATAGACGGTGGTATGTTCTCCTTTTGTTTTGGAGCAATTGATGGGAAACACATTTGCATTAGAGCACCATCTTGTTCTGGCAGTGACTTTTATAATTGTAAGATTTTTTATTTTTTTTAATCATTTTTATGGCTGCCGCTGATGCCAACTATCGATTTATCGATGTGGCCATGGTATGAGAACGATGAAGGTGTATTTATTCACAGTTCTTTTGGGTCAAATTTGGCAGAGGACAAACTCCCATTTGTATACCATGAGAATCACTTTGAAATTTTACATTGCGGTAAATGGAGAATATATTTCAAAGTGATCCAGAACCCAGGATCACCACCAAAATGTAATCAGTTGTTATTTCTGACACTCCCAACACATCCTGAAAATGTCATCAAAATCTATCCATAATTTTTTTTAGTTATCTTAACCCCCCCACCCCCCGGGTCACCACCAAAATCTAATCATTTCCCCATTGCCCCATTACCAACTTATCCTGTAAATGTCATCAAGATCTGCCCATACCTTTTTGAGTTATCTTGCTAATTAACATAACCTCCTTGGCGAAGGTAATTAATAAATAAGCTACACACAAACATTGTATAAACAAAAAAAAAAAATCCTACATGACCACACGCCTGATTGCGCAATGCCAGAGTTGAATTGGGTTATTCCACTGATGGCCTATTTTACATAACTGTAGTTACAAAGAAAGAGTCCCTTTATAGTTCTATTGTAAAATGTTAAGCCATAAACATAACTAAATTAACAAATTCTCATCTCATCTCCTGAAACCATTTTATCCTCACTAGGGTCAGAGGGGTCACTGGGGGCCTAGTCTAGCTACAACAGGTGAAGGCGGGGTACACCCTGTATGAGTCTCCAGTTCATCTCAGGGCTGAACATATATAGACAAACAATCACTCTCACATTCACACCTATGGACAATATTAATTAATCAATTATGTCTTTGGATGGTGGGAGAAAACCCACGCAGACATAAGGAGAACATGCAAACTCCACACAGAAAGGTCTGGTGTGGGAATAGAACCAGGGTCCGTCTTGCTGTGAGGCACAAGTGCTACCCACTGCAGCACCGTGCCTCCCCCAGTTTAGTGGATATGGACAAGAAATTTAGGGTAAGTATAAAAAAAAAAATAAAATTATAATTTTTTGTCACAATTGAGATAAAAAGTCGTCATTATGAGATAAAAAAAACACATAATTATGAGATTAGAAGTAAAAAAAAAATAATTTTACAAAAATTCTAAATTATGAGATAAAATCATAAATATGGGAAAATAAATACAGAATTATGAGAAAGAGTTGAAATTATGAGATAAACTTATGCCATGCTGCCCAAATGAAAAAAAAAAAAGCCTGCTGTTGGCCTGAAGACCTTGTGTCAACCATCGCACAAATGACAAAAAACATTTGTCAAAACGTACGAGTCATCATCAAACGTGAGCAAGGCCTTTATGAGCGACATGTGTGGTGTGCATTTGGTGATCCTCCCTCAAAGCTGTTAGTGTTCCTGGACGGACGGACAGACGGACCAATAGCATTTGTACATCCCTCTGCTGGGGTGACGGTGGACAATGTCACAAATGTATATTTTACCACAATGATGACATTAATTTTTCTTCTTATTAAAGACATGAACCTTTTGGGCGACGATGCATGTTTACAATTATTGACCAGCCAGGGTAAGATGTGTGGTAGAAAATGCTTTTGGAATATTAGCTTCACGCTTCAGAATCATCAACTGTCCAATCATAAGACAGTTAAGATGGTGAAGGCGTGTGTCGCTGTCCACAACGTCCTGGCAGCTACTGAAGGTGACAGGTACATACGAAATACCTTTGTGGACAGGACACAGAGACACCAGAGAGATTGAGCCCAGAGAGTGGAGGAGGAAGGAAACCTGAATATAGTCGAAAGACACGAGCAGCTGACTGACTTGATGTGTATCCTCCCCAGTTCTCTGTTTTACATTTGGGATGTGTAAATGACTAAATGACGTCTGTTTATTTAGGTACAAGATGAATCTAGATCAGTCCGAGAGCGCAGACCTCCATGAAGCGGCACAAGTTTGGATCCGTGGTTTGGATCTGGATGTTCCTAAACTACTGTTCCGTGTTCGCTAACGATTTATTTTAGCGGTTATTAGCAATCCCTTAGAGGGTTTTAAATAATTCAAAGATATTCTCGGTCCAGTTTTTGAGATATGGTCATTTAAATATTCGACCTCTGACGTTATGTAACATCGCACAATCTAATGTTAAATATGAAACACAAGATATTATCAGATTTAACTAAATATGTCAATAACCTTGCTTTAAAGTAAAGGTCATACATTTTGCAAATATACCATTCGCTTGACGTCATCGAGCCGATCAGTGTTATCTCATCTGACGTCTGAAGTTAAGATGAAGTGAATGAAAAAAACTGCCTCAATCTATCTGGTCTGGATTCTGAGATATCAACACTTATGTTTTTTGGGTGTTGACCTATGACGTTGACCTTTGACCTTTATAGCTAAAAAATGTAATGGTTTCTTCCTTGACACACTATCAATCATCTGTGAAAGTTTCATCGAAATCCGTCAATAACTTTTTGTGTTATCTTGCTGAAAAACAAACAGACAAAAAAACATAAGGTAACAAAAAGTCATACGATAAATATAGTGATGAACATAAATATTATATTGATTTAAATCTATATTCATTATTAATATTATTATTATTATAATACATTATACTAAATTTCAAAAATAATTGTGGTGTCCTGGTGTGTCCATACGTACTGTCCCACATTCTTTTTTAAACTTTTTTTATTCATGTGACTTATTCTGGAAAAGTCTTTCCACTGAAAAAACATCTTATCAGCGCAAAATATTTTTATCAAAAGTCAGACTTTTCATGAAACTGTCATTTCCGTAAGGAACATTTTTTATGCGGAAGTTATATTTGCACCATTTGAAGGTCAATGGAAAAGCAACTAGTAAAAGGGACTAAAACTGTAAGTCTGTTACATGTGTGTGAGGCTGTCGTCCTACACTAAGACTGAACAACAAACCACTGGAGGGAATTATTCAGCATTCCTTAGTTGTAAGCGAGTTTGTAGAGTATCTTTGATCAATCCACCCCCCAACTCCCCCAACCCAACACCAGTGTGTGTGTGTGTGTGTGTGTGTGTGTGTGTGTGTGTGCTTGTATTCTTATCTTTGTGGGGACATTGATCTGTTTACACAGTCACATCATTGAAATTTAATTCAATACCTCCTTGGCAGACCTCCCTTCATTTGAATGTGGGGGTCTGCCTTGGCGGAGGGTTACGCTCTCAGTGCTTTTCTAGGTTGCTTTGT
>CM035793.1:11080465-11095465 GCA_020466265.1 Siphamia tubifer
TCAGCCAACGGTATGGAAAAACATATTACTGCAGGTCATTTCTAATGAGCCATACTGTACATGTGCTGGAACATTCTGCATGTCTATGAGCGTAAACATGCCCATATATGTTTCTAAATAGGAACAGATGGCTTTGGTATTTAGCTTTGTGACGTAATAGATCTAAACATTTTGCTCTTGAATATGCTTTAAACCACAGGTTTTCAAATAGGGAGGTGGTCCTGCCCTGGGGGGGGGGGGGGGGGGGGGGGGTGGGGGGGTGTGAGAAGAAAAAAAAAACCTGACTAAAAAAGAAAAAAATGGGGAAACGTATAGTTAGCTAACTACAGTACATATGGTTAAATATCTACGGTACATGTGGTTAACTAACTACAGTACATGTAGTTAACTAACTACAGTATATGTGGTTTACTAACTACAGTACATGTAGTTAACTAACTACAGTACATGTGGTTAACTAACTACAGTGCATGTGGTTAACTAACTACAGTACATGTGGTTAACTAACTACAGTACATGTGGTTAACTAACTACAGTACATGTAGTTAACTAACTACAGTGCATGTGGTTAAACTAACTACAGTACATGTGGTTAACTAACTACAGTACATGTGGTTAACTAACTACAGTGCATGTGGTTAACTAACTACAGTGCATGTGGTTAACTAACTACAGTACATGTGGTTAACTAACTACAGTGCATGTGGTTAACTAACTACAGTGCATGTAGTTAACTAACTACAGTACATGTGGTTAACTAACTACAGTGCATGTGGTTAACTAACTACAGTGCATGTAGTTAACTAACTACAGTATATGTGGTTAACTAACTACAGTACATGTAGTTAACTAACTACAGTACATGTGGTTAACTAACGACAGTGCATGTGGTTAACTAACTACAGTGCATGTAGTTAACTAACTACAGTACATGTGGTTAACTAACGACAGTGCATGTGGTTAACTAACTACAGTACATGTAGTTAACTAACTACAGTGCATGTGGTTAACTAACTACAGTACATGTGGTTAACTAACTACAGTACATGTAGTTAACTAACTACAGTACATGTGGTTAACTAACTACAGTACATGTGGTTAACTAACTACAGTACATGTTGTTAACTAACTACAGTACATGTTGTTAACTAACTACAGTACATGTTGTTAACTAACTACAGTACATGTTGTTAACTAACTACAGTGCATGTAGTTAACTAACTACAGTACATGTGGTTAACTAACTACAGTACATGTTGTTAACTAACTACAGTGCATGTAGTTAACTAACTACAGTACATGTGGTTAACTAACTACAGTACATGTGGTTAACTAACTACAGTACATGGCAGGGGCAAAATCACATCTGAAGCGAAAATGAAAGAAAATATTAACATGTGTTAAAAGAGACGTTAAAACATATACATATGTGTAAATTTATTTTAAAATGTTAAAAACACAAAAAACTGTTTAAAAAAAGTAAAAACATGTACACACATGTTAAAATGTGTCTTATTTTTACTCTGTTTATTAAACAAAATATTTCAGATGTTTTCTCAATAATGTAATTTTTCCCCTTTTTTCACCAAAGATTTAAATAAATATAAAAAAAATTAAAATAAAATAAAATGAAATATAATACAATCTTCCCAAACTGAACATAAACAAAACCACAGAGTAACTTTACATTAGTGTTGCATCCATTAAATGGCTGCTCATCATAATCGGCCAATACTGCCCAAAAAAACAGCCCAATCTGTGATGGGGAAAAAATACACGCCGCCCAAGAAATCAAACACAACACTACTAGCGACCATTCTCAAACCTGCAAACACACCACGGGACAGGTGCACCTGTCCCGTGGTGTGTTTGCAGGTTTGAGAATGGTGCACCTGTCCCGGGACAGGTAACACCTCATCCTTAAAACGATATTTAAACACATATAGAGATAAAGATGTTTAAAAAAACGTGTTCAAGAAATAATAAAACTAACTAAAAATATTAAGATAAAGACAGGGGGCGTGGCTGCTTTTCAGTTGTTTTAGGGTAGCCTTACTATCCCACACTATAAAAAAAAAAAAACAGCTTTAAACACAAATGTCCTTCGTGTGGACTATTTCGTCCACCAGATGAATCCATCGTCCTTCCTAAACTCTGAAATACTTAGTTCCTCTGCTTTCTTTGTTGGTCTCTGTTTTCTAGCATTAAACAGTGAGTAATGATGGCTGACATCATCTCTGGCGGCGAGTGCTGACTAATTGGCCAGAGTGATTTGATTTCATTAGATGTTTTTCCTTCAGGGTATTCCCTGTCCTCTGCCTCCATTCTGACTGATACTTATCATTGTTTTCATGGAGCAGCATATTGTCTTTGTTTTATAATTGTTTTTGTCTTATTGTATTCATGATAGGGACGAACAAAGTGTGTTATTCACTGGCTGCTTGGAAACACTCCTGAAATTAGCGCTCATGATTTGTGGTTTGTGCAGTGAAATCTGAAAAGTAAATAATGTTAAAAGTTGTGATTGTGCGATATTAGAAAAACTGACTTTTTTTTTTTCTTAACCCTGCGATATGAAAAAATACTCAGGAGTTTATAAGAGCTGCCAACGTAAACGGTCAAACAGATTAGCAAAATAAAATAATAATTAAATAAAAAGAAATGAATAAATAAAAGACAAAAATAAAATGATAATAAATAAATCAAATTAATTCAGAAAAATAAATAATAAGTAAGTAAATACATTTAAAAAAAGACAAATAAAATGCAAAATAAATACAAAATGAAGATAAATGAATAGCATAACTAAAAAACAATTCAATAAAAATAAATGAATAAAAAAAGACATACAAATTCAATAAATAATGAATAAAATAAAAAAAAGAATTAATTAAATTAAAAAATGATTAAAAAAATAAATATATATATATATATATAATGAAATAAACACAATTTAAAAGACAATTAATTAAAGAATAAATTAATAAAAATTCATACAAAATATAAAATAGAATAATTGAATAAAAAAATACATTTTTAAAACAACAAATACATTAAAAAATGCTAAAAATTAAATTTAAATAACTGCAGGATCTGCAGTTTGACGCTTGCGCACACGCACATTGTGATGTCGATGCTCAAACAATATATTGTGCAGCTCTACGATCAAGCCATGACTGGTTTTGTTAATTGCTATCATGTAAAATGTTTATCTCAGGATACCTCTGGCATATTACACATGTGCTATGGGGACACTAATATTCCACTGGAATGTCTCTACTTATTGTGTAGATGCTCGAGGTGTTTGTGTTCGAGGAAACAATAAAGGCTGATAAACGAAGCTGTGCTTTAGATTCACTAACAGTCATGAGAGGCTTTTTCCTGCTCTCATCTCTCTTCCTCTCCCTTTGACATTCCTTTTCTTCTTTCCCTTTTTTCTTTGGTGGGAGCTACTGTAAAAGCTACACTGAGCTAAAATGATTATAGTAATGGACCCCCCCCACCCTCCCCACCACCACCTCTACCACCAGCAGAACCTCACTCTTATTCTCATTCATCGTCACTTCTCTGTACATTTTGTTCTGTACATTTAGCGTGGCCCCAGGGATGCCCTCGCTCTGTGATGTAATGCAATCACACCTTTCATGTAAGTGCACAGAAGAGAGAGAGAGAGAGAGAGAGAGAGAGAGGAGAGAGAGAGAGAGAGAGAGAGAGAGAGAGAGACAATAAAGGCGTGAGAAAGTAAGGAGAGGCAGAAAAAGGATGTGTGGGTGGCAGCTAGTGGGAAGTGATCACATCAGAGGATGATAATTACCTGCAGACATGATGGAGATGTCATGCAAATGAGATCATTTATAGTTTTTCCTCTCAATCAAGTGACCTGTATAGTCAGTACATTTACATGTACTTAGAAGTTCAAATTATTGCTGTACGCTGATAAAGGACTTAACCAGAGTTTCCCAGTTAAGTTACATGTCAGCAAGAGAAATTTGAATTGTTATTCCACTCACAGACACTGGGTGGTGCTACACAGCCTTTTCGTGTTAGCAAGCTTCCGGTTGGCACCATAGAAAAAGAACAATAACCAAACAAAAGTGGTGGATTTGAAGTAGATATAGTAGAAAGAGGACAACAACACCCATAGAAAATATAAACCACAACCATGAATATATAAACCACAACCATGAATATATAAACCACAACCATGAATATATGGACCACAACCATGCAATAGCTCAGTATATTTCGTAAATATTATTAAATTGTTTGTTGTGGCTTTTATTGTTAGGCTTGGGTGATAAACATATACATGTACAGTTACTGACATTTACTACAATAACTGACATCATTTTAATAAATAAATAAAAAAGAAAATACAAGTATTTTTGTCCATTTTGTTTTGAGTCTTGAGGTTGAGTCTCCTGGACTGGTCTGATCCAGTCCACACTTGTCCTATCCACAGAGGACACAACATATGACAACCATTACCAGATACTGTAGGATAAAAGTTGTTTTACATTAGAATTACTCTCAACAGTTTGTAATTATTGTAAAAAAGAACTTGCACCGTTACACAGTGGTAAATATTGTACTGTTATAACTTTCTTTGGAATGAGCTGGAAGATAGTTTTGTAAATAAACAACACATGTCATCAAATATAATGAACTAATCTCAGTTTTATCTTTGGATTTTAATGTAAAATATTTTGTCTGATTTGTTTAGTTTTGGCCAAAATGTATTTTTAGCTCAGTGGTTTATAAAAAATGATTCTGGATTACTTGTTTAATTTACATGTATTTACAGTGGAATAAAAGCAGCAGAAAGTACAGTCTGTGTCTCCAGTGCAGAATCTCTAAATGTCCAGAGGTGTTTTAATGGATGGTGTGTCTGAAGTTCATGATGACAAACACTTTTTTTTTTTCTCAGGAAGAGTTGAGCTCAGTTCAGTAACTTCAGCTTTTAGTGAGATGGATGGTGTTGGCCTTTATGGTGCCTGGGAAGTCCTTATGCTCAGACCTATGGAGACTTAATTGCTTTTACGACCAGACTGTATGATAAAGTGCCATCGTTCTCACCCCCTCGTCCTACAGTTTTCTCTGTCTCTCAGTGTCATTGTTTTTTTCAGCTTTTCCCTTGTTCTCTTTTTCAACTCTTTGTCAATTTTCATTTTCATCGTTGCTGTCTGTCATTTCCCTCACCACTTTATCAAACTCTCTTCTTTCTTTTAAACTTTTCTCTCCAGTTCCCAGGTCTATTTTTTTTTTAACTTTAATTTAACAGACAAATGCAGACAAATTAGAAAAAGGGAGAAAAAGAAGGAAGAAAAAAGAAAAAGGACAGAAAAAAAACTGTACTTGTTACCTACTTTCCTATCTGCTCATTTGTTGTTGTTGTTTTGTTTTTTTTTGTGTTTGTTTTTTGTGTTCTGTTTTGTTTTTTGTATATATGTACATGTGTAGTACTTCAATTATCATCATTTTTGTACTATGCACTATATTGCTATAAGATGAATTCCGGTTATTGGGGAAGTGAAGAAGGGGTAGGATTAAATAAGTTTATGCTTCATCCTACTCTACTCCTTTTTGGACATGTCATTGTGTAGTATTATTATTACTATTATTGTTGTATTGATTATTGTTGCACTCTGCGCATGTTTGAAAATAAATCATTCAAATCCAAATCAAATCAAACAGATGATATCGATGTGATATTTACAGTAGAACCTGAGCGATATGGGATTTCTGGGGCAGATTGTGTGCATGTGTTTGTGTGGATGATAGGCTTTACTCTTCCTCTGACTCTCCATGCAGTGCACACATGCACACAGGAGCAGTGAGGGAAAAAGCTAATAAAACACCTACATAATGACCAATGTCGATTAATCACCTGAGGCTCTAATTACAGCACGTGCTTCTTTGATTTTTCATGTCGAGGTGTGTCAGTTACCTGGTCTTAGATACCAGTGAAAGATATATTTTTTTAAATTTTATTTATTTTAATACAAAACAAGTCAGGTAAAACACATTTTCACACATGATAAATACACTGCTTGACCGAAGCTTATTTAGCCACCATTACCAGTACCTAAACAAGAAAAAAAACGAACAAAATAATAACAACAACAACAACAACAAAAGAAGCCCACAATGCAAATGTAAAAAACTAAAACAACTGTCTAAATAGAACACCCCCCCCCCCCCCCCGAAAAAAAATAAAAATAAAAAATAAATAAAAAATCAAATAGACGTGGTGGTAGGGTGGTGGTCCACCATATTTAAAAATGAAAAGTTGACAAGAAATATAAAATTATATCCATTGTGTTATTTTACAACATTTATTAACAATAACAAAAATGCACAGTCTGAAATACACCTTATTCACCTTTAATAAATAAATGTCAGTGACAGAATCCACAAAGTAGGATAAGTGGAATAAAGATGTTATTGTTTTATTTTTTTCTTATTGAGTCTTGATTATTTATTTAATAGAAAACAAGTCAAGGAAGTGTAAAGGTTACATATATACTGTATTATATAGATATTTAAATATATATTCAGAGCCAGGCTATGTACTATGTACATTCAAATTAACATAAGTGTATGTGTATACATTTGTTAAAATAAATAAATAGAGATGCTTAGCCTGGTGGTCCACTAGGTCTATAATGCATTTTTGTGTGTGTGTGTGTGTGTGTGTGTGGGGGGGGGGGCACATGACTTAATTCTGTGTCGCTTCGCCACAAATTAGGGGAGTGTTTATGGGAAACACTGAACCTTGTGATAGTCAAAGCCACAGTACTGGACAGTCACCGTCCACATTTCGGATCATTAGGTGTCGTGCAGGTGTTGTGTGTTCCACAGACAAACAGGACACACTACAGACACAGACAGTGGGCTCTTTACACAGCTCCTCTTCTTCCTGAAGTTAATGCAGCTCCTTTGTTCCCTGTCTTATATTATTGGACAAAGTGATTACTCCAGGTGTGTCTAAACCACAGTCAATGGTCAGACACACCTGGATTAATCAGTTAGTAAAACAGGGAACAAAGGAGCAGCATTAACTTCAGGAAGTAGAGGAGCTGTGCAAAGAGTTTGTTAGACTCTGGTGTTTAGTTTAATCCAGGTCATTGCAGGTCATCTGTGCTGTTCATACACTGTTTTCACCCATTATGGGATGTCGTTGAGTCAAAAAAATATTGACAGCAAACTTGAAATCCTGCTTGCCTGTAGTTTGTTAACAATAATGATGATAATGTTAAAACAAACACTTTTGCTTTTGGTGGTGCAGTGGTTAGCACTCGTGGTTCAATTCCCACACCAGACCTTTCTGTGTGGAGTTTGCATGTTCTCCTTCAGTTTCCTCCCACCATCCAAACACATGCACTGATAGGTTAACTGGTTAATCTAAATTGCTCATAAATGTGAGAGTGATTGTTTGTCTATATATGTTGAACTGGAGACTCATCCAGGGTGTACCCCGCCTTCATCCATTGTAGCTGGATTAGGCCCCCAGTGACCCTAGTGAGGATAAAGTGGGTTCAGATGATGAGACTTTTGCTTTTGGAATAGCATTGGTATTGGCAGATATCCAAATTCAGTTATCGAGATCGGATTGGAAACGAAAATGTGTGGATTGTTTCATGCCTAATGGCAGCAGACACATAATATACAGTAAATAAAACAGTGTATATATATATATATATATATATATATATATATATATATATATATATATATATATATATATATATATATATATATATATATATATAGGGCATTATACTGTACAATCCACATTATCCGACAGCTGTGTGATACTGGAACAGCAACTCCCCCTCAATATGTGGTAATTATCCAGATAACAGGTGGTGTTGGATTTGACAGGAGGCAAATCCAAATTTAAGGATATTAGACATGATTTCAAAAGGTGATGGAGACAGACTAATTTCTTACCTTTAAAAAAAAAATCTATATTAAAACCCATATCCTGACATTCATATCAGTGTCTGTGTTTTGTATTGTGTGTCATTTTTAGGAGACATTCTAAGTCCTGCCTTTATACGTTACCCTCTAGGACCCTATTTCATAAAAATAAATGTGTACAGTGAGACAATTTTTACGTCCTCGACCGACAGACTTCCCTATTGTGAAGGTGCTGTGTCTGTCTGTGTCTGTGTCTTTGTTTTCCCACCTCAGAAACCTTCGTCGTTGTTCTCCAAGATAAAGAAGTGACAACGATTACAAGTATATGGATGTTGAGAGAACAGAATATGTCGTGTCTTGGCCACCAGAACTGATTACAGAGATTCCACACAATGCTCATGTTCTCACAACAAGCACTGTGGCTTTGGGCAAATATATGTTGAATTACGATGTGTCAAACAGCATGTTACAGAAGGGACTGATGCTACAGTAAGAAGGTACAGAAGACAGGTGTCAAACATAAGGCTCGGAGTCCATCAAGGGTTCCAGTAGAATCAGAATCAGAATGGCTTTATTTGTCATTTTATGTATCCAAGGACACATCAAAATGAAATGAGAATGAATAACAATGAAGATATTAAGTGCAAAACGTATTTTAATTTAGGTTCTACATACAGAATAATTAGATCTGAATTGGGTCAGAGCAGTAAAATATGATGATAATGACCTATAAATAATAAAAACTGCAGATTTTAATATAAAAAAGTCAAATTATGTGAAGATGTTTATGTTAACAAACCATCCTTTTGCAAAAACCTAAATAAATACCTGAACAAATATGAACCAGCTGAAATATCTGAAGAGAACCAAGTATAATTTTAGAAATACTCCGCCCGTTACTAAATATTTTGTGTCTTTGTAATTGAAATATAAGTTGTTCTGTACATGATAGACTGAGGCAGAAAATTGTTAAAGTTGTACTTAGATTTTTTTGTGGCTGTTCTATATAGATTATATGTTCAAATTTTCTAAGTGAAACCCCCAGTAAAGATGTCTTACACTATAAAATTGCAGAAATGTTTTGATATAAATGTTACTAATACAAAGTAGACAGTTCTGTGTTTCAGTTGCATTGCTAAGGTTTAATCTTAAGTTGCTCCCTTTTCCTTACAGCTGTTCCATTCGGGGGGTTTCCACAGTGAATCATCTTTCATTTAACCCTCTCCTCTGCATCCTATTCTCTCACACCAACAACTACCTTTATGTCTTCTTTCACTACATCCAAACATCTGGTCTTGGGTCTTTCTCTAGACCTCTTGCCTGCTAGTTCCAACCTCATCATGCTTGTACTAATATATTAACTATCCGTCCTCTGTAAATCTTCAAACCATCTCAGCCTGATCTCTCCAGCTGCGTTTCTATTACACTTAGAAATTTGCAAAATGTAAATACTATTATAAAAGACTGGTAATGGACACACCCGAATTTCGGAAAAAAAAAACTTCACTCAAATATCGATAAAAACTTTCCATATTCTAATATATCGCAAAAGCACAATGGAAACACTTTTCCACAATTATACGTCACTGGATGTGATGTACATGGTCATGTGATCACTTCTCTCGGAGTGAAAATGGCGTGAAACACATGGACAGAAGAGGAGACGGAGACTTTTCTCCAAATAATTCACGAGAAAAACATAGCTACAATTTTAGACAGAAAACAGCAGCGAAATGCAGCGTGTTATCACAACATCGAAAAGTCCATCAGCGGTGAAATCTTGTGGGATGATATTTCACAAGATTTACGACACTCCTGCCTAGAAACGCGTTCAAAGCGCAAATATACTTTGTCGAAACTTTAGGAATGTCGCTATTTTTTTGTGCAAAAAAATGTAATGGAAACGCAGCTTCTGACGAGTGTAATGTTTATGGTTGTCAGCCACAACCTGTTTTGGAGTCAATTATTGGGAACACGTCATACCACAGGATAATCTTATGAAATTAAATAATCTAGTGTTTACTGTCTTTTGTTGGAAAGGGGGACAATTAAGACGAAAACACCCCAATTAGTTTAAGTCACTCTTTAGAATAGAATAGAATAAAATAGAATAGAATAGAATAGAATAGAATAGAATAGAATAGAATAGAATAGAATTGAATAGAATAGAATACCCACTTTATTGTCAAACAGAAAATACACTAACTGGTACGAATTATGAATGAAATTTCGCTGCATATATATAATTGTGGGATCAAGAAAGCACCTGTATTCTATTCTATTCTATTCTATTCTATTCTATTCTATTCTATTCTATTCTATTCTATTCTATTCACACATGCAGAACTATATATGTATACCCATATACACCCACACACATTTATCTGTGAAGAAGCAGCAGCAGTTTTCCTGCAGTGACGCAGAAATGTGACAACAGTATTACATGGAAAACATTAAAAGCATCAACAGTTACAATTCACAGTCAACCATGAGTGCAGCTGCCCAGAAGGAGTATTATGAATGGAAGTCTGACGGCTTGAGATATGAAACTGTTGCAGTACCTAACTGTGAATCTATTGAACCTCCTCCAAAAGGGGAGCAGGAAAACGGTCGATGGTGTGGACGTATGGAGTCTTTGATGATGTTGCAGGTTCTCCTGAGACAGCGTCTGTGTGCAACATCCTGGACAGATGGAAGACAAGTCCCAGTGGTCTTCTCTACCATCCTCCCCACCCTCTGTAGGAACTTTTTACCTGAGGCTCCTCTTGCAGCTGCCAAATTAGATGAAGATGCAACTGGTCAGCAGGCATGATATAGTGCTTCTATAGAAGGTGGTGGGGATGGGAGGGGCCAGCTGTGCTCTTGTTTGACCAGAGATGGTGTGTGTGATGACCAGTCCATCTGTAATGGCCACTCACATATTTCGTGTTGCTGACCACCATCACTACTGATGAGAAGTGAACACATGAAGTCCATGATCAACTCCTTGGTCACAACATTCAGGATGATATTGTTTCATACCACACCTAGTGTTGGGTAATGAAAGGGTTTTGTTTGGTTACTAAACGGTTTTTAAATCAGGACTTCAAAAAGAATAAAAACTTTTTTGTAGTAGAATCGGGTAGAAGTAATACAAGTAGAAACATGACTAAAGTCTCTACTCCAGGGGTCTCAAACTCATTTTCTTCAGGGGTCACATTCAGCCTGATTTGATCTCCAATGGGTGTGAACAGTAAAATGAAAATATAATAACCTATAAATAATGACAACAAATGTTTGTCATTGTTTTAGTACAAAAAAAACCCCATTCAGTTATGAAACTGCAAAAAAAAGTTACATTTCATAAGGAAAATAAGGGAAATTTAACAATATTCTGCCTCAATTTCAATCATTTCTTTGTGTTTTATCACAGATCAGTTGTACAAAGACAACAAACTCTTAGTAACAGAAGCAGAAAATGGTTCAAATTATGTCAAATTTTCCAGGTTGTTCACATTGGTTCAGGTTATTCACATTTTATTGTTACAAGATAGTTTGTAAATATAAATATTTTCATAATTTAATATTGTTTTTTGCTGTCAAACAATGACAAAAATGTGAAGTTGTCATCATTTATAGGCAAAGAAAAAAAAAAGAAGAATATATGGAATCATTTAATAGGTTATTATGCTCTTCAGCCCACAGACCACATTGGAACCACTGGCGGTCTGCATTTGTTCCCCGGGCCACATATTTGAGACCACTGCTCTACTCAGTCCTAGTGTCTTGCTTTGTCTATTCTCTGTCTGTTCATGGACACAGCTCCCTCCTGTCCTCCTTTGACCAACAGTAAACTGGTCACCTGTAAGTAACCAGCACTGATGGTGTTTGTTATTAACCCAAGCCTCGACCAATCAGGTGTGAGGTTTTCTGTTGTGATTTACACGGTTGTTTTGGCACACGCTCGGCAACCCAGACAAACCATTAAGAATTAATTGATTATGGTTTGCATATAATTATATTGGAAATAACTCATACATGGTTACCTTGCAGATATCCCATTGTTACTATTATTATTTTTATTATTATCATCATTTTTGTACTATGCACTATATTGCTGTAAGATGAATTTAGGTTATTGGGGAAGTGAAGAAGGGGTAGGATTAAATAAGCTTATGCTTCATCCTACTCCTTTTCAGACATGTCATTGTTATTATTATTATTGTTGTATGGATTATTGTTGCACTTTGCACATGTTCGAAATAAATCATTCAAATCAAATCAAATCAAGCATAATTATATTGAAAATACCCCATTGTTATTTTAAAACATACAAGGAATCCATTCATTTTTCTCTTTCATCTTCATTAGTTGTGCTTGTGTTCATTTCTACAGCAGCAGCTACACTTCAGACTTCCTTCAGGACTTTTCTCTATAGCTCTATCACACGCTGTATTTATTTAGCGTCGCATAAACAGCTGAATGTAGCATACTGTGATTTCCTGGATGTTCTAACAAAGGCACATAGGCTTTGGTTGAGAGATTTGAATGAAACAGAAGAGGATAAATTCCATCAGCTAGAACTCAATACTTAGATTTACAAACATTATCTTGTAAATCCCAACACAACTTACAATTACTGCCATCTTCTGTCTCTACTTTTTATTGAGTCACGTATTTCGAGTGAACAGATAGTAAAATACATGCCCATACCATGACATGTGAAGTAATTATCCATAGTAAAACAAAAGAATTGTGTTCTATGGAGTAGTTTATATCAAGGCCCAAAGGAAAAAAATAAAGAAATAAAATTTTAAAATAAATATATATATATATATATATATATATATATATATATATATATATATATATATATATATATATATATATATATAATGACAGCAGATAACACAAATAATGTAAAAAAAAACCAACACTTTCAGACATTTTTTTTAGATGCAGAACAGTTTGTGAGTCATGTTTTCATTGTCATACTGTATGTGTGTGTGTGTGTGTGTGTGTGTGTGTGTGTGTGTGTGTGAGAGAGAGAGAGAGAGAGTTAGTGATGACGTACTTCATCCGAGCTAATTTAGACAGATAGATATTTTAATTATTTGGTCATGTCAGCAGTAAAAAAAAGAAAAAAAAAAGAAATATGTAGTATGCACAATAAAAGTAAAATAAGATGATAACACATTTCAGTATGCACATTAAAGCTGCACAATATATTGTTTGAGCATCGACATCGCAATGTATGTGTGCGCAATAGTCACATGACAGCTCTTACAATTATTTTTATTGCATTTTTTATTTATTTGTATATATTTTCATTCATTCATTTTATTTGTCTTTTTTATTTATTTATTTTGTTATTTTTTCTATTTACAATTTTTTATTAATTTATTTTTAGTTATTTATTTATTTATTTATTCATTTCAGCTACCAGAAGGATGACACTGAAATGTATGTGTTTTGTGGGGACCTCTAATCTGTTTGACCTTTTGTGTCAGCACCACACAGCTGTTTTATACTCCTGAACATTTTTTCATATTGGAATATATATCATTAACCTGACTTATGTCATCTGCTACGCTCACAGTAGCTTTACTTCAAAACAAAGGAGTCAATCAGTATCACAGGGTGGGACTGGTGTGACATAAAGCAGAAGCGACGGCAGTGTCGTCTTTTCAGATACGCAACAATGGCAGCGTGTGTTAGGTATCTGAGGGTCCATATAGACTGGACTATTTCCTGTTCATTCCTTAAAAGATGAACAGAGGACGACTTTGGAAGTGTTTGTTAATGGAAATGATGTGTTCGCTCTTCTTCCGTTTGGCAAGAGTTTGATCTACCACAACATGGTTCCACTGGTCGATATAGAAATAGTACCAGTGCAGAAGCCTATGGTTATTGTGGTACCCCCCCCCGCTAAAATGGTAATTCATGCTTATATCTCATTTACTAATTCAGTGTTTTCTATCATTCATCAACAGGATGTGAATTAAACTCAGGCACATCTGCTTAGTCCTGGAGTTAAACACGTGTCATTATTTCCATATTTGACACTTTGCTTAGTGTTACACTGTTTAATCAACATGTCGATGTTATGCATAATTCACATGATATAATCTCAGCAATAATTCAGTGCTACTCTCTGGTGGGATATGATACAGTATTGTAATAGCTTTGGATAGGAAACTTCCTGTACACATGACAGAGCAACACAATGGCTGTATGTAACTGTAGGCAGTGTTGATTGATAAGTGTGAAATGACATTATAATAATATAAACACCAAGGGAAGAAATAACTGTCATCGTATCATATTCATAAAATCGGCCGATATTGCGTAAAAATAGCCTGATTGGCGATCGGAAAAGCATGCCGATCAAAAAGCTGATCACGTAAATTACTAGCGACCATTTTCAAATTGAACAGGTGCATCTTCGCACCAGCAATTAGCAGATCAAGTTTTTTGGTGATCGTTATTGGTGATCAGGCCAAAAAATGCTGATCGGTACATCAGTATTTAAATCTGAAGTGTGAACCTTCTCAGACTCGGTGTAAAATTGGTTTGTAAATGTAGAAGTATAAAGTAAAATGAATTTACTTACAGATATAGAGCCTAATAATGCACTTTATGTGTATCTGTTTGAAGGTAGATGGATTATGATAGCTTGTTATTTGAAATCATTTAGTCATTGGTTGGGTTGCGTACTGAAAGTCCATATAGGTACAGAACCAGGACAGACATTAATGGTAGTAACCAGACTGAAATCTAACATGAATTTTGGAACCATATTTCAGTTGTTTAATTATACCCTCTGTCCACTGTTAACAGAAACATCGATAAGTCAAAGGTGAAAAGGTCAAATGTATGGTTAACCCTTTAACTCCTGAGACTTTAGCAGTTCCACAGTAAAACAAATAAATAACAACAGCCAAAGTGATACATAATAATGAAAAAAATAAATAAATAAACCAACAAAATAAGACGTAATAAGACACAAATGGATCAAAATGGAAGAAAATTACTAAAAAAAACCCCCAAAATGTACAAAAATAAACAAAATAGGCAACAAAAAACTAATAAATATTT
>CM035793.1:11100465-11180465 GCA_020466265.1 Siphamia tubifer
AGTTACTCTACAGTTACTATACAGTTACTATACAGTTATTATACAGTTACTATACAGGTACTATACAGTTACTATACAGTTACTCTACAGTTATTATACAGTTACTTCACAGTTACTCTACAGTTATTACACAGTTACTATACAGGTACTATGCAGTTACTCTACAGTTACTATACAGTTACTCTACAGTTACTATACAGTTACTCTACAGTTATTATACAGTTATTATACAGTTACTGTACAGTTATTATACAGTTATTATACAGTTACTATACAGTTACTATACAGTTACTATACAGTTACTGTACAGTTATTATACAGTTTCTCTACAGTTATTATACAGTTACTATACAGGTACTATACAGTTACTATACAGTTACTCTACAGTTACTATACAGTTACTCTACAGTTATTATACAGTTACTATACAGTTACTCTACAGTTATTATACAGTTACTATACAGTTACTATACAGTTACTATACAGTTACTCTACAGTTATTATACAGTTACTATACAGTTACTATACAGTTACTCTACAGTTACTACACAGTTACTATACAGTTATTATACAGTTACTCTACAGTTACTCTACAGTTACTCTACAGTTATTATACAGTTACTCTACAGTTACTCTACAGTTATTATACAGTTACTATACAGTTACTATACAGTTACTCTACAGTTACTATACAGTTACTATACAGTTACTTCACAGTTACTCTACAGTTATTATACAGTTACTATACAGTTACTCTACAGTTATTATACAGTTACTATACAGTTACTATACAGTTACTCTACAGTTACTCTACAGTTATTATACAGTTACTATACAGTTACTCTACAGTTACTACACAGTTACTATACAGTTATTATACAGTTACTATACAGTTACTCTACAGTTACTCTACAGTTATTATACAGTTACTCTACAGTTACTCTACAGTTACTCTACAGTTATTATACAGTTACTATACAGTTACTATACAGTTACTCTACAGTTACTATACAGTTACTATACAGTTACTTCACAGTTACTCTACAGTTATTATACAGTTACTATACAGTTACTCTACAGTTATTATACAGTTACTATACAGTTACTCTACAGTTATTATACAGTAACTACACAGTTACTCTACAGTTATTATACAGTAACTACACAGTTACTCTACAGTTACTAACCCTGTAACTAAATAACTAAGTTGGATGTCAAAATGTTGGATGTCACAAAATATTTCTGATTAACTCTTAGTGTTAACACTCAGTATCGTGATGGTTGTAAAAAAAAATTCTGAAGGTGGTAAAAAAAAAAAAGATGGTATTAAATGGTAGTAAATTTATAGTAGAGCTCAGACCTTCCAGGATTTTGCGATGTTGCGATTTGCTACTTTGACACAAATTCAACCATTTCCTGTGAATTCAGAGCCATGTTGCAATTTTAACCAATCACTGCGACTTTGCCGCAAAATGTGGCCAATCATTTGCAACATCCTGAGCTGCTCCTTCTGCCTTTTTCTGTTTATTTTACAGTACGAAGCAACGTCCAGCAGTTCACATTTGATGACCAAAATAATGCACTAGTACCAACAGGTACATTTGGAAGAGGACTTTTTGCTCCATTTTTGTCATCCAGGTAATATTTTATTTGTCATATTTGAAACGTCTTAATATCAGTGTCTTTGTCAGAGAAACTGCCTCTACTACACAGTACACAGTACTAGTAATAATGTGTTTTTTTGACTGGCTTAGACATTTATATTATAATTTATAACTTCATGTAGTGTTGTGAGGTTATATGACCTTTAACCTTTGAACCATGTGGAAAAATGTGAGGCATTGTAAAGCCCTTTGGCCACCCACCTGTGTATAAAATGCAGTCATTTACCATTTTTAGAATCGTTGTAAGCATTTATTTGCCATCTCAGTAAAAGGTAGTTTTAAGGACCATATCATAATGACTTTGAATGAATTTTCCAGTAACTAAATATTTGAAATATTACTTAATTTTGATTACAAACAGGGAAAATCACAACTGTTTATCGTGACTTAAAAATCACTGCAACTTTCATTGTAATTTTTTGGAAAAGCTCATGCAACATCAGAAATTTTAGGATGAAACCATTTCAAAAAAGGCCCACGACTGAGAGCTGTGTGTGGAGTCGTCACATCGCAGGTGTTACAATTATTTTAATTGTATTTTAATTTTTTTTTAATTTGTATATATATATATATATATATATATATATATATATATATATATATATATATATATATATATATATATATATATATATATATATATATTATTGATTAATCTTTTTTTTTTTAACTTTTTTGTGTTCATTTATTTTTATTTACTTTCTTTCTTATTTAATTATTCACTCATTCATTATGTAATTAATATATTTGTTTAAAATGTTTATTTATTTATTTTTAATTGTTACATTTAATTATTTCAGGTACAGGAAGGAAGATACTGAAACATATGTTTTTTTTATTTGTAGATATTTTAGTTTTATTAATTAATTCACTTTTTTAAACCTTTTTTTAATTTACTTTTTTTCTTTCTTTCTTATTTATTTATTCATTCATTCATTTATGTAATTTATGCATTTATTTGGAATTTTTATGTATTTATTTTGAATTATTACATTTAATTCTTTCAGCTACAGGAAGGATGATACTGAAACATATGTTCTGTGTCGGCCATTAATCTGTTTGACCGTTTGCGTTGACACCACAGCTGTTACATGTATATACTCCTGAGTAGTTTTTCATATCACAACATATATTGCAGGGTTAAAAAAAAAAAAATGACAATGTCAGTATTTTTCTAACATCACCCAGCCCTTGTGTAATATACACCACATATTAAAGTGCCATCTTTCTAGACAAATCCATTTTATTTAATGTATTTCTGACCTGCCATATCCTTGAATGTTAACAGTAGTGGCTGCTGTAAATGGTGTAAAAGGCTGCAGTTATTCTGTAAAGATGTAATGAAGTCTATTCCTCAACATCTCTCTTCTCTCAGAGCAACAGCAGCACTAATTAATCTACATTAATCCTTTAATAGAAATCCATGTCTGTGAGTCAGAGGAGCTGAACTCAGACACACGTTCACACACACAGACACATATTGTTTCCTTCACACAAACACACACACACACACACACACACACATCTACACACTGGCTTTACTGTACGATCCACAGCCACTGTGGACCATGTGTCATGTGTGGACGACACATGGGTCCACTTTTGGTAGATAATTGTATTCTAAAATGAAGCTGGAGTTAGTGAATTATTGAAACGCCTGGCCTCTTTTCTCTGTTCTGCCCCCCCCACCCCCACCCCCACCCCTCCCTCTCATCAGATCTGTCTTTTTTTTCCATCCACATTCTTATAACTGTCTTCTCTCTGTCTCTCTCTCTCTCTCTCTCTTTTTTTATTGTCTTCTGTTAAGTCTAAGTGGGTAGGGAGGAGACTGATTTGTGAAGCTGTATTTTGCCGTGTGTCTTTGTGTGATTTGACGGGTGTTGGTTAATCCAGAGTTGTCCTTGGAGACAGATTTGGCCCATATCACAGACTGCTATTACTGGCTCTAAAAATCTCCTGTGCATTTAGACAGTGGTTATTTACTGTGCTGTGGAGTCATCTCTGCTCCCTTAGTGTTCTCCACAAGCAAACAGAGGACGTCCCGGAAACTGACTTTGAAGATGTAACTAGGGCCGCACGATATTAGAAAAAAAAACTATTATTTTATTTGATTATTATTTGACAAATGGTCAAACAGATTAGTTGTTTCAGTTTCAATGGTTTTATTTGTCTTTATTTTTATTTTAGGAATTATTTTTGGTATTTATTTTATTAATTTATTCTACGGCCCTCAAGAACGTCCCGTTCACTTTGAATGACGTCAGCGGGCGGATTTTTTTCAATAACCGCCCGCTGCGCCGTTAACGCCCGCTGCCCATTCATTGCACTGTATAATTGACACCAAAGTTGAATCTAATCTAATATTTCAGTGGGTTTTTTTTACCTTATTTTATGGCCCTCTACAATGTTGCGACAGCTCCCATTCACTTTGAATGGACGTTCCCTGCATTCTGCGGGTGGATTTTTTTCGATAACCGCCATTAACACCTGCTGCCCATGGCAACGAGTTTTGTCACTTCAGATTCACTGTACCATATCACTCCGCAGGTAGTTCGGCCACTTTTAAAGTAAATATTAGCTTGGTTGTAACTGCTAGCTTATCCAGTGTTAACCTATCCTGATGTAATCCTGACCGTAGTCAGGAAATCAGGGGAAATCACCGTCCTCATCTCGTACAGAATCTCCAGGGCCGTAAAGTATGTATTTTACCCCGGGGTTAACTCCTCTATGCTGGTTTTTATAAAACAAGGAGCCGTTTCAGTGAGCTTCATTTTCAGTATTTATTTGCAAGAATGGGACAACACCTGCTCCAGTCGACCTGACTGTGTACATCCTTCTCTCTCTTTTCTCTGCCTAAAACTCTCTGCACCCCCTTCTCTCTGCCCCACCTATTTCACAACACTAGTCTGTTAGAGTAGTGACAATAATAAACTGTAATAACCAGTAGAATAAGCGGGATAATACATGGAACATGAGTTACTATCGAAAAATATTCCCTTTTATTATGCGTTATCCCTTGCTTATTTAATTTCTAATGGATTTATTATTATTTTGTATTTATTTATTCATTTATTTTTAGTAATTTTTTAAATGTTTTTTTAATGAATGCATTAATGAATTTATTTATTTATTTTTACCACCACCGTTATGGATTAGGCCCCCAGTGACCCCTGTGACCCTAGGGAGGATAAAGTGGGTTCAAATAACGGGCTGTAGTGATTCAGAGATGATGGGCTTCTCTGTTATTATTCTATTGTTTGGTATCACATATCAATACTGGGTTCCAGTTCAAAAATAAACCTGTCCATATTGCAGTATGAGGATGTTGTGGTTACAAGCAGACCAGGTTCTGTCATGTTTGTTTTTAGTTTTTTAGTTTTTTTACATCAGGACTTGATGAATGGTGCCCTTTTAGCTTGTTCTACAGGGAATGCATGTTATGCTGAGCATGTCAAATAGCAGCAAATGTGTCTTTTTTGCAGATGTTTTATTTTCTGCGAACTACTCGTTACCATTTATATCTGTGTATTTATGAACATTCCTGTAATTGCATTTAAATATTTTTTCTTGACTCAGTGTTAAAAAGAAATACATCATTTCTTTCATTGTAAGCAGTAAATAATGACTAAAAAAAACATCAGAAGTAAAGGTTTGTATTTTCAACAGTACTTATACAATCTTCAAAACATATTACAAAAAGGGTCTTGTTTATTTGGCCGTCACAACCACATGAGAACTGTATTTTAGGTCACTGAAGCAAATATCTGTTAAAATGCCTTTTGAAATAGTGCTTTGTAAAATATTAGAAAACGATGCCATTACACCCTGGATTGTACATGTCTGTTGTTTTGTAAAACAGACATACATACATACATACATACATACACACATACATACATACATACATACATACATACATACATACACACATACATACATACATACATACATACATACATACATACATACATACATACATACATACATACATACATACATACATACATACATACATACATACATACATACATACATACATACATACACACACACATACATACATACATACATACATACATACATACATACACACATACATACATACATACATACATACATACATACATACACACACACATACATACATACATACATACATACACACATACACACGTACATACACACATACACACATACACACGTACATACATACATACATACATACATACATACATACACACATACATACATACATACATACATACACACACACATACATACGTACATACATACATACATACATACATACATACATACATACATACATACACACATACATACACACATACATACATACATACACACATACATACATACATACACACACACATACATACATACATACATACATACACTGGCCACTTTAACTCATTTGCACATTTGTCATTTTTGACATTGTACACATTCTATTTTCTATATTTCTTCTATTCCTTGTTTATATTATTGCATTATTGTATTTTTGCTTCTCAATCCTACTGTCCACTTTGCTGCTGTAATTAATGGTAATTTCTCCACTGTGTAAAGGATTATCTTATCTCATCTCATTTAATGTCATCTCATCTCATCTCATGTCATCATATCTCATCTTATCTAATATCATCTCATGTCATTTCATCGTATCTTATCTTATCTTATCTCATCTCATCTCATCTCATGTCATCTTATCTCATCTTATCTTATCTAATCTCATCTTATCTCATCTCATCTTATCTCATGTCATCTTATCTCATCTCATCTTATCTCATCGTATTTCATCTCATCTTATCTCATGTCATCTCATCGTATCTCATCTTATCTCATCTCATCTCATCTCATCTCATCGTATTTTATCTTATCTGTAACTGAAGCCTCAATTATAAGTCATTCACTTGGATAAGTCAGAGTTTTAGTTGCAGAAGTCCCACATTTGGAAGATTTGTACATTTGTATGAATGCTGTGGTAAAAATACCAACAAGTTTGTGTTGTTTCACAGCTGGCACAGACATAATAATGGACACAAGATGGCAAGTAACAAATAAGCTAAATTTGATTGAAAATAATGGAAAACTCAATTTGGTTTGTGAAAATACGTCTGTGCACTTGTGTGGCTGCTGGTCTGCAGGGCTGGATCAGAGAAGGGTTACTTATGAAGGCCCTGCCTCAAACTGGCACAGGTGGACCAACAGGAACCCAGCAGGAAGCAAACAGGAAGCTTTCGAACAGAGCTAGGTGTTCATTCACACACAACTACAGCCACAGGTGACCGTTCATAACCTTCTCAGACCTGCATGTGTCTAAAATAAGAGACAGATCAAAAGGCATGTAATCCTTATATACGCTCCCTCTTGTGTGTTCTCAGTTCGCTGTTGTTGTTACACCAAGTTAAACACACAGCTCTCATTACCAGGCCTCAGGGAACTTTACAAGAACTATTTCCTGTTTCATGTCAGGGAGCAAGGAAGTAGTAAGGGTGAAATATGACATATCAACAGTGGTGGTCGTCCTGTGTGCTATACTAGTGTGTGGGTGTAACCAAAACTCAAGGCTTCGACTTGGGGTGGGATAAAAAATGTGTATCAGGATTTTTTGTTCTAAAAATCAATTTTTTTTTTGTTCAAAATACAAATTTTTCCCATATTTAAATGATTAATTTTAAGCCGAGTGGGGGAAAAAATTACCGCTTGTAAAGACCGTAGACGACTATATGAGTCACTCAGATGTATATGTGTTATGGAATTCACAGAAATCACCTCACAGAAGGCACACAGATGACAGCTAGCTTATTTTCACATTAGCTTCAGCAACACACCAGCGTTAAACAGCATTAACATATGCGCAGATAAACAATTCACTATGATAATATCTATTCCTATTGTATTGTGTTATTAAACTCACCTTATGTTTTTTTACACACAGTAATAAACCAGGAGTATATGAGTTCGAGTTGGGCAAAAGAGGGTGAGACAGGGATCTCAGAGTTTGGGGCGTTCAGTACCGTTGTGACATCTCTGGTGCGTTCAACATATATAAACATGAATAAATATAGTTAAACAAACAACAACAATTAAAGTGTGTGGGTGTTCTGACAGAAGGGAAGACACTTTAAAGTTCACTTTATTATGAAGTATGTTAATTTAAAGGCTCGTATTTGTGTTGTGTGCAGACAAATGTAGCGGTTTACTTCCCAAAGTGTGGTTCAAATATATTACTGCTGGATAAATCTGAACTGACTCATAAATGATGTGCATTTTTGGGGGGGAACGATGGCTCCTCATGTAATCTGTAGGCATCATTATTCAGTGTTAAAACGGCAAGTGAAAAAAAATCGTAAAACTCTGGAATATCGAAGAATTGCAATTTAAACCGAATTAGCACCTAAAAAAAATCGTAAAAGAATTGAATCGGCATAAAAGCTTATCATCCCAGCCCTAGTTTCTACTGTCATTCATTTACATGCACTTAGAGAAGTTGAAATTATTGCCTTAGTCTGATTAAAATCACAGTTTTAAAAGTCATGTCGAATTAAACTGGAGTTTTAGAAGTCGGACTAACCAAATCAGATAATGCAATTGTAATTTAATTTCTCTGTTCATGTAAATGCCACTAAACCTTAGTTCAATTAAGACTGTCTTGGACACGCCCCTTTCAGGAAGTGACCAAAGACACATCATGACAATATGCACTTTACTGTTATACATCCAAAAGTACTGTATGTACAAAATCTGCTGCTACATAGTTGTGGTCTGTATCTTCTCTGGGTGTTGTTGTCTTCCTTCTACTACGTCTGCTTCAAATCTGACGCTTTTTTTAGTTACTGTTCTGCTTCTATGGTGCCAACCGGAAGCATGCCAACACAAAAGGGCGTATAGTGTTCCCATGTCTAGGACTTATGCCCTATTTCTATGGGATAAGTATTACCTATGGACCATAGAATTATTATAGAATGTCTGAGTTCTTACTCCCGTGCAAATGCGCCATGTCTGTGATTTACTCAATAATAATCCGCCGCAAATCACCTACTGTGTTTTGGCGAAAGACAAACGTCCAGTGATAATTCAAGTCAAACTGCATGTCTCTTGTCTTTTTTATGGAGTGAATAATGGAGGAAGTGGCTGAAATTAAGATTAGCATCATTTTAGGGGCAAATGGTGTACTTTCTACCGTGTACTTTCTACCAGATGAACAAAAACAACTCCAAGACGAACTCCAAAAAGAAGGCACAAATAATCTTCATCTGGATGTCTTTTGTGGCAGCATGCGTTAAGAAAGATATGGTCACATGTACCCACATGTCCACAGTAATATTTATAACTATCTGAAGTTGTCTCTGTAGATTCAGTCGGTTGTTTGCCAGAGGTAAAGCCTTTGTTAAGAACTGTCCTTTCACTTCCATTCTAATCTGGAGACTGTTTTCATCTGTACTGACCCCGCTCTTATTTTGAAGGTGTAGAGCAAATTTACAGACTGCATCCCTATCAATGACATTTTCCACCTTTGTGGATACAGTGATATTTTTATGCGTACTGTGTGTGGGTGTACGCATAAATACAACCTTATTTATGTTTTGAGACCAAACAGGATGTTGTTAATTTACGTCATATGGGGTCATAATGTCTGTAAATTGTGTGAATTACAGACTTTTGTTTATCCCGTCCGAATGTGCCACACAATAACACAGAGGTACGGAGGTAATTACCACTGGTCCACAGATAATACTTATCCCGTGCGAATAGGGCTTTAGACGTACATGTAAACGTAGTGACGAATGGACAATGTGCAGAAAAGTCATTTTACAAATGCCTCATAAAAGTCATTTTGCGAACGCTTAACAAACATGGATCATAAACAGTGGCAGTGTTACGGCTCCTGTAACATTTGATGTTTATTTTATTTTCTTTATAAAAATAAGATATGTTTACACTCACTACCCAATGGCATGGAAACGTGTGTGTGTGTGTGTGTGTGTGTGTGTGTGTGTGTGAGTGTGTGCTTGTTTTCCTATCTTTATGAGGACATGGATATGTTTACACAGTCACACCATCGTGACCTCTGACACTTTGGGGACCAAAATTCAGGTCCCCACAAGGGTTAAATAGAAATAAATGTCCCCACTAGTACAATAGAAATGATGTGGCCCTATAAATACATACATTTGTTTTTTATGTCCCCATTAAATATTAAGGAAAAAGGTGTAAGATGTTATTTTTATCTGTTTTTTGTTATTTATTTATTTTTTCATTATTTATTTATTTATTATTTTAAAAACATTATTGTTATTATTATTATTATCATTTATTTGTATTAAATGTTTTCCATTTTTATATTTTAGTATTTATTCATTTTTATTAATTTATTTTAAATTTTATACAATTTTCAATTTTGTTATTTCATTTTGTTTTATTTTTTTATTTATAAAAATAAGATATGTTTACACTCACTACCCAATGGTGTGTGTGTGTGTGTGTGTGTGTGTGTGTAATAGAACACTGTGCTTCTGCTGCTACAGAAGTATTATACTTCCTCTTTTTAGACAATCTTACACTTGAGGCAGGTTTCATTTTTGAAGAAATACTATTTCACACTTTTGCTTCTTTCAACACTATGGCTGCTTCCTTCCTGCCTTCACAAGATAAATTACTTGCAACATAGAGTTAAAACTGCATCAGACTATGTATTGTGTTTTCTTATTTATAGCATAAAAAAACAAAGCACAAAAACTATTGTTTCTGTTTTCAAATCCAATGTTTTCCAACTGTCATATGACCTTTACTATAACTCTTCTCATTTGCAGTTACTGTTCATTCTGTATGTGTGGTAAATCACACCACAATTATTCAGTTATTATTATTGCTATTATTACTGTTATGTTCCATGCAGGCTTAAAAAGGGTTTCAGTAATAAAATGTATGTCTTAAATATTTCTTAAACATATGTTTATTACACATTTTAAACAATTTTATCTTCATCTCTATATGCGCTTAAATATCTTTTTATAAACATATTTTAACATCTGTATATGTTCTTTTTAACATTTCTTTTTACACCTTTTAACATATTTATGTCTTTTTTTACCATCTTTTTAAATAAATTTTCACACCTGTGAATGTTTTTAATATCTTTTGCATTTTAACAATGTTCTGCCTCAGTCTATCAGTTTGTCATTTTCACATGTGCAGAACAACTTACATTTGAATTACAAATACAATAAACATTTAGTAACAGGCAGACTATTTATAAAATGACACTTACTTATCTTCAGATGTTTCAGGTGGTTCATACTTGTTCAATTATTTATTCAGGTTTTTTCTAAAAGGATAGTTTATTAATATAAAGATTTTCATGTAATTTGACTTTTTGACATTAAAATCTGCAGTTTTCATTATTTCTAGGTAATTATGATAATATTTTACTGCTCTGACCCAGTTGTATGGAGAACCTGAATTCAAATAATTTTACATCATTAATATCTTCATTGTTATTCATTCTATGGGCCAGATTGGACCCTTTGGAGGGCCGGACTTTACGGTGGACTGACAGGGGCGAATTCACCGCATCGACAAAATGCTGCAAACAAAAAAGATGCACAACCAAAAACACATTCACATAAAACAAATGCAACAGAAGTGCGCTGCAATAGAAAAATGCTGCAATAACAGAAATGAAGCAGAAGCAAAAACCTATGACGGCGGATGAAGATGAAGTTAATTAATTTAAGAGAATGTACATTTCCCTAAACTGACTCATGTCATCTGGCTGCGTTTTGCTACGGTCACACAAACATATGAGTATCATAAGGTTCAGGTTTTCTTCAAAACAAAGGAGCCAATCATTGTCGCCGGGTGGGACTAGACGTATACTTTGTGTATGACTTGAGTTCAACGTAAGTGCACAGCAAATTTTGGTCTTTGGAATAAACTCCACGTGAGTTAAAATCAACTCAATCTGAGTGTACATGCGTGACCATCCATTGACTCCACAGGAGAGTTATTATAACTCTGCTTTAGGCTTTGATCCAAAAAATTACACTGCCTGGTAGTAGTCCTTAACACATATGGTAGTCAGGGTTAAAAAATAAACACCAAAAATTCAACTCTTTCACTCTTTTTAGTTGAACTCCAGATTTTTCAACTCTAGAAATTTGCTGTGTGGCTAAAGCAAGTCAGTCAAGATGGTGGACAGATGTTTCATCTAATCACATAAGGCCCCTCCTTTGAAAATGGATCGATTGCGGAAGGGTCTCAGATGTTATGGTGAGATAGCATCTGGTGACAGTCAGGTTAGTGTTTGTCTTTTTTAAACACTTGACCATAATCTGCTACGATATCATAGCAGAGCAGCAGAGGTACATCGCTAATTTTAGTGACGTACCTCTGCTGCTCTGCACCTTTTCACACTAATCACTTAAATTAATGAACTTTAGCTTCATCTTCATCCGCCGTCTTCTTCTTCTTATATTTTACTTTGGTGAACCTGTTTTATTTTGGTAAACTTCCATTTTGTTGTGAAGTCTTCTGCTTCGTTTCTGTTATTGCAGCATTTTTCTCTTGCAGCTTCACTTGTGTTGTATTTGTTTTATGTAATTGTGTTTTTGGTTGAGCATTGTTCTTGTGTTTGCAGCGTTTTATCGATGCCGTGCGTTTGCCCCCTGTCGCCCATTATGAGATCCATCCTTTGGACCTTATGTTTGACATCTATCCTTACATGGATATATTTATTTTACTTTTCTGGAAACCATAGACCAGTAGAATATGCCAGTGACTTTACAGTGTCAGGTAAGCTTCATGTTAATGAAATAATTAGCAGTTGTAAGTTAGGTGATGGCTGCTGGGACTCAACAGTTGGGTGGGCAGACAGGATGTGTGCTCCAGCACCTTCCTTTAGAGGTGTCAAGTCTTTAAATACATGCAATATGACACCTGACTAACTGTTTGGGATTTACACATTAAGCCTGAAACCCTTACATGTACCTCAGTTTACATGCACAGTTTTTCAACATATATTCACCAAAATAAATTTTTTTTATGATAACAAATACTAGACAATATTACTATGTTTCCTGTGTATTGGTAAAAAATATAGTTAAAGAAGCATATTTAACTCTACTCAAATTCTATTTATAGCCTAAGTGGTTGGTTAAGATTAACCTCTTTGAGTCTCCTCATTGTCTTTTCATTGTTTTATCACAATCAGTTACAGTATTATAAAACATTATGTCTGCGGTTCCATCATCAGAAAAGTCTAAAGACCTCTGCATGGTCTTGTGATAAAGTGGCACAGTCACATTTTCGCCGTCATTTTCCATTCATGCTCAAGTTGCATCTGGAGAAGTACGTAGTGTAATTCACTGCCACAACACAAGGGGCAATCTCACAAAATGGAACTATGCAAAATGTAAACAAACTGAACATATAGTGAAAACAGTGAATACAGTATCAGATGGTGTGTAGTGTGGTGTGTGTATAAACGGTGAGTCCTGTGCCTGTGTTGCTGCCTACACCCCATCTATCTGTTCATACATTTCAAAGATGATGGTCCTGGAGACACCGTCCCTGAAGTCAACCAGAATCTTCCTCAGCATGTCCACCATGAACAAGCCAAAATAAGAGCAGTCATCGTGTACCAGACTGCACTGAAGCATGTGTCGCCTTAGCACCAGTTGCTCCAGGTGTGACTTCACATCGGTTTCATCCGTGGTACTCCACTTGCCGTGTCTTGCTGGTCGCACAGAGGGTGTAGAATGGACCAATCAGAGTTCTCTTTTCTCATCTTCAACTGCTACATTTCTGCGATGTTGCAACATTTTTGGAGAGGTGCACAAAATTCTCTGTGAAAGGGGGCAAAGGAGTATGCGACGTACCAAGGACACGTCACAAAACAATTTGGCTTGGGAGGATAAATAGGCCTTGAGTTGGTCGTGTGTCGTGTGTCATGTGTCATTGAGTGCAGCTGTTTTAGGAGCAGACAAGACACTGGAATCTTCTCCTTCACACATGCATTAAGTCGCTCCTCTTTGCTTCAGGCTTTTGGGTGTTGTCTCTGGAAACTTCCATTGTTGGGGTTTGTCGACCTCTGTTTGCAAATTCCTCTGACCTATGTCTCATAAGTAGAGACAACTCTTTCCAAACACAATAAAATAATAAGACATTACTGTAACATTTATATCACATTTGAGCTCCTCCTCCTCACCCATAAAGCCCTCCATCACCAGGCGCCCCCCTACCTCACTGACTTCCTAACACCTCATGGCCCCTCCTGCAACCTCCGATCCTCGTCTTCCCCACCGCCCAAAACCAAGCACCGAACCTGGGGGGACTGAGCCTTTTCTGTAGCTCCCCCCCAAACCTCTGGAACTCACCCCCCCAACCATCTGTCACTGTTCTGACCTCAACACTTTTAAAAACTCATTTATTCAAGATTGCTTTTAATGTTTGTTTACTTCTATTCTGTTTGTTTTAATGTGTGATTGATCGGTTTTCTATTGTTTTGTTTTTTTTTTTGCTTTTGTTTTATTGTTTCTTTTCCTATTGTAGTCAGACTTATTGTTCTATTTTTTTTACTTCATGTAAAGCGTCTTTGAGTGCCATTTATTATTTATTATTATATTATATTCCCAACACACCTGTTTGTCCATAATTTATTGATGATGATGGTGATGATGATGATGATGATGATGATGATGATTATTATTATTATTATTATTATTATTATTATTATTATTATTATTATTATTATTATTATTATTATTATTATTATTATTATTATTATTATTATTATTATTATTATTTACCAGCAAGGAGGATATGTTTTCACTGGAGTTTGTTTGTCTGTTAGTAACATTACTCAAAAAGTTATGAATGGATTTTGATGATATTTTCAGGGTATAGTAGTAACAAACAAATGATTAGGTTTTGGTGCCAATCTGGACCCCTGCAATAAATACTACATTTTGGAAAACAAATATCATGTCGGATATAGTTATTTCATTTTGGTAACATGATTAATTTTAGGGCTGCACGATATTAGAAAAACTGACATTGTGATTTTTTTATATCCTAGATAGATTACTTTATTACCATTTCAAAGATACATCACAGATGCACTGTTGAAATGAAATTCCATTGCATTATTTGCCATGGCAGAAACAGTGCAGAAAAAGACTCTAAAATATGATAATAAAAAATAATATTTAAAATCATAGCAATAAAATGTACTAAAAACAGTAATAATACTCATTATAAAAAGCCTGACAGCAAGGATCGCTTATAAATATGTATAAATGTATAATATATTAATAAAATGCAAAACTGCCTTGTGTAGTCTTGCCATATATTTTGCGATATGAAAGAATACTCGGTGCGGCGATGCCAATGCAAACAGCAGTCGACACAGAACGTATGTTTCAATGTCATCTTTCTTGTAGCCAAAATAATTAAATCAAATTAATAATTAAAAATATATAAATTAATGAATTAAAAATAAAATTATGTGATTAAAATTATAAATTAATATTATAAAATTGTAAATTAATATTATAAAATTATATTATTAAAATTGTAAATTAATATTATAAAATTATATTATTATGTATTATAATAAATAAGTAAATACAAATAAATGAAAAAAAACAAATACATAAAAATCTAAATGAATGAATAAAAAGAAAGAAAGAAAGAAAAAAAGAATACATGAATGAATAAATAAATAAATAATAACTAATCAAAATTATAATTGAATTATAATTAAAATTATAAAATAATATTATAAAATTCAAAATTAATATTATAAAATTATATTATTATGTATTATAATAAATAAGTAAATACAAATAAATGAAAAAAAAACAAATACATAAAAATCTAAATGAATGAATAAAAAGAAAGAAAGAAAGAAAAAAAGAATACATAAATGAATAAATAAATAAATAAATAATAACTAATCAAAAAATATAAATATACACAAATAGAAAATAAAATGAAAATATTTGCAGGACTTGCGGTGTAACTACTGTGATGTCGATGCTCAAACAGTACGTTGTGCTGCTCTAATCCATTTTATTTTGGGAACATCAAGAGGGGAAATAACGAAGAATGGACAAATGTGATCAGTGTTTGCTGGACCAGGTGCAGGCAGTTCTTCTTCTATTGTAATGTGTTTGACTGATACAGTGTCTGTGGTGGGAAAATATGTAACGCTAGTATCCTTAAAATAGACTGGAAAGCCATGCTTTTCTTTTCCATAGCAACGCTTCACTGTAGAGCACTGACTTGGGAGTTGATGGAACAGATTGTCTCAGTAGATTATTTTCCATGTATGTGTTCAGTGTCTGTGAGTAGTTGGAGACATGGAGTTCTAATAAGTTGTTGACTTGTTTTGTTTGTTTGTTTGTTTGTATCTATGTGAAAATTCAAGTGGGAGTGAATTATTAAGGTTTTGGTTTCTGCCAAGTCAGAAAATAAAGTTTTAACAGTTTATTTTCAGCCCTCAATGAAGATTTAATGTGTGTCAGGTGTCATATCCTGTAGATGATAAAGTATTATTGTTTAGTGTTTTGTTTCTCTGTTTGTCATTTGTTTACTTTGATAGATTTCCTTTTGTGTTCTGTCCAGTCTAGTCTGACCTTTAACCTTGTGTTGATGCGTGTCACCTGTGTCTGGTTGTAACCCCATCCTTATGCGTGTGTATATATGTGACCCACCACCACGAAACCAGGCATAAGTGTCTGGAAATCCAAACTGAGTTATCTGTGTAGCTTGGTAGAGTGGAAACTAAGGTTTAAGATGGTGAAAAAAATATGTTTCTATCACAAGTAGAACCAAAGTTATGGTCATTTTAATATCCACAGTTGGACATATTTTGCAATTTGCATTTTTGAGAAATTGTCCGTCAAAGTTTTGGAGTGTTTTCGGGTAGAAAGTCCTTAGCAACGCATAATAATTTGTATCCGATTGACACAAATTTTCCACAGATGTTAAAGGACACTCTGATGGACATGTCACAGAAGTTCTATATATTATAATAATAGGACAGAAGTGTGACGTATTATAATCATTTGTCTTACACCATTGGACAGAACATTCAATATAGGCTTTTACCTCGTACCAAACACTTGGGTGTTTACCCACGGAACGGAGATCGTTTTGTTCGGTGAAAAGAGGTGGAAGTTGTCTTTGTCTTTGCTCAGCAATCCCTGAACTTTTGTCGCCGCTTAAATAATCGACTCAATAAACACCTTTATTGATTGGATTTCAATGTAATGACCACAGGAACTGAAAATAGAGGTGTTAAGGTACCGTTTTTTGATAAGGTGTAAACACAAATTAGAAATCGCCTTCCAGCCTAAATTTGGCTGTAGCTCTGAATGGGTCAGCGCGACTTATACCTGGTTTCTTGCTGAGCAGTCACATATAGTAGGTTGTTTTCCCTTGTCTTTTGCCAGTTCATTCTATCTGACAGTGAACCAAATCAGTCATAGTCTAGTTTAGAAGAGCTTTTTTTTTTTTTAAAACCTTGTCTTTTGTCTATTTTTGTCTTATTCTTTTCTGTCTTTTATGGGTGACTGTGGCTCAGTTGGTAAAGCAGGTTGTCCAATGACCAAAGGTACAGCAGTTCAAATCCTGGTTCTGACTGCCCATATGTTGAAGTGTCCTTGGGCAAGACACTGAACCTTAAGGGGCCGTTTACATGAGGATGATTGCGGCTGAAAGCATTGAAATGTTTTATCGGAAGTGCCTTTCATTTACACAGCGTCGTTGGGATGTGAATACGCAAAAATCTGGAGACTCCTTCCAGAGTGGGGTTTTTGAAGATGCATTGGGTCGCGTCTCTGTCTAAACCATAAGAAACGCACATGTTCACGTTGCATGTGTCTTTAAGTCACATATGTTTACGTCACGTCCCATTCTATGAACAATGCCCTTGTATCAGAATATTTAATCAATGCCAACTTGTAATTTGTTGGTCTAATACAGGGGTGTTAAACTACTTTTAACTACTTTTTCAGCCTAAAATTATATAAAGTGGGCCAAACCAGTAAAATAATATAAATAATAGGATAACAAACCTATAAATAATGTAAACTCCAAAGTTTTCTCTACGTTTTTGAGAAAAAATAGTCAAATTCCATCACGATGTTTACATCTACGAACTGTACTTGAACATAACATGAACAAATATTAACAACCTGAAAATTCTGAAGAAAAATAAGTGCAATATTAACAATATTGCACTTTAGTTTATCATTTATATACATGCGCATCACAACTTAAAGATAACAGTAAATTTACAAATACGCACATTTAGTAACATTCACTATATTGGTCAAATTCCACATACATTTCAGGTCATCTGACTAGTCTTTATTTATTTATTTATTTACTTGTTTGTTTATTCACTTTTTTAACAATAAAACAAAGAAGAAAATTTGCATTTTTTCATAATTTATTGTTTATTTGTTTAATTATGATTATTGTCTGATCTATGTCCAATGTCAAATAATTTTAAGTTCCTTAATTATTAATATTTTGTGTAATTTTTTGCATTTCACAAATTCATCCCAGGGGCCACATTGGACCCATTGGCGGGCTGATTTTGGCCCCCGGGCCACATGTTTGACACCTCTGGTCGAATAGTTTAAAGTCATTTATAAAAGTAATTCAACCTCCTCATTGGTCCAAATAAAGTTTTTCTTGGTAGCCGCCGTCTTGGTTGTGTTTCCCCAGGAAACAGAAAAGGATGTGCTGGTGTTCTATCACGGTCTGGCATACACATCCAATCGTGTTTCATTTACTGTTGCGTCTTTGTATAAACAAGGATTTCCTCCTGGAAGCACTCGTCTAAACACGGATGAAAAACTGAAGATGAGACGGACGCCACTTTTTCATCGTTCCCGTATAAACGTAGCCTAAGTCACTACCAGTAGGTCCAGCCAGCGACCGTCTACTGCTTTGGGCACCAACTGGTGTATAAAATGCAGTATATACTAGGGCATTAACAACTTTTTTTAAGTCAACTTATCCATCAATAAAGTCCAAGTTGAGTCGACGAGTCATGATGATGTCATCACATTGTCAGCAGAGAAAACCTCTTCAGAAGGATGGGTTTTTTTTTTCATCTAGAGTGAAGTATTTCCACACATGCGATGTCTGTCTGTCAGTGTTGTTTTCTTAACCTACCACAACTGTCTTACCTGCAGGTGTCTTGTTTATGTCTGGTCTGTGTTTACGCGCCAAGAGAGAGAGAGAGAGAGAGAGAGAGAGGCAGGAAGAGAAAGAATAACATGTGACTAGTTGACTCTAAATTTAAGTCGACTTGTGCTACGGAAGTCGACGTGTCGACTAGTTGTCATTTTAGTTAATGTCCTACTATATAAGCTCAGCCTATTTACCATTTGCTTTTGATGATTTGTCCATTAACAGTTTTATGCTCCAGGAGAGTAAATTTAATTTGACTACTTTGTCATGTTAGGATTTTCCCTCTTTTATAGTGATTTTTATTTGATACTTTTAATATTTGTTTCAATCCTCTGTATGAGCTTTTGGTTTATTTTTGAACAAGTTTTGGAGTTGTGCTTCTGGGTTCAAACCTTAGTTCAGTCCTGATATAAGGAATATTTATACATCATTGTATTGGTACACAGTAATATAACATCTCACCAACTATTAATGAGGATGAACAAAGTAAAAAGATAAAGAAATAATACACTGTAACTGGACCGTTCCTGTTAAAACAACTGTGTTTAGTTTGAATTAAACTCTGTTTTAATGATGCATGACAAGTTGTCTTGACACAAGGCAGATTGACACAGTGAAAGTAAAAAATAAAGAACACACACCTGGGCTATTAACGATCAGAAGGACGCTGGAATTCTCTCCAGCTGATTTTATTTCATTTCTCTGCCTCAACTTTTTCAAGTTCCATTTCTTTCTCCCCTTCCTCTCGGTAGAATGTGGAAGCGAGGGGCAGAGTCAGCTGAAAGGGGCGGAGTCAGCTGAAAGGGGCGGAGTCAGCTGTGGCTCATTTGCATAAACGCATGAGGCATAAAAACTCCAGGTTGAACGTATCTCTGCATCAATGTGGTATTTTGACCACCAGGGGACTGTGTCCACTTGATATGTCCCCTTTAGCTACTGGACAAACAGACAAAGTTTTTTTTTTCTTTTTGAACCGAAAAACAAGAGTTTTTTTTTTTTTTTTTTTATTTGAGTTGAAGGAAATAAATTTAAAAAAAAAAAGGTTTGTCCATTTTTCAAGCAGTTAAATCCTACCTGATAATAATTTATCCTTTCATTCTCTGACCTACATAGCTTATTGTTTGTTTGGTTTCTTAATTTGATCGACTCAGACCTGATACAATACAAGCAATAATCATGTCCATATGGATGTGATTATTAAAATGGGCATCTATGGTCACACATCCATGCTGTGTAGTATTATTGGATGTCTACTATTGTACCCACATGCACATCTTTCTGGTCACACAGCTGACATGCAGGCGACACAGTGGTAGGAAATTGCAGCGGTCTGTTTCTACTGTAGTTAATGTTCACACTGGAAACAAACTGCTCTGTGGAGTGACTACAACTGAACTGAGACCAACTGGACTGGGTGCAATTACTGTTTTCACATTATGCACAACTCAACTAAGTTCTGGAACAATCGCCCCAATCTATTGTGTTGTGGAAACACCCACAGAGTTCCTGTGGTATTTTCAGAAGTGGGAAGTAACTCAGTAGAAGTACTTCATTATTGTACTTACAGGAAGTAGATTTTTTTTTTTTTTTATGGATGTTTACTTGAGTATTTATTTTTCTGGCAACTTTTTCTTTTTACTCCCAACATTTGTTCATAATTATCTGTACTTTATACTCCTTACATTCTCAGAAAAGGCTCATTACTTTGTCAAACTTTCAATAAGTGGCTTCAGAGGGAAAATGAGTGGAGGAGAAAAACTGTGCCATTTTATCTAAGAATTTCAACTCTTTGTTTCTCATAATTATGCATTTCTTGTCTCATATTCATGACTTTTTAGCTCATAATTTAGCATTTTTTAAATCATAATTATGTTTTTGGGCGGCACGGTGGTGCAGTGGTTAGCACCACACCAGACCTTTCTGTGTGGAGCTTGCATGTCCTCCCATGTCCATGTGGGTTTTCGCCGGGCACTCTGGTTTCCTCCCACCATCCAAACACATGCACTGATAGGTTAATTGGTTAATCTAAATTGTCCATAGGTGTGAATGTGAGAGTGATTGTTTGTCTATATATGTTCAGCCCTGAGATGAACTGGCGTCTCATACAGGGTGTACCCCGCCTTTGCCCATTGTAGCTGGATTAGACCCCCAGTGACCCCTGTGACCCTAGTGAGGATAAAGCGGGTTCAGATAATGAATGAATAATTATGTTTTTTTTTAAACTGAACTGAGACTTTTTTTCTTGCCCATATCCACAAAACTGATTTTTCACATTATCTACACAGTAATTCACTTTTAAAGGCTTAATTTTTGGATACTTTTGAAAGTTTTATGATTTTTTTCTGCTTAAATAAATGTGTTTCATTCATGGCAAAAAAAATGCTGTTATACTTTTCATGTTTTTACTTTATTACGAGTGAGAAATTTGACTTTTTTTATTTTTACTTCAACAATGGAGTTGATTCAGTAATTACCAATTACCAAATCATTTTTTTCACACAAGAAGCTGTACTTCCACATAAGTACAGAATGGCAGTACTTTTACCACCTCTGGATATTTTTCTTGTAGTTAAAAAATAAATCCAGTTTTCTTGTGTATAGGCATGTGGGTCAGTCAGCCAATCAGCATACGGCTGACTTCTGTGTCTATCCACAGTTCACACAGAGCTTTGACGGCTCTACAGTGTGAGTGGAGTATCAAAATAAAAGGATGCATTTCAAAATAAGAGTATATGCATAAATTAAGTAAGAGTTGTCTGACAGACAGAACAATAACTGTCCTTTCACACTCTCACTCATTTTTGTCCACCGTGGCCCCGGCAGGGGACATAGAAATGCTGTTCGTCCGTCCGTGAACACTGTACTCTCAATAAGTTTTGACAGCTTTGACGGAGGATCACCAAATTCACACCACACATGCCTGTCATGAAGGTCTTGTTAAAGTTCGATGATGACTCGGACTTTTTGACAAATGTTTTTTGTCACTTGTGTGCTGTGTACACAGCAGGCTATTTTCTGAACCTGTTTTATCCTCGCGGTGTCACTGGGGGGCTATTCCACCTACAACAGGACAAGTTGAGGTCCACCCTGGACATGTCCCCAGTTGGTCACAGGGCTGAACACATGGAGAGAAACAATCACATTCACACCTATGGACAATATAGATGAACTAATGAAGTTATCAGTGCATGTGTTTGGATGGTGGTAGAAGGCCTGAGTACTGAGGGAGAACATGCAAACTCCACACAGAAAGGTCTGGTGTTGGAATTGAACCAGGGACCTTCTGTCTGTGAGGTAGGAGTGCTAACACTGCACCACCGCGACACCCGTCCTTCCACACACTGTGTGTTTAAACTCAGGAACCAACCCAGTGTAGATGAAGCTGTATGTGTTTGTAGCTGTAGGGTGGAGAACACAAAACACACACACACACACACACACACACACAGACACACACACACACACACACACACACATAGACATGCTAAGGCTGCATCTCTCCAGATGGCAGGAGCCGCCCACACGCCTCCAGTTGTTATACAATATGTATTGTATAACAGCAGAGAGCAACAGGCTCCCTCCCTGTGCATGGAGATACAACACACACACACACACACACACACACACACACACTGGTTTCTATATCTCATGAGGACCAAGTTTGTAATTATCACTTGTAGGTAAAGTAGTCATTGGGTAGCGAACATGAACACAATTTTTTTTAAATGATAAAATAGATAAATAATAATAGATAGATACTAGATTAAAAAAATGATAAAATAGTGAAATTAAATATTTTTAAATTAAATAATAAAATTAAATACAATTAATTAAAAACAAATAATAAAAAATACTATGAAAAAATAAAATGAATGGAAAAAGTTAACACATCTTAAAAAAACATTTAGAAAAAATGCAAATATAAAAAATTAATGAAATTAAATCATAAAATAAAATTACAATAAAAAATAAACAATAAAATACATTGAAATAAAAGTAAATATATCTTGAAACCATTGAAAAATATGTCTTTTGCTTTGCACGTTGTGTGTTTATAGGCGACATCATTTGCATACATTTGCATACTTCACACGGATTTCACCTACATTTATAGTTAACCCTTGTGACGATTTGAAATTGGGTACATATGGTGTCAGAGGTACCCATGACGTGATTGTGTAAATACAACACTGTCCCCATAAAGACAGGAATACACACAAACACTGAAGCTGGAAGTGACCTAATCACCATTCCAATAAGGGAAGTGGGTTGATCAGCACAAGACCATAGACGTCACCTGAAAAAGCCTTGGATCCATGTGACATAGACTACGTTCACACAGCAGGTCTTAATGCACAATTAATTTTTTTTGGTGAAATCAGATTTTTTCGTCTGTTCGTTCATATTACACATTAAATGCGACTTTCATGAGTCTCTGAACTGCATGCGCAAGAGGTTCCGATGTAATGACGAATGAGGAAATATGGCATAGTATGTGACATATGTGGAAGGCTAAGATGCTTGTGGTTGCTACGGGCAACAGTGTAGTGTGGACTATAAATGAAGATTTAAGATTTTTTTTTAATTATAAGGTGGAGGCAAGAGGTTCATATAGAGAGAGATTTACATGATAGACTGAACATATTTGGAGAAGATCAAAAATATGAAGGATACGTCTATGCTACGAACTATCGGGATTCACCGGTACCCACTAGCCCCGCCCCTCTGGACCTGTACCCTCTGGCTCCGCCCCCCTGGACATGTACCCACTGGCCCAACCTCCCTGGACCTGCATACAGTTAGTTCACTGTCTGGTTTTGGACATAATTTATATATATTTATAGCCTGTTGACTGAAAACATTGTAGTACTAAAGGTCAAAGGTCAACCTGTCTACAGTCACATGTTTATGTGTGTGGGAATTGTAAATATGTTAAACTCGTGGTAAACTCATAATATCGTACCTCTGTGTCTTTATGTTTGTCGTGTCAATCATGATAAATGCGACAAGGCCGTTCAGACTGAAGTTGCATCGTAAAATATCGGATATGTATCAGATTTAGTACCACATATGAAAGTGGCCTGAGTCGGATAAAAAAATAATTGATTTGTGCCATTCAAACTGTCTTTAACAGGTCAGATACAGGTTAAATGGCAGCAAAAAGTCAGATTTGGGAACATTTACCTGCAGTCTGAACGTATCCATAAACTCACCTTATATAACAAAGCATATATCAGGGACAACAAAGGTTACTCTTCTTCTTTTTGCCACAAACAGGCGACCACATAGGTAAGGGTTTGTCTTCTTCTGATTTCCATGTTTGTTGGATAGCAACAGAATTCCCTCCACACCGTCACTGTTTCAGCCCCGTAACACCAGTGCTTGTGGACACTAACCTGACTTACGTCATCTGGTTGCGTTACGCTGTGCTCACACAACCATCTGAGGAGCACGGGGATCGAATCTATTTCCGAATGAAGGAGTCAATCAGTGTCGCAGGGTGGGACTACCGGGAAGCGTTGTGGCTGGTGTGACGTTAAGCAGAAGTGACGGCAGTGTAGTCTTTTCAGATACACAACATTGGGCGCCTGTTTTCGGTGTTTGAGTGTCCATATCGACTCGGCTATTTCCAGTGTTTTGTCGACTCTACCACATGTTCAATGGAAATGATGTTTTCACTCTTCTTCTGACCGGGTTTGGCAAGAGTTTGATCTATCAGATGGTTCCACTGGTGGATAAAGAAATAGTACCAGTGCAGAAGCCCATGGTTATTGTGGTACCCCCGCTGGTTGTGTTGGTAGAGGACCAAGTAAAAAGGCTGGTAAACTATGGCTGACAGTAATGGAACTGGGAGGAAGAAATGACAACCACATCTGCAACAGATGTTAGCAGCTAGTGTTCGTTTGCCCCGAGTCATGGCTGAAGGATAAATGTAGAACCATGTTTTCCTATGACGTTTACCAGAAGAACTTGGTGGACGTTGTAGTAGACAAGGTTATAAATAAACGTCACACATAAATGGTAAGTTTAAACCAATTCTGTTGATGTGTTTATACCTGATGGAAACTATTTTCGCCGGTTAAGCATCTTGACTTCAACGTGAGTGGATGAAGCGACGCGTCAAGAGTCAAGTGACGGACAGATTTTTAATCCAATCACATACAAAACAGAGCGGGTGTAGAAGACTCCCATATGGTCATTTGTAAAACCATCTGGTAACAGTCAGGTTATGTGTTGACGACATATCTGTATCTGTGAGTACAGTATGGAGTATAGTGTGGTGTGTGAAACTGCCCTCAGTCATGGAAATCAGTCAGTCAGCTGCTCTGGAACCAGACCATCAGCCTGTGACACTCATGATCAATTTACTTGTTAGCCATTTAAACAGCTGTGCGGCCAGTCATAAAGCTGTTCAGAAACAGGCAGTCAGCCAGTGGTACAGCTGTGCAGTCTGTCAGCCACATTCCCAGTTAAATCTATTTTATAGCACACATAATGAAAATGTTATGCTTTTCAATGTGCTCTTTTGGAGGAAACAGAATAACTGAAGCAAATGTCATGTCTATTGTAAAAACTATCCAGGTCCCATATATATATATATATATATATATATATATATACAGTATATATATATATATATATATATATATATATATATATATATATATATATATATATATATATATATATATATATATATATATCAATGATACGCGGGCTGCTTTTTTAACTATTCCGTCCGCAAGAAATATATTTGAACAAGGACGAACTCGGCCCGCTTCTCAACCCACATTTTTAAAAAGTAGTCATTGGTCTTTATGAACATCACATGACCTTTGACCTTAGTCAAAGACCTGCATTTATTTCTGTGTTAAAATTTCTGTGTTAATATGTTGAGAAAATATTTTTGTCCTGCTTCATCATTCAAAGGTATAGCATCTAAACCAGGGGTCCCCATGTGAGGGCCACATAACTTTTCCCTTCTCTAATGAGGGGCCGGGGTCAGTTTGTAACAGAAAAAGTGTGACGATTGCAGGAGTGCCTAAATGTAAAAATGTATTGTTTTCCAAAAAGCAAATAACCCTCTCTGGGTTCTTCACAGAATAAAAGTCCATTGAACATAAACTTCTTGGTCTTAACAGGTCAAAGTTCAGCTTAGTTGTCAGAGCAGAATCTCTGACTTAAATGACTCATATGAGCGTCTGTCAAAGTTCTTGTGTTAAACTAGTCACTAACTAATAGTTAATAAAAAAAATAGTTCAAAACTGAGGAAGATGTTATTGCAAAAGTCCAACTTTATTATCAAATACAAATACACATATATGAAAAAAAAAATCTAAATGCTCTCTGGTATTGTTCAAATGTGGAGGCGGGCCGCATCGGGCCCGCAGACCACAGTTTGGGGACCACTGATCTAAACGATTGAATTACAGGTCTTCATGACAAAGCCTGCACTTTGCTCATCATCTTTAAAAATCTAAGTGAATGTTTCCCAAACCTTAATTTTTTTGTTTCTGTTTCCGGAAGCTTCCACACTCCCAACTTTATTTTCTCTCCATACCATAAGATACTGATGATGTTATACGTCACCTTCACAGAAATTCAGTCAATATAAAGTGTATGTATTAATAATAAAAAAATTGCACCTAATATTTAAATGACTATGATTTATTATGATATTATGTATATAATTTATATATAATATAAACATATCTTTACACAATATGAGGATGAGATGGGGGTGTTTTTCTGTCATTAATAATTCTGTATTTATTTTGTTCACAGTGGGTCATTTTTGATCCATATTACATTATTAGGGTCAGGTCTTTTATTTTTTTTGTTTGTGTTTTCCATTTCCTTCTCAACAAATACATATTAATATTAGTATTGTTGACTATTGTTATTATTATGTCTGTATATATTTCAGTTTGTGGTTTTCATACATATATAGGTATATATGTGTCAGATCTATTTAATAAATTTAGTGTTGTTTTTTTTTCTTTTGGTAGAAGAAAAATGCTTGTATTGTTTTTTTTTCCTGCTTTTTTTTACTTTTCCATTTCTTAATATTCAAATAAATCTAAAAAATTTAATCAAATCCATTACCAGTGATCACAGGTAGATATCTAGACTTTATAGACTTGTGTAGTTTCAGCAGTGATAGTGGGACATAATAATACGGGGGAGTTGTCACAGTGTTGTGTTTGTCTGATAGTGTTACTTTGGTCTGTTTTTCTGCAAATGGCTCTATCTCTGAACACTGTCTCCTCTGTTTTACTTCATCTCAGCCTCATCATGTTTATTTTCAGTCCTTCTGTGTCGGTGTATTTCAGTCAGATGTTTTCTTATCTTTTTTCTTTTTTCCCTCTATCATACTTATATCTGAAAATCTACAACACACTTTGGTCATCACTATCTTCTTTACACCAGCCAAAAATACTATTAGTACTTTTAATATTAGTATTTTTTATTTGAAATTTGGGAGGGATTTTGGTAGTTTGGAGAATAAAACAAAAATGTTAATTTAACTTAAGCACACTATAAGTGGTAACATTATAAAACGTGTTAATTTTTGCAGTGGTGTTTGCATTTTTTTCCCATAACTTTTTGGTTACAATAGTCACTATAACAGCAGTAGATGATAGTACAGTTCCAACACTGTGGGGGTTTGACCATTTTGTGAGAAATATTTTACAAGGCTTCATCGTCATTGGCGTATTTTAGTTTAGAAGTCTTTTCTAGGTCTGCCATTTAAAATGTGGGGGTGTTCTAGGTTGTGACACATGAGCAAAATTTTCTGAATCTATCATCGGAAAATTACCAAACAATTATCCATTAATGGTTAAATGTTTATATTAAAAAAGTAATATATGGTAGAAAATAACATAAATGTGTTTTTCCTCAATTAAACATTTATTCAATTCATTAATAAAAATTATTAGATAAAAAAAAGGTGATATTAGTTTGGATTTAAAAAATCAGACACTGATTTTACAGACACTGTTCCTCTTTTTTCTTACAAAAATGTTTTGTCCATGTCAGGGGAGACGACTAAAAATATGTTCCTCAGGGGGAACATGAGTGAAAAAAGTTCTAGAACCACTGTCTTAGGGTAAATGTCACAGAATAAGACATAGTTTATTAACTTAGTTTAACAACAGTAACATTTCTCATTACTTACTGGTTAATGACTGTTTGTTAACACCAAGAAGAGCTGTTTACATTAACACTGAACTGAGGTGCGCTTCATTTACATATGCTGTTGTGCCGCCCGGGCGGGTAAACAGTTTAAACCATAGATATTGTAACAGCCCCGAAATGTTATTGATGTTTGTTTGGTGTGATTGTGACGACAGTAACTGTTTATCCTGAAATAAAAAGTAGATGAGACCAACTCTGTCCGTTTCCTGGATCCAGTAACGATACAATATATAAACTCAGGAAAAAGTGGAGGCTATGAAATCATCTGGTTGGAGAAGTGGGGGTGTCGCAACACCCCCATCCCCCACAGGTGCGACACCCATGTCTCCCATCCTACATCAATCAGAGAACCATCATCACTTATAATCTTCTTCCTCAAGATCATTTCTTACTGTTTGTCCCTAAAGTTAGAACCTTCCAGTTCACTGCTCCATTCACCTGGAATGAACTGCAGAAAACATTCAAACTCAGACAGCTGCTTTCACTGGACACATGTAAGAGGATGTTCTGGTTGCAGATGTTTTATTTGATATAAACACAAAATGTTAACACTTTGTTATTAATGTACTTGGACATGTACTTTTTTTTTTTTTAGTAAAGGTTTGGCTTGATGCTCCTTGTTATAATGACGGTTTGTTTTATTTGTTTGTTTTTTATTTTTTTGTTGACCATCTTAGCCAGGACACTCTAGAAAGTGTAGATTTTTAATCTCAATGAAGTTTTCCTGGTTAAAAAAAGGTTAAATAAAAAAAAAAAAGTATTACGATATGTAGAGAGATGGGGCTTTACTAGAATCATGCGTCAGAAATCCGTGAATCATTCGTTCATTTGTTTTTCAAAATAAAACTAAAAATAAGACAAAGAAAAAACAACTCATTTCTTCATTATTTCTTTCCAAAACTAAAATCAAAACACGGATAATGATCCGTTTTTAATTTTTTGTTTTTGTGTTTAAATGAATAATGGAAAAAACGGATAACGGCCGTTTACCGTTTTATCCAATTTTGACCTGAAGCCAGTTGAGTAAACCAGAAATGACCTTTGACCCCCAGTGACAGATAGAAACCTATGTCCTATTTGGGGAAACTAAGAGGGTCACCCTAAGACCTGAAGATATGACCATGGACAAAATTAGTGTCATATTCGGGGGCGGCTGTGGTTCAGTTGGTAGAGTGGGTCGCCCAATGACCGAGAGGTTGGCGGTTCGCGTCCCGGCTCTGGCTGTCCACATGTCGAAGTGTCCTTGGGCAAGACACTGAACCCTGACTTAGGCCCCCAGTAGGACTGACCTTAGACCTTAGAAAAACCTACTGGTGTAGTATGAGTGTGTGTGTGAATGGGTGAATGAGAGGCTAATGTAAAGCGCTTTGAGCACCGTGAAGGTGGAAAAGCGCTATATAAATGCAGTCCATTTACCATATTCCAGTTGTGTTCTTTTTATAATAACACACAAACAAATATTTATATGACAAGTGTATATGTATATATTTCATATGTGTACAGCTTGTACTTACCTTATGTATTAATGACAGGATAACAGTTTCCAGTTCTGTATCTGACATATGTGACCCGCCACCACGAAACCAGGCATAAGTCGCGCTGAGCCGTTCAGAGCTACAGCCAAATTTAGGCTGGAAGGTGATTTCTTATTTGTGTTTACACCTTATCAAAAAACGGTACCTTAACACCTCTATGTTCAGTTCCTATGGTCATTACATTGAAATCGAGTCAATAAAGGTGTTTATTGAGTCAATTATTTAAGCGGCGACAAAAGTTTAAGGGTTGCTGAGCAAAGACAAAGACGACTTCCACCTCTTTTCGCCGAACAAACCAATCTCCGTTCCGTGGGTAAACATCCAAGTGTTCGGTACGAGGTAAAAGCCTATATTGAATGCTCTTGTCCAATGGTGTAAGCCAAATGATTATAATACGTCGCAATAATATATAAAACTTCTGTGACATGTCCATCAGAGTGTCCTCTAACATCTGTGAAAAGTTTGTATCAATCGGATACGAATTATTATGCGTTGCTAAGGACTTCCTACCCCAAAACAGTCCAAAACCTTAACGGACAATATCTAAAAATATGCAAATTGAAAAATAGGTCCAAATGTGGATATTAAAATGACCATAATTTTGGTTCTACTTATGATAGAAACATAATTTTTTCACCATCTTAAACCTTAGTTTCCACTCTACCAAGCTACACAGGTAACTCAATTTTGATTTCCAGACACTTATGCCTGGTTTCGTGGTGGTGGGTCACATATGTCATTTATACTGAGTTAGTGTTGAACACTGAATCATCCAACGACATTTCCAAAGATCTCTGAATATTTAACTGTGTTAGTGTGTTAGAAATATCTACATGTTTGTCCATTATCGATCAGCTGTTTAATCATCTTCAAATCCAGTGGACATGTTTCTTTCAGTTGTTAAGATTCATTTCTGGTTTATTCAACTGGCTTCAGGTCAAAATTCGAAAAAACGGGAATGGAGCGTTATCCGTTTAATCCATTATTTATTTAAACACAAAAATTAAAAAATGGATCGTTCTGTTATTTTTAAAATTTCGGTTTTGGAAAACAATAATGAAGAAAAAAGTTGTTTTTTCGTTGTCTTATTTTTGGTTTCATTTGGAAAAACGAATGAACGAATGATACACGGATTCACAAAAACCAAACACTCTTCAATGGGGCTGCACATTATTAGAAAAAAATGACATAGCGATTTTTTAAATTTTTTACACTGCAATATATGTTGCAATATGAAAAACACTCAGTAATATATATAACAGTTGTGTGGTGCTGACACAAACAGTCAAAGACATTAATGGTCGACACAGAACATATGTTTCAGTGTCATCTGAAAGTTGGTGCAGCTGTGGCTCAGTTGGTGGAGCAGGTCGTCCAATGGCTGAAGGGTTGCTAGTTCACGCCCTAACTCTGGCTGTCCACATGTCAAAGTGTCCTTGAGCAAGACACTGAACCCTGACTTAGGCTCCCAGTAGAACTGACAGAACCTTACACACATACTGAGGTGGAAAGTACTTTGTTAATGTACTGCAGTAGATTTTTTTTAGGTATTTGTACTTTACTTGAGTATTTATTTTTCTGGTAACTTTTTACTTTCACTCCCTACATTTTTATATAAATATTTGTACTTTATACTCTTTACATTCTCAGAATAGACTCATTACTTTTTCAAACTAAACAGATGTGACAGTATAAAAAATAAATGCCTTCAGAGGGAAACTCACTGAAGGAGAGAAACTGTGACATTATAATTATATTATAGTTATATGACTATTATCACACAATTTCAACTCTTTCCTGTTAAAATTATAAATTTTTTAGATCATATTTATAACTGTTTTTTAATCTCATGATGACTTTTTATCTCAGTTGTGACTTTTTTTTTTTAATTTTTCCTAAATTTCCTGCCCATATCCACAACACTGAGTAACTGTGACCTGATCAAACACTTCCAACACAGTAAAGGCTTTATTTTAGATACTTTTGAAACTTTTCAGATTTATCCTGGTTAAATCAGTTTTATTGCATTCATGGCAAATAAAAAAAAAAAAAGTTGTACTTTTTACTTTTGTACTTTATTACAATTAAGACATTGTACTTTTTTTTTTTTACTTTTACTTAAGTAGAGGAGTTGAATCAGTACTTCTACATTTACTAGAGTTTTTTTTTACATAAGTAGCTGTACTTTTACTTAAGTACAGAATGTGAGTACTTTTACCACCTCTGTGTGTGTGTGAATGTGAAGGTGGGGAACTACTATATAAATGCAGAACGTTCATCTTTCTTGTAGACGAAATAATTAAATAAAATTCACAATTATAAATAAAGACAAATAAATAAAAAATGTGTTTATTATTCATCATATTATTCCTTTTCCGTTACAGACTTGAACATCATCAGTTGCTTAATAGAACTGATGCTAATGACAGAAATAAACAGTTGATGATAGAAACATGAATCCTAATCCTGGATGTTTTATGTCAGGAAGATAGATTTATATATATATATATATATATATATATATATATATATATATATATATATATATATATATATATATATATATATATATATATATATATATATATATGTTCTGCATTTGTTTCTTTGTTTTCATTCTAGTTTGATACATATGATAGATGAAGTTTCATTAGTTATTTTATTCTTTCTTTTTCTTCCTTTTCTTATTTCTTTTTTTTTATTTCATATTCAGGATAACATGCTAGGGACTAGATTAAAGCTGCACAGTATATTGTTAGAACAAAGTTCCACATACATGTATATATTTGAAAAGTGTATAATCCACTCTAAAGTTGCATGATATTACAAAAAAAATTACATTATTATTTTATTTATAAAACCCTAAATCACAACAAAGTCATCTCAGAGGGCTTTACAAAAACACAATCAACTACAGAAATACATGAAAAGTCCCAGGCATCCCCTGTCCTTAGACCCTCCTTCTCGGCAAGAAAAAACTTCCAAACCCAGTGGGAAAAAGAAGAAATCTCGAGGAGAACCCCATTGAAGGAGAGATCCACTCCCATGGACGGACAGGCTATAGATGAACGTCCATGTATAAATGCAGGAAGGGGGGCTGGTCCAGACAGGCAGGGGTGGTGGTCCGGGGTCACAGGTCGGCACAGGCGAGATACTGCAGATCCTGTCGTCCATGGCTCCCGTGCAGGCACTGTCAGGAGAGCCACCACTCCCCCCAGGGGGTGGGGGGGGGGGGGAAGACAGGGGACACCAGGTGACTAGTCATGAACAGACTTTTGTGCTGGAAGGTCACACATTTGTTAGTTTTTACTTAATTTATTAATTGATTGATTGATTTTTATTCATTTTTTTGTAATTTATTTGTCCTAATTAATTTATAATTATGATTTTTAAGTAATTCAGCTACAGGAAGGATGACACTTAAACATATGTTCTGTGTCAACCACTAATCTAAACTCACCACACAGCTGTTATATAATTATGATTATATTACAATATATATCACAGGGTTAAAAAAAAATCATTTTTCTAATAGTATTATGCAGCCCTAGAGTGGATTATAAACCTTCCAAATGTAGACATGTGGGACTTTTCATGCTGTTCAGTTGTAACTCACCCTTCAGCTCATTTTTCTCGTCTTTTCGACTCATTGTTCTTCTACCTTTCTTTCTCATTCCTCTTCATCACTCTTTCCTGTTCCCTCGTGGTGAGCATTAACTCACTCTTATTGGAACATTATTACAGAAGCCCTCAGTGAGTCTGCCAGTGTGCTTCTGCAATCATATGACTTCATTACAATATATCCACACATAACTATGGTGAGGCTCTGATTTATTTCTATTTGTGCGTCCGTGTGTCGAACAGTTTGTGTCTGTGCACAGTTAGTGTCTTTGTGTCTCTGCATTTTTGTTTTGTGTGTGAAAAAGCTCAGAGCAGCATGTGATGATGTAATGAAACACTGAGTCGAGCAAACTTTGGAATCCCCTGGAAAAAAAAACACCTTACATACATAATAGAGCTGCACAATATACTGTCTGATGTTGTATGTACATGGGTGCAATAGACGCATTACAGGTTCTGCAATCATTTTTATTTTATTTTTTATAGTTTTCTTTATCTATTTGTATATAATACATTGTATCATTGTCAATAACCTGTCTATAGTCTGTACATACCTTCCTCAAACATCTTTAATATTATAGTTACTCATACTGTAACATAGTCATAGCCTGTTATAGTTTGTACATACCTGCATCCATAGTTACTTATATAATCTCATTTTAGCACCTCCTACATATACTGTGTATATTTACAATGTCTATATTATTTATTCACTGCTATGCACTTCTGGTTGGATGCTAACTGCATTTCGTTGCTCTGTATTTGTGACATGTGCAATGACAATAAAGTTGAATCTAATATTTTTATTTAAAAGTCTTTAGAATAAATGTAATTTCATGTATTTATTTGGATTTTTTCATTTATTTATTTTTAATATAAATGTTTTAAAATGTATTATTTATTTGGGATTTTTATTTCTTATTTATTTATTTATTCATTTATTTTATTTGTAATTTTTAATTTTATTTAATTATTTCAGCTACAAGAAGGATGACACTGAAACATATGTTCTTTTTCAACCGCATCAGCACTACACAGCTGTTATATACTCCTGAATATTTATACCAATATATACCACGGGGTTAATTAAAAAAAAAAAAAAAAATCACGTTATTTTTTTTCTAATTTCGTGCAGCCTTAATACATAGCTTGTTGTATTAAAAGTGAATGGAATATATTAATGATAGACCGTTATATCAGCCGTCCAATATATCAGACCAATATTTACAGGTTGTTTTTCTCGTATCGGTATCAGCCTGTTGCTTTAGCCTATATGCTATTTTTTATGCTCTTCACTTTTCCTGCCATAAACAGAAACATAACCTCCTCGTAGGGGTGAGGTCTGCCTTGGTGGATGTTTGCGCTTTTCTATTATTTTTTTATGTTTTTTTTTTTTTTTTTACAAAAACATGGTAGGTGGGTCTTTCCTACCAGAACTACTACCAGGTTTTGCAAAATTTCTGGAGGAAACCCTGGACACCTTGTATGTACATCGAAAAATCTTAGATCTTTGATGGGAACAAAAACAAAAGTGTTGCATTTTATTCAGGGTAGTAAAGTCCCTGCAGTTTTCTTCACATTAAATTCAAAGCTATTCGTTGTTGTTGTTGTTGTTGTTGTTGTGGCAGTGTGTTCCCTCTGTGCTCAAGCCCATACGTCCACATGCAGTATAAGTCTGAATGACAGCAGTGTCAGCTTTATGCTCACAGTGTATGAGTGTGAAAGGACACTTACTGACTTCACCTACAGTAACAACACAGTGAAGCATGGCCGTGTAGAGGGAAGTGTGGGTCAGGCACGTACCTGCGGGAGAAAGGGGACGAGTTGAAGGATGGCGAGGGCGATGGGGGAGGGAGGGAGGGAGGGAGGGAGGGAGGGAGGGAGGGAGGGAGGGAGGGAGGGAGGGAGGGAGGGAGGGAGGGAGATGGAAGAGAAGAAAGAACTAAAGCATGGACAGGATGAAAAGAGAAATGGAGGAGGGGATGGAAGAGAAGATGAAGGTAGTTTTTTTTTTAATAGTTTTTTTTTAAGGAGATACAGGAGGACAAAAATGTAGGCTGCAGCTGAGCAGGAAAATACAACTGTAGTATCTCACTATCTGACAGCAATCATTAAAATTCTTAGAAACAAGACTTGGATAATTACGTATTCTTTTTGATAAAATAATGACATAGTGACATGTACACCCCAGTGAAGGTTTATGGAAGCGGTGTAGTCGTTGATTGCCTTTTTGGTATGCAGCAGGACATAAAAGACAAGGACAAATTGACAGAGATATGAATGTCAAGTACATTTGCGAGCAAATAAGAATTGGTTAGTAGAGCTGCTTATAAGGAAATGTAATCTGTGACATATTTGGTCCTGTAGCAGTGCCATTACATTACATTACATTCATATATGTGACCCACCACCACGAAACCAGGCATAAGTGTCTGGAAATCAAAACAGAGTTATCTGTGTAGCTTGGTAGAGTGGAAACTAAGGTTTAAGATGGTGAAAAAATTATGTTTCTATCACAAGTAGAACCAAAGTTATGGTAATTTTAATATCCATATTTGGACATATTTTGCAATTTGCATTTTTTTAGATATTGTCCGTTAAAGTTTTGGACTTTTTTGGGGTAGGAAGTCCTTAGCAACGCATAATAATTTGTATCCGATTGACACAAATTTTCCACAGATGTTAAAGGACACTCTGATGGACATGTCACAGAAGTTTTATATATTATAATAATAGGAATGAAGTGCAACGTATTACAATCATTTGGCTTACACCATTGGACAGAGCATTCAATATAGGCTTTTACCTCGTACCAAACACTTGGGTGTTTACCCACAGAACGGAGATCGGTTTGTTCGGTGAAAAGAGGTGGAAGTCGTCTTTGTCTTTGCTCAGCAATCCCTGAACTATTGTCGCCGCTTAAATAATTGACTCAATAAACACCTTTATTGATTGGATTTCAATGTAATGACCACAGGAACTGAAAATAGAGGTGTTAAGGTACCGTTTTTTGATAAAATGTAAACACACATAAGAAATCGCCTTCCAGCCTAAATTTGGCTGTAGCTCTGAACGGGTCAGCGCGACTTATGCCTGGTTTCGTGCTGAGCAGTCACATATAGATATATACATAGCCCTCTGGGACGACTTTGTTGTGATTTAGGGCTTTATAAATAAAATTGAATTGAATTGAATTGAATATACTGTTAAGACACTAGTTTATATCATAGAGGTTCAACAATGTGTGTTACTGTTCCATCACTATTTGTGCCCAACACAACAAACCCCGCCCTCCTTGTACACATTTGGCCTGATTTTCTCTATTTCTTATCATTGCGAAAATTGCTGTTTTGGAGACTGTGACCTTTGACCTACATTCACCAAGATTTAATAGAATCTGTTCTGGACCACCTCCACCTTTCCTGAAAATTTCATAGAAATGAGTCCAATAGTTTTTGCATAAAACTGCTTACAAACAAACAAACAAACAAACAAACAAACAAACAGACAGACAGACAGATGGGCAGAAAGACAGACAGACAAATAAGTTAGTTTTTAAAAGGGATTTAAAAGTCAACACTGCTTCAAATTGTCCATTTTAATCATTGATAATTGTAATCAGTGTGTGTGTGTGTGTGTGTGTGTGTGTGTGTGTGTGTGTGTGACATATCATGCTATAACTCAATGAATACTTGAGATATCCCCATGAAATTACATGGACATATACATATATGTAATGCACATCAGATGCAATGATTAATTTGAGTAAAGGTCAAAGGTCAAGGTCACAATTAACTAAAAGGTCAAACTCACATTATTGACTCTAATTCATAGACATTTGAGATTAACACAAAACAGGAGCGAGATTAGGCATTCTCTGAAAACTTGTTTTGTATTTATGTCCAATACAATTGTCATTGAATAGGTGTGTCACTGTTCCATCACTATATCATACAACTGGTGGTGGCCGACACAACAAACCCCGTTTGACCTGATTGGTCCTATGTCTTATCATTGTGAGAACATATTTTTAGTAACTGTGACCTTTAACCTTCATTCACTCAAAGTTAATGGCATCTATTCAGGACCACGTTGCACCTTTAATTGGTCCAGTAATTTTTGCGTAAACCTGCTTACAAACAAACAAACAAACAAACAGATAAACAACCCAACTCGAAAACATTATCCCTCTTCCCGTCAGGGGGGGCGGGGTAAAAACATTAGGTCATTGCTGTGAACAAACCTTGTGCAAATTTCTTAATATTTGACACAAAATGATCCTTGTATATAATAATGATCTGATTTGACTTCACAAACATTACATAACTGCATGGCAGATTATGAGATTATAATTCAATGATAGTGGATTATTGTGATTTATTTGTGGTTCTTGTTAAAATAACAATTTGGTGAATCACTATTACCATTTCTCATGCTATGTTTTATTCTTTCTTTAATTCCTCCCTTTGTACAAAGTAACATATAATATTAAATGAACCATAAATTAAATAAAAATGTATTGGTATCCTTCCATCATATATCATGTTTGTGTATTTCCATTAATTTACTTGCAGTTATGGAGGGAAAGTGTGTTTTTCAACGTGTATCCGTGACCTTTGACATTTTTTTATGACGACCTGTCAACCCTTTGTTCAGATATCACAGTGTAATAATAATAAGGGACAAATTGATGGGCAAGCACTCTAATAAAAACACAACATGGGTACATCTAAAAATAGTGCAACTACTTTAAGGCTTTCATTACACAAGTTAGGAATGAGTCTAAATTCATGCAAAAAATGTATGAAGTTGGGCTGCACAGTATTAGAATAAATTAAGGTGATTTTTTTTTGTGGTCAGTACAGAATGTACATTTCACTAGCCTGCATTTCCATTACCCTTGGACATTCACAAAATGTAAATAGGGCTACAAAGAACTGGTAGTGGAAATGGACCTGAATTTAAAAAAAACCTTAAATATTGCTAAAAGGTTTTTACACTTTCATGAGGTGGTTTTTCAGATGTTTCAATATTCTAATATATCACAAAAGCGCAATGGAAACACTTTTTTCCATAATTATACATCACAGGATGTGACATACATGGTCACATGATCTTTTCTGGATTTAATTCGGGAGAAAAACATAACTGCCATTTTAGAGACAGCAAACAGCAGAGAAATGCAGCGTCGTATCAACTCACCCAAAGGTCCATTTTCCAGCAGTGAAATATCACAGGATGATATTTCACGAGAGTAATAAAATGTGTTTTTGCTATGCTAAGAGATAGGGCCAATCAGGTCAAATATGTGTGTGCCAAGCATCATCTTTTGCATTTATTTTTGTGATAATTACGATGCAGCAGGGATGGCACGGTGGTGCAGTGGTTAGCCCTCGTACCTCAAAGCAAGAAGGTCCCTGGTTCTATTCCCACACCAGACCTTTCTGTGTGGAGTTTGCATGTTCTCCTCGTGTCTATGTGGGTTTTCTCCAGTTTCCTCCCACCATCCAAACACATGCACTGATAGGTTAATTGGTTAATCTAAATTGTCCATAGGTGTAAATGTGAGAGTGATTGTTTGTCTATATATGTTCAGCCCTGAGATGAACTGGAGACTCATACAGGGTGTACCCCGCCTTCACCCATTGTAGCTGGATTAGGCCCCCAGTGACCCCCGTGACCCTAGTGAGGATAAAGTGGGTTCAGGTGATGATATTCCTATAAAAGAAATTCTGTGCAAAAGGGGCTTAAAATATTCAGAAGCAGCTTCTACTCTGTACATAGAACTACAAATTCAAGAATATGCACAGCATTTGGATGGAAGAACCTGACCGCTTACGTCATTGCAACTTAACTGGAGAGTCAACAGACTGGTTTGTAACATACTGAACATTCATTCATTATCTGAACCTTCATCCTCACTAGGGTCGCGGGGGTCACTGGGGGCCTAATCCAGCTACAATGGGCGAAGGCGGGGTACACCCTGTATGAGACGCCAGTTCATCGCAGGGCTGACATATGTAGACAAACAATCACTCTCACATTCACACACATTTAGATTAACCAATTAACTTATCAGTGCATGTTTTTGGATGGTGGGAGGAAACCAGAGTGCCCGGCGAAAACCCACGCAGACACGGGGAGGACATGCAAACTCCCACAGAAAGGTCTGGTGTGGGATTCGAACCAGGGTCCTTCTTGCTGTGAGGCACCAGTACTAACCACTGCACCATACTGAACATGTTGTCTGTAATGTGGAGACACAGAAGTAAACCACATACACGTCTTCTGGGTGTGTCGCAAACTTTAGTTGTTTCTGGAAAGTTTGCATCAGATAATCAATGACATTTGAAGTATGTAATACCTAAGGAATTTAAAGTTTGCATCTTGGAAGTTTTAATAATTATGTTCCAAAAAAAGATAGATATTTAACTAATATTATTGGTTTATATCATGGAGAGATTAACCCAGAGGTGTCAAACATGTGGCCCAGGGGCCAAGTCTGGCCCGCCAAAGGGTCCAGTCCGACCCTTTGAATACATTTTTGAGATGTAAAAATTACACTAACATATTAATCATTTTAGTTGAAGTTCCATATTTAGACCAATTCTCACAAGTCAAAACTTTTTCTCCTTGTAAATGTACATATTTTCATTTATTTACACTAAAGCAAAGTATAATTTCACAAACAAAATGAATAACTGGAACAAATATGAACAACCTGATATGTCTAAAGTACATTATTAATAATATTCCACCTACTAATAAATGTTTTTTTTTGTATTTGTAAGCTATAATAAACATGCAAAAGTGATAAACTAAAGCATAATAATGTTAAAATTACACATTTTTTTTAGTTTGTTCATGCTATTCACATTGTTTGAAAGGATGGTTTGTAGATGTAAACATTTTCATAATGTAAATTGACTTTTTCCCTCTCTAAAACATGGACAACAGTTTGGGATTGATTATTATTTATATATTTTTCTGTTTTCATTTTACTGGCCCGGCCCACTTCTGATCAAATGTGGCCCCTGAACTAAAATGAGTTTGACACCCCTGGATTAACCCTTCATCTTAGAATGAGAGAAAAGATCTGTGACTAAATGGGAGAAAATGGACGCAGTGTGATGACACATGAATAATATTTAATGATTGACAGACTATGTTCTTTATTTTGGATGACAGATACTGGTAACTGTGGCTGTTATTACCTCCCACCAAGGAGGTTATGTAGCAAGATAAGTCGAAAAGTTATGGATGGATATTGATGAAAATTTCTTGACATGTTGGAGGTGTCACAAGGAACAAATAATTAGATTTTGGTGAATATCCAGAAAAGGTCCTGGATTCTGGATCACTTTGAAATGTATTCTCCATTTACCGCAATGTAAAATTTCACAGTGATCCAGAATCTAGGATCTCTTCTGGATCATCACCAAATTCTAATCATGAAATTTTCATCAAGATCCGTCCATAACTTTTTGAGTTATCTTGCTAACTAACAGACAGACAGACAAACAGACAAACTCGACCAAAAATATAACCTCCTTGCCGGACCTCTTTTCATTTTAGTTTCTTCTGTTTTTTTTTCTAGTTTGTTTCTTATTTAACAGATTTGTCCTATTTTTCGATTTAACTTTATGAAGGAATACATCATTCAGAAAAAGAAACTGAAGGTGCATTTTAAACCTTTGATTCTTCCTCTAAAGCAGGCATGTCCAAACTCTTTCACAAAGGGCCAGCGTGGCTGCAGGTTTTTGTTCCAACCAAACAGCAGGACACCAAACTGGACTCAATTAGTCAACTGATCTCAGTCTTCAGAGAGTCGATTGGTCAAACTGTGAACTCTTGTTTGGTCGGAACCAAGAGGACTAGCTTGGACGTGCCTGCTCGAAAGACACATTCACATTTGTACATTGCACACATATTGTCAGGTTCTTTTTATGCACTTATTGTAACTGATGTGTCATTATGCACGCACTGTACACGTCTAAATTTACACTGTGTGACGACTCATTTTGGGTAACATGAGTTTACTTTCAGAACACTTAACGCCTAACCATACTAACACAACCACAGGCAGGAGGGAAATCATACCTCTTATTATCAGAACTCAAGTGTCTATATGAAAATGTGTGTGAGACTTCAGGATGTCATGGATGTTGCTATATGTATGTATATGTGTGAGTGTGTCAATGTGCTTGTACTGTATATGCACAGATCCCATGTAAATGTAGCAGAGTCCTCAAAAACAGCAGGGTTATAAATAGACGTAGCTCAGTGTGTGACTACTGAAAATAAGCCACACTCTTAAAGGGATATGACACCCATTCATTTGCTTCTGTTTGCTCATCTGTGATCACTATTAACTGCAGACATCAGTAAGTTTCAAAAATTGTGCAGTTTGTTTACTCCAGATTAGTTGTTATCATGTCTGTTATATTCAGTTAACTTTCCACCTGCTGTTACTGTATCTCTCCCTGTACCTTTTTATCTTCTTGCACTTCAGAGCCCAAATCCAACGTCTCACGAGATTATGCAATTTACCGTCAGATGTGTCCAATTGCTTGTGAGATTATGCAACACACCGCAAGATTTACAGTGGAATTTCCATGTCTCTCAGTGGATATAACATAGTGTGGCTCATACTAAGGTGTGTCTGGAGGCACTGGGAATGAAGCTGCTGTAGGGAGGCCTCAAGCCTCTTTGCACTCAGCTGTTGATTATTTAAAGTGTTTAAATTGACTGATATCTTGACTTGAGGGTTGAGAGGCATACAAACAGTAAAAGTTGAATTCTCCCTTCCCTGCCCTGACTGGATCCAAGTGGTTCATTGTGTTGGACTGAAACCTGGATATTATTAGCCCCATTAATTTCATGTATGGGTCTAGGAAAAAGTCATAGGCAGGGTAGGCGGGGCTAAAGGGTTGTCTTTCAAATCCCTCTTTATGCAATAGGACGGTACTATAACCAATCAGCGTAATGTTTAGGATGATATAGTTTGAGCGCCGGAAAGTTCAAGGAGGAGTTCGGAGAAAGTTAAGAATGACGAAACAAACTTGGGGATTATGGAGCTTTAAGACTGTTGTCGCTTCTGTAAAAAGAATTTAAAGATTAATGACATTTTCTCACATTCTTCACTCATCTTTGATAAAAGGAAATCGCTACCCAGTCGGCAGCCATCTATGTCGTTCTTCTATGGTTGTTTCACTTGTGTCACTTTGTTACGCCCGCCCACTTCTCCATAATTCATCAACTAATTTCAGGGAAGCCTAGGCAAAAGTTACATTGAGCATAACTAGACCATCTCCGGTAGAAAATTTGATTTGCTGTCACTTGGGTCATCGAGTGCAGCTAGGCTAGGATATTATCAGACTGAGAGGACAAAGCTAAAAGAGCATTTGAAACGCCACCTATATTCTGGGAATAGATTTGAATGCCTCAAGGAGTCATAAATGCACCCAGCACATTTCAGTGACTCATGAAGATATGAATAGAATAAAATAAAATAGAATAGAATAGAATAGAAAGCTTACTGTCATTGTGAGACGGAATAAAACTATATTTTACGCATTCAGATTTACACTTGAATGAGGTACTCGTCTTCCTAGATGATATCTTAAATTTTTGTTTTGCTACTTTGGAGGAGCATGAGGAACAGAAGAGCATGGGGGAGTAGTTCACAAGAGTATGAAGGCAAACTTCATGTCATCAACTACACAAGTCGAGGTCTGTCTGTCACTGACTCGAGGTACCGGGCCCATAAACTTACATTTCTGGCCCTGAAGTGGAGTGTGACTGAAAAATGTGTTAAATATCTTTATGGATCCAGCTTCACCGACAGCAACTCTCTCACCTATCTAGCCACTGATGGTTAGCATCACTCTTGACATGTTTAGTTGATGACATGAAGCTTCCCTTCCTGCTCTTGTAAAATACTCCCCCATGTTCTTCTGTTCCTCATGCTTTTCCAAAGTAGCAGAGAAAATGACGATGCTGTCTAGGAAGACGAGTCCCTCATTCAGGTGTAAATCTTTGTGAGCCATTGATATGTGCTAGGTGCATTTACTTTTTAATTTTATTTTCAACTGCAGCACAATGTGAAGTTTGATTTCAAGCACTTTGCGGTACATATACCATGTATGAAAAGTGCTATATAAATAAAGTTTGGTTGATTGATTGATAAAATGCAATACCATGCAGGAAAACAATCACAGATGCTCTGTCTCGGCGTTCATACGGAGCGCCTCCTAAATTCATGCAACTGTGTGAAACAAGTGGAGCAGAAGACATGTCCCCTGAAGTGGCTGATGAAATTCGTCAATGCTCTTTTGTCAGAATGCAACAACTTTATCGAAGCTAAGCTACTGTCACTCTGGTTGAGTTTACATTAGACAACTTCACCAATTTTTCATGGTTTGCTCATTGTACTACCTGTATCTCAAACCAATGTCCAGGAAGAGCAAAGAATTGACCTCCATGAGGTTATTCATCATCTTCAGACCAGTGAGAAGGTTCCTCCCACAGTTCGGGAAGAGCTGCCAGAACCTCCATTGCTGCTGAGAGACTGGAACATTCTAGAGATAGTCTTGTAAGGAAGGAAGAAGATCAACTTACTGAACATTTAGTCCAACTACCCAACCTATGTCCTACTGTCTTGAAGAGCTGCACAATTATATACTTAGTGTGGTCTGTTGGTCAGCTGTTCTTTTGGCCTAAAATGACATTTGGAATGGAAACCACCATCAGCAACTGTAGCTGTTATGTGAGGCACAAGGCTCTAATGTAGAGAGACACTCCTTTGGTAAACATTAAGACCAGTCACATCATTGAATTTCTGTGTATAGACTTTTATTTCACTCAAACCTGAAAACAGCAACACAAAGAACATTGTGGTTGTCACTTAACAGTTTGTCAAATTAACTGTTGCCATTCCCACTGGCTTCCAGAAGAACACAGCTATGGTGAACTTTCTCTGGAGTGAGTTCATGATGTACTATAGAATTCCACAGATCATTTATTCAAACCAAGGCTCAAACTTTTGAGTCCAAACTTGTCCAAAGGTTTTGTAATATTGCTGGTATAAAGAAGAGTCAAACTACTCTTTCGGTCTGCCTTGGCAGAGGTCTGCACTCTCAGTCCTTTTCTGATACATATGTTCTGTGTCAACCACTAATCTGACCGTCTTACGTCACCTCACATCACCTGTGAACAGTAGTCAACCTTGGGGGTTTACACATTAACTATTACATTTGTGTGGTTACCACAGCCTGGATTACATGTTTCTGTTGGAGTTTAACATGAACTTTGGTTTTATTTATTCATCTTCTTTTTTTATTTAGTGTCCCCCCCCCCCCAGCGCTACACGCATCATATGACCCACTAATATAGAACATATGGACATTGTTAGCAATAAGATACACATTCCATTTACATCTGGATTCTTGTGTCCACATTTGTTGAAAAACCCTGTAGGCCAGTCAGTTGAGCATGGAATTTAGTTGTGTGTAAAACATCGCTACAGTACTCATAGGATGGGAAGGTCAAATGATGAAAAAAACAATACCATACTGTAAATGTTCTGCACTTAAATAGTTCTTTTCCACCTTCATGGTGCTCAAAGCGCTTTACATTAGCCTCACATTCACCCATTCACACACACATTCATACAACAGTAGGTTTCTAAGGTTCTGTCAGTCCTACTGGGAGACTAAGTCAGTGTCTTTGACCAAGGACACTTTGACATGTGGACAGCCAGAGCTGGGACGCAAACCACAGATCATTCAGTCTTTGGACGACCCACTCTACCAACTGAACCACTGCCGCCACTGTACAGTACTGTACTGTACTATTGAATTATTTAATTTTGAGTGCTGCTGTTTGCCTTTACTTTTATAGCATTATATTACATACTTGTACTTATCTAAAATAAGATTTTTCCCTTTACTACATAAAAAAAAAGGTTGTGTTTGTATGATATGTGTTTGTCGCTCTGCAGATACTGATATGCCTCGGAGGCTTTCAGATTATCTTATTCTTGATGTGCGTTATGTTGGACCATGTCATCATATTATCCTCCCAGGTCTGCACTAAATTCAGGTGGGGGATAATGACCATCTTCAGACAAAGTAAACTTTGTTCCCAGGACACTATAGCTCATGAAAAGCTATCAATCAAACTCTGTTTACATGAGGAAACACTGCACAACTTACTTCCTGTGGAAGTGAATTACATATCTGGATGGTAATGGCACCGCCCAGGGTGTGTTGCGTAAACTTGTCTATAGTTATCTGAATAACTGTTAATATGTTACGTTAAAATACCAGGTACGTTCTCAGTTTGTTGTTTATGCAACATGTAATGTACGGGTCTCAAATGTGCAACAATCACAATCATAAAGCACTGCGGCACGGGTCATTATTTGACAACCTCTTGCTGGAGCGGGTGGGAACGGAGAGGTGTGGTCGTGGGAGGGGTAAAGCTGAACGGAAAAGTCCCAAATGTTTTGTTTTGTTTTGTTTTGTTTTTGTTTTAATATGAGGAAGATATGTGGTAGGTGAATGATCAATCCTAGATTGGAACAGCCTGATACACAGGGGGCGGGACAGGGGCGGTGCTCAGGACGTTCAACGCGATTTCAACACTGAGGTAGTTCACAGAGGATCGTAACATTGTAAAAAAAAAATGATTTTGAAAGATGACAGCACTGTTGAAAGAAGCAGTGCTTTGCGATTGTTGGACTTTTATTTTGAAAATTTGTTGTCGTTCTGTCTTCTGTTTGTTATGAATGTCTCATGAAACAGTCATCAATGCTTTATGTTGAGTTTATGAAAGCTGTTATGAATGTGTTATGAACTCACCTGTCAAGTAAAGTGTTACCGTGACTTATACACGGTAGTTATTTCACAGAAGGACACACGACAGTTGTAACCTGTGACCTTCCCTCATAAGACCCAGTGACTACTCCATTTATAAACTGGGTCACAGTTGGTGAGAGATTTCATAGTATTGCTGAGACAATGTTTTATTCATTAAGATGCACAATGCTTCTCTGTACTCTACTGTGTCATTATTTCAGTGCAGTGTTAGAAAATGCATCTTACTGATTGTGACATTATTATCATCATCAAATCATAATTCTTATTTCTTCAGAGACTCATAGAAGAGGCTGGAAGGACGTTTTTGCTATACGCTTGAAGAGGTTAAAATTGGCTGCTTGATTTATTGAATACTTTTGGTGTAAGAAGAGCCTCTCAGACACATCATTTCTTCATTAGTCGTTTTACCAAACTTTTCTTCCTGGAGCTCACAATTTATAGTTATACATTAAGTATTTGTGCATAAATTAATACTATTGATATTTTAACTGTTATTTCACAGCATTACAAGGCTCATTGTTTGATTCAAACCAAACAGAAATTTAAATTTTTCTGCATACTAATTATTGAAAATACATTATATGTATGTGATTACATGTGATTACATGTGTCACAAGGAACAAATGATTAGATTTTGGTGGCAATGTAAAATTTCAAAGTGATCCAGAATCCAGGATCTCTTCCAGATCATCACCAAAATCTAATCATTTGTTCCTTTTGACACCTCCAACACGTCATGAAATTTTCACCTAGATCCATCCATAACTTTTTGAGTTATCTTTTTGAGTTACAAACAAACTCTGGTAAAAACATAACCTCCTTGGCGGAGGTAATAAATATATCAATTGCAATTTTTTACATTTTTTTTTCATCATCACGGCCAAAATCGCCATTTCCATTAAAATTTCATTTTAGCCCTAGTGTGTGTGTGAATAGACATGTCTATATTTTGTATAGTATTTTATTAGATTAACCTTTATTTATCCCACTGGGGAAATTCACAGTTAGCAGCAGTCCACACATACACTTAAAGTTGTCATTCCATGGTTATTTCATTAATATTATTGTGTTCTCCATTGTTATTGAATACATTGTGTGTTGGTTCTATTTAAAAAACATCCAGAGTGCTTTGTTTCAAGGCTGTTTTTTCACGGTAGAAAAATGACTTAAGGTCCAACAACAGAGTTTACCGGTACTTCCTCATACATGTCAATGACATGGTCACAAGGCATCTCTGATTGGCTCAGAATGCGTGAAGGAACACTCCCCTGCCCTCTCACTGTGTGTGTTTACCTTTACCCGAGTATCATCCAGCTAGGTTTCGTGCCGTCGCTTGCTCTGAAAACGTGCAGTGAAATTAATTAATTATTTCCACAAAGAGCACATGAACCAGTTTGATCCGCCATTTTTTCCAGTTTGTGCAGCGGCTCTTCTCTTGTAGATGCTAATGCTAATGCTACATCAGATTCGCTGTCGGGGACGCGTTTAACCCCACGTGGGTGACGCTAAAGTCCATCTGACGTCACATGACTTTTTCTGAGTCCCTCGTTCATCTTGTTGGTTTCTGTGAATGCAGTATGCAGCCAGTGGAGGTGATGAACCACTGTCAACGGCAGCATGTGTTGGTAACTAGGGGTGACCCATCAGATTCCAAAAGGAGCGTGGGAAAGTGGTTTTCAGCAGAATGACACCTTTAAGAATAGAAAAGTCATATCACTGGGAGCCTATCCTAGCTATGTACAACAATTACAATATGTTGAAAAGAAATTAGGGAACTTCTACTTAAAAAACTATCAATCACTAGAGCTTCAAACCATACTAGATTAATCTGTACATTAGGTTAGTTACCGTACACTGGAAACATACAATGCCATATTTTATTTCTGAGCTCTTTCTACTGTAAGCCTCTTTGACTCCATCATTCTGTTTGCCTCCTAAAGTGGCTGATGAGTTCATCTGCTCAGGTGACACTGGAGCGCACCGAGTCCTGATTGAGAACAAGAGGTTTTCAGTGACATGAACTTCGTATTGTTTCTCCTCCTTCTCAATGAACGGTCATTTGAGAGGCCGTTTAGATCTGTGTAGGTGTGCATGTGTGAGAATGGTAAACTGATAGGGTGCATGTCAGATACTATCTTCTTACAGGCTGCAGAGGAAATGATGTTCTCTGTGTCACTCTTTCTTCACCTTGATTTTGATGGGAGGAAAAAAACACAAAAATGTTTCAATATTTGAAAAAAAAAAAAAAGAGGTGGTGGGGGGGGGGTGAAATTCAAGAGCTGTTTGGTCTCAAATGGTTCAGATAATTAGAAACTATAGGGCTGTCAAATGATTCAAAGTTTTAATCAGATTAATCATAAGGTTGATATGGATTAATTTAAATTATTCTACCGCCCTCTAGAATTTTGCGACAGCTCCCATTCACTGTGAATGGACATTCCCAGGGTTCTGCGGGTGGATTTTTTCCAAAAACCGCCCGCTGCCAATGGCAACGAGTTTTGTCACTTCAGATTCACGTTACCGTATCACTCCTCAGGTAGTTCGGCCACTTTAAAAGTAAATATTCACTACGTTGTAACGGCTATTTTATCTAATCTGTTAGAGTAGTAGGGCCGACGTCTACAGAGTGTTTAGCAGCAGCTTGACAGCAGCGCAACACAGTTGGCTATACAGTGCTAGTGGAGTGTTGCTTAGGAACAACAATAATGTTCCAACTGGACTACTGTTTCTCAACAGAAGCCATCGTCTATATTATTAAATTCTTAATCATTTTAGTAAACAATTGTATGTATTTTCTCAAAATAAGCAGTAATAAGCTATAATAAGTGGTAGAATAAGCGGGATAATGTATTGCCCACGTATGACTGTCGGAAAAAAAAAAAAAATTCCGAAAGGGGGAACAATACCAGTTTGTCCCCGACCTGAAATAGTCACGCATGGGCAATACATTATCCCTTACTTAATCACTTTATGTCAGTCAACTCTTCTGTTTTGAGGGGGGGGGGGGGGGTTGCACTCAAATTAACAACAAAATACACAAAAATACACTACGACACACACAAAAATTCCAAACATATTCAAAAACATCTAAAAGAAAAAAGAAAAAAAACACCAACAAATGTGATAAAATGCAATTACGTGTTTATTCAGTTCCTTCAACAGTTTCAGGTTTGAGAGTTTGACAAGTGTGCTGTCAGTATTGGCCTTGATCATTATAATGATCATACAGTATAATGCTAAGAAGAGAGGATAACATAATGATAGTTAGAAGTGCTGTTGATTGGAAATTCACTTTCTCTACCTTTTACTTGTCAGACAGTCGTCTTACTGTATGTGAACAAATTAAATATTTTAGGCATTTCATATCTGATAACTGATGACTAAGATATAGATCCACAGCGCTGTCAAATCTATGCTCAGGCTAATATGCTGATACTTTCTATGTGTTCTGATTCTGTAACGTGTTCCTTGTGTAGAACCTACATTACATATATACTGCTTAACTGTGGTCTTGCTTTAAGTAAACAAGGATACACAGACTCAAGGTGGAATATAATGACGCAATGACACTGCTGCTGAGGGTTCCCAGGTGGGATAGTGCTAGTTAATTGTTTGTGTCTAATAAACAATAAATATATGTACTTTATACTCCTTATATTTATATAAATATATGTACTTTATACTCCTTACATTTATATAAATATATGTACTTTATACTCATTATATTTATATAAATATATGTACTTTATACTCCTTATATTTATATAAATATATGTACGTTATACTCCTTATATTTATATAAATATATGTACTTTATACTCCTTACATTTATATAAATATATGTACTTTATACTCATTATATTTATATAAATATATGTACTTTATACTCATTATATTTATATAAATATATGTACGTTATACTCCTTACATTTATATAAATATATGTACTTTATACTCCTTACATTTATATAAATATATGTACTTTATACTCCTTATATTTATATAAATATATGTACTTTATACTCCTTACATTTATATAAATATATGCACTTTATACTGTTTATATTTATATAAATGTATCAAACACATAATCTTCACACTAACTCACTTTGAAAAGGTTTATTGGATATTTTTTAAACTTTTCAGATTTTTCATTGTTAAATAAGTATACAGTGTTAATGCAGTGTTACTTTTTACTTCATTACAATTGAGAAGGGGTGTACCCCACCTTCGCCCATTGTAGGTGGATTAAGCCCCCTTTGACCCCTGTGACCCTCGTGAGGATTAAACAGCTACAGACAACTTCTACTTTTTTTTTTTTATGTATGTCCAGTTATAAATTGGGTGGCTACTTTTTTTTTCTACACCCAGTATATGTATAGTTGCTGATGTAATGTCATATGTATGTCACTGGTTGACTTTGTTGTAACATTAGATGAGGTAATTACACAGACATGTCTACTATGTAATAGAAACAGGTGAGAAACACACTGTTATCCATGTGTGTGTGTTGGTTGTCTGTGTTTGAAGGTAATCTGCTGTCGTTAGGCATAAGGCCATCTGTATGTAGACGTGTGTGTGTGTGTGTGTGTGTGTGTGTGTGTGTGTGTGTGTGTGTGTGTGTGTGTGTGTGTTATGAGATGGGCTGACCTGTGTGTCCTCATAAGAGCCAGGACAAGCACAAACACAAACAGTAGCAAGGTTCAATTGTCTGGTTGCCAGGCAATGAGCTCACAGCGACTGACCGTAACAACCCCTCTCTCCATCAATCATCTAAAGAGTGCTCGCTCTAGTAATGATGTCATCATGCATGCACACACACACACACACACACACACACACACACACACACACACATACATACATATCTTATCCTTTTTGTTTTGACCTTGAGTTGCAAATAGACGTGTGTCTGTGTTCTTGAATTCCTATCTTTATGGGGACATTGATCTCTTTACACAGTCACACCATAGGGACCTCTGTCACCATGGGGACCAAAACTCAGGTCACCATGGGGACCAAAACTCAGGTTTTAAAACCATAAGGGTTAAATATAAATATAGGTCACTGCCATTGCAAAATATAAATCTGTGTGAATTTATGCAAATTAACTTGTTTTTTATTTTTTTCAGAAGTCCCCATAAAGCATGAGGGAAACAAGTTCGATGTGAAATATGTTTTTAAGAATTTTTTGCTTTTAAAATGTAATTTATTTATTCATTTTATTTTTTTAAATAAATAATAATAGCTTTTAATTTTTTTTTCCTTTTTAATTGAATTAATTTTGTAATAAAAATATATATTTTATAAAAGTTGTATTTATTTATTTCTTTTAAAAAAAGCTGTGTTTACGCTCATTACCTAATGGATACTTTACCTACAAGTGATAACTACAAACTGGGTCCTCATGAGACATGGAAACCAGTGTGTGTGTGTGTGTGTGTGAGGAATGAGTGGTGATTGTCATTGCCTTGCAAAATATTGCAGGGGACGATGCAATCTGCTTGTGATATCAGCTCAATAAATCTACCACACATGTGTTTTGTGGCTGACACTAAACAGATAGTAAATTACTTTTTTTTTTTGTTACTAAAGTTTAACCCTGAAAGTTTTTCCCTCCTCGTCCTCAAGTGCTCAGTAGCACACTCATGTGGTTCGATACAGTGACATCCTTCCTGCACCGTATCACTATATACAATGTTAAAACACTGACAGTGATGTTACAACTAGTCCAGCGGAAGCAGAAAATTAATTTAGTTTGACCATCTGAATGGTGACCATGAAAGCCAGTGTCTTGTAGAGCTGCACAATATATTGCTTGAGCATCGACGTCGCAATGTATGTGCATGTGCACAATAGTCACGTCGCAGGTCTGACAATTATTTTTATTTTTGAATGATTTTATTTTTTATTTATTTGTCCATTTAATTTATTTATTCATAATTTCATCATATTTTTAACATTTATTTTAGTCATTGTTGCCATTTTTATGTATTTTATAATATTCTATTTATATTTTATTTTTTTTATTAATTTATTAGTATTTATTTAGTGTATTTTTTACATTATTAATTTATTCATTCATTTATTTTTATTTTATTCATTAATTTGATTTATTTATTCATTTTTAATTATTAATCCCCCCCCCCATTTCTTTATTGAGTTTATGCAGACAATTGTTTTATGTATTGTAATTGTCTTTAATTATTTCAGTTACAAGAAGGGTGATATAAAAACGTATGTTCCGTGTCGACCACTAATCTATTTGTGTCAGCACCACACAGCTGTTATATACCCCTGAGTATTTTTTTTTTTCATATCACAGGCTTTAAAAGAATTGGTAATGCCAGTTGTTTTTATAATATCTTGTAGTTCTACAGTATACACATAAAAGTAAAGTAAAAAGATCTATTTATTTGACTCAGTATCTCATAACTGCAGATATACACACTCTTATGAAAATAATTACTTCAGGGTGACACATACTACAAATTTCCTCTCTGTCTCCCACACACATTCTCTGGGTCCAGCTGTGTCTGTGCCAGGCTCAAGGGCACAGGGCCAATACAGTGAGGTGAAGAGAGTGGCAGGAACACTAACTGGCAAATCGGTGGCCAATTAAAAGTGCTCAGTAGCGTGGATGTGTCTCTGTGTGCGTGTGTGAGCTTGTTGTTGTGTGACTGCCAAGGAGAGGGTTAGCACCGAAGGCATGCTTCCTCTTCTTTCAACATGACCTCAAGCATGTCTCTATCTCTGTGAGGACATCCCATGGCGTGTGTTATCATAAATGTGTTTAATGGCACAGTGTGTGAGGTTTACAGGGACACCAGAGGACAGTGGTACCTCTACTTACAAAAATTAATTAGTTCCAGAAGTGTTTTTGTGAATTTTTGTGAACTTTAATTTTTTGTAAATATTCGCATTTTACATGTAAAAGGTCTAATTCATTCCAAGACCCCTAATACTACCCCTCAAACCCTTTAAAATTATAAAAATGTACCGATTTTGTATGAAATATGTGTTAAAAGGAAATGTATATGTAGATTTTAGCCTGTCCAGGCTACTGTCGGTGAGATTGAGGATGCAGCAGTCTGGTGGACCATGTTTGGTGTTTAAAGCCAGCCTCATGTAGTCCAGTTTGTTTTTCATTGAGTGTACGTTGGCGAGCAGGACTGATGGAAGCGGCGGTCAGAACAGGTTCGCTCTTAGCTTAGCTGTAAATCCACTGCAACAGCCGCACTGCTACTTATGTCCTCTGTTTGGGGGGGGGGGGGGCTACGCTGGATCTGACCGGTAGCAGACCCAGGTTCTGTAAAACGGTCCATGTCTCCGGGCTTGGGGAGTCCAAGTTTTTAACAATTTTCCTTAAGCTGTCGATCATATGCTCTTTTTGCACCATTCAGCGGAACCTTTGATCCTAAAAGCGCTGGTCTAGGTGGAGAAATTATTGTTGAAGTTTCTCTGTTACCGGGAGACATAGCAGTCACAGCCAAATGGCGCCACTCCATGTTGAATGAGGGTCAAACCGTAACGAAAAGCATCATGGGTAGCCCCCTAATAGTCATTGGGATGCTACATACAGTACTATGTGACGTATTTACATACATTACGTAGTTACGCATAGTAATGTGCTGTACTTGGGGCTTCAGTTTCCTTTCGTAAATAGAATTTTCTTTCGTATTCAGAGACGAAAAATTTAGGTAAAGGTTTTTCGTAACTTGGATTTTTCATTAGCTGGGTCTTTCGTAAATAGAGGTATGGCTGTATTTATTTGTAGAGATGCAATGAGACTTAAGGAAATTACTTTTGATTAAAAAAAAACAAAAAACGAATGACCTCTGATTTTAAGTGTATTAAAGTGACACTCCAGAATTTTGGACATTGGACCTAATGTCCGAGTGAGCCAGAGTGTAGAAAATGTGTAAAGATTTTTTGTTTTTTATTTCATGCAGTATGTTCTGTGTCGACCACTAATCAGTTTGACCGTTTGCGTCGGCACCACACAGCTGTTATATGCTACTGAAGATTTTTTCATATCGCAATATATATCACAGGGTTAAAAAAATCGCAATGTAATTTTTTTCCTATTACTGTGCAGCTCGAGTATAAACCATCAAAACATTGCAAGGAAAAGCTATTATGTCCTCACAACCTTACAATGAATGTCCTTCCAATCATTGAACGATGCTTACCCACACAACTCTAAACATACACAGAGCCCTGTTTTACTTTATTGTCTAATATTTGGGACAGATGAATGCATGTCCTTTCATCACAGTATGCATGTGTGCGCATGGGTATAGTGTATAAAACAGCATGAGTGCTCCAATCATGAATAGAAGTTGTGTAACCTCAAAAAGTAGAGCGTGGCTGGACTGGACACCCTGCCCTCACCTCACTTATTATTAAATACAGCATGGGAGACAATGTTATGAATAGACATATGATGGAGGGTGTGATCATCTTAAGTGATAGTTGTTGTCCATGAGGGACAAGTGGAAGTACAAAATTAATCCCTGAACACATAGCTGAATGACATCCCTCCTCTGAACTGATTAATGGACTAATTAGACATAAGAGTCTCATAAACAAGGGATTATTTAACATCATTGGGGGTTTTTTTTCTCATTAAATTTGCAGACAAATAGGACTATACTGGCTGACTATGCGTATTTTGTCACTGCAGGTATTTCATTAAAATGTAGTTAGTTAGATGAGTCAGGAAACCTTGTGTCTCTTCTAATCGATTAGTCTCTTTAGTTTATTTGTTACCTAAGAAGATCAATAACCTCCACACTGTTTTTTTTTTTTTTTCTCTATCCGCATTCTTCCCAAACTTGTTTAGATTAATTCTACCTCTCCAGTGTCAAAGTGTAGATAGAGTACTGACCTCTGGCAATTGGGGCGTGGCCATGGCTAAGGTGGTAGAGCAGGTCATCCACTAACTGAAGGGTTGGTGGTTTGAACCCTGCTCTGTCCTAGTCATTCCGTTGTGTCCTTGGGCAAGACACTTCACCCTCCTTACCTACAGTGTCACTCACAGTGGTGTATGAATGTTCGGTAGTGGTCAGAGGATGCAAAATGGCTGCCATGTTTCTGTCAGTCTGTCCCAAGGCAGCTGTGGTTACATATGTAGTTTACCAGCACCAGAGCATGCATGTGAGAGCGAATGAATAATGGATCACTAATGTAAAGCGCTTTGAGTGGGCAAAAAAATGCTATATAAATCCAATCCATTATTATTATTCTTATTAAAAGTTATTTTGCTATTTTACAAGTAACCTTCTAGCCAGCTGGTAGTAGTGGGCCATTCATGTCTTCTGGGAATGGAAAGTATGGAAAGCACACATGAACACCCCCCCGGTATTTTCCAATGGGAAACTCCATGGAAATTTGCCGGCGTACGTTACTAAAGTGTTTTTTTTTTACTCGTACAAGTGGATGATTTTTTGGTGTCGATGCAATTAATGGTCTCATTCCAATGTCATTTCATGATTATTGCACTGTTCTCCATTGTTATTGAATGCATTGTGCATTGGTTCTGTTGAAAAAAATGTCCGGGTTGCTTTGTTTCCAGCTGTTTTTGGAAGGTAGAAAAATGACTTGAGGTCGAACAACAGAGTTTTCCGCTCCTTCCTCATACATATCCATGACGCAGTAATGAGGTGTCTCTGATTGGCTCAGAGAATGAATGCGTGAAGGAACGCTCCCCCTCCCCTCTTGCACTTTGTGTGTTTACCATCCAAGAGTAGCATCCAGCTAGGTTTTCCACCGTCGCTTGTTTTGAAAACTTGCAGGAGAGCACCTGAACTAGTTTGATCCACCATTTTATTTAAGTTTGTGCTGCGGCGCCATCTTCTTTTGTACTTCAGATTCGCTGCAATAGGGGATGGGCTGGGGGAGTGTTACCTGCACTCTGTGGATGGGCATAATCCCAAGTGGGTGACGCCGATGTCCACATGGCGTAATGTGGACAGACTTTTTCTGAGTCGCTTGTTTCTCTGTGTTGTTTTCTATGAATGGGAATACATCCTGTGGAGGGGACACGATGCTTTGAAACGCAGCATGTGTTGGTAACTCGGGGTGACCCATCAGATTCCGAAAGGAGCGTGGAAAAGTGGTTTTCTGCGGAATGACACCTTTAATATAATTAAGGTGTAATATAATACATTAGAAAACTGTGTTTAAAAATATGTTATTATGGTTTGTTTTTACCTATCCAGAGAAGAGGCTATTGCTAATTAGTAATTTGTCCACAACAACAAAAGCTTGTGAACACAACACGCTGGTAAATACGCTGGAAAATATCTACTTCCCAGACCACATGACATCTGTCCTCATGATGGGATAGTTTTTATTAATTGTCATAATCATGAGCATTAGTTTTGTCAATGGCGGTGCAGGCTGGAGGGCTGAGGAGTCTCAATTGGCTATAAATGGTGTCTGATCTGAAAGAAGTGGGAAGTTGAGGGGGAGGAAGATAGAGACCGTACTGAAAACATGGAATTGCTGACCTTTGTTTTATGTTTGTCTTTCTACAATGATTTATGTTTGCTTCTTGGCTTGGTGTTCTCTCTCTCTCTCTCTCTCTCTCTCTCTCTCTCTCTCTCTCTCTTCTCTGTCCTTCCAACAGTATCTTATAAAATTGGATTTTAAAAATAGTTCTGGTCAGTTAGTGGAATTATATTATGGCAGTGAATCTAACAGAGTTGCCACATAGTCTACACGCTTCCAGTAACAAAACCAGAGAATGTGAAAACTTTGATAAAGCATGTCGATAGGTAAAGGGTCTTGGTCTTGCCATATATGTGTCCACCCAAGAAAATATTCCTTCTTGCTTTGAGTGTCTTTAACCTTCAGACAGGGCTGATTCCTCACTTGTGGTATATAGCAGATATGTTAGACTCTGTGAAAATGGGTTTGTGGTTGAGGAAGGCATTTCCCGTACATTACAGTCATGGTCAGTCACTGGATGTGCACACGGACACATGCGTACACACAAACAGAGCAGCTGCATTCTTCTGCCCTGACCAACCAAACAGCTGTCAGACACTACGTCAGTCCCAGAAGTATTCTGCGTGGTGTGTGTGAGTGTAAGAGCCTGTCATATGTGAGATAAATGATGGACTGTGTACTTTAGGAAATGTAAATGGTCTAAGCTAGGAGATCAAAGAGACACTGAAAGCCTTTGGTTTAAAACAGTCAATTGATCAAATTGTATTTATATAGCGCCAAATTGTATTAAAAGTTATTTCATGACACTTTTCATATAGAGCTGGTTGAAACCAGACTCTCAAGCCAATTTACAGAAACCCAACAGAATCTTCCAGGAGCAAACACTTCCTTTTAACCCTTTAGGAGTTTTTTCCAGGAAATATACATTTTTGATATCAACATTTCAAAAGTCTATAATTTTAAAGTAGTTTGAGATAAAGGTAAAACTATCAATGAGAATATTGTTCAGTATGACTCAAAGTCTGTGATGGGAGTGAAATTATTCATCTAATTTGCATATTATGACATCACAAGGGAACACTGTTGAGAGTCAATGTTGACTATCTTTAATGTGAAACCAAATTCGGGATAGAAATAAATTCACTGATGCAATTTGTATGAATTTTTTGCACTGGAAGGGGGTGTGTTTTTCCCCACAGTTACCACGACAACTACAACTGTACATTCATCCATATTTGTGGTGGTATGAGCCCCCCTGCCACCTCCACCACGTCCCCTGCTTGGCATTGGCAGAATGTTTCCACCCTGGTCATTGATTACAAGTGAAGCATCCGCTATATTATGTTCTGAGTGTGGATGATGGCACATGGACTCGCTGTCACTATTAAAGGGATAGTTCACAATTTTTCACATGAATTTGTATAGGATCGACATCTTTACTCTGGTGCACCCACAGTGACTTACCCCGAACAGTGTCCTGTCAACGTGAAAGTAGTCCCTGCAGGTTTTCTAGGGTCAATAAAATTAAACGTGTCATTTCTCAAAACAGTATGTGTTTGAATGAGTGATTTATTAGCATAACAAAACCGTCATGGAACAAAAATTCACATCTCGTAATTGCTTGTAGATACTTTTTCTCAATAGCGATCAATGCACGTTGTCACTGCTAACAGCTGCACACCTGCACGTAGCAGCCGCAAACACTGCTGAACAACTGATGAAAGTAGTTTGCCAAGGTGCACAGCTGTTAGCCGTGACAAGGCGCATTGGTCGCTCTAGAGAGAAAGTAGCGCCAAGCAATTAACAAGGTGTACGTTTTTGTTCCATGACAGTTTTGTTTTGCAAATAAATCAGTCATTCAAACACATACGTTTCATTTTGTTGACCCCAGGAAACCTGCTGGGACTACTTTGGCTTTGACCAAAACCAGACCAGAACTGGGCTCATAGGACACTGTTGGGGGTAAGTCACTGTTGGTGCACCACAGTAAAGTCGGTGGTCCCATACAAATTCATGTGAAAAATAGTGAACTATCCCTTTAACGTCAGTTTCGGCTTTACTGGACAACTGTAATTTTCACACGAGTAGCTGTACTTCTACTTCAGTACAGAATGTGAGTACTTTTACCACCTCTGCTGGTCAGTCACAGGGACATGTTCAGTGACACAGTGAAGGGAGATCACAGCTTTATTGACAAACAAATTTGTTCTAATGTAGACAGAAGTAGGAAGCATGGTTTTGAACATCCACAGTGACATGTGAAACAACACACATGCCCAACTCTGTTGCTTAAACTGTCTAATCCATTCTGCTTTTAATCCAGTCAGCCCTTCCATCTAATTTGGTTTACACTGAACCATTTTTGACTCATTTAGTCTCCTTGTCCTCTGGATTGGATATGATGAATTGAGACTAAGCATTAACTCTGCGTGCATGAAAAGGCACACGTTTGATGGATGTATGGTTGGATCACTACATAGCTTCATAATTTAATATAAAAACTGCTTTTACTACCATTCTATACCATATTGTGTTTTTGATTTGAGTTACTATGCTTTCAATTGGATTGTTTTTTTCAACATTTTTATTGGATAATTAAGAAGTTGATCAGTAAATATTTTTTTATGGATATAAAGGTTTTATGGATAATTCCATTGCATATTAAGAACCTGCAGTTTTCCTTTTTTTTTAATTTATAATTCATAACAGAGTAAGAAACAGGTCCATGGACTGCTTTCTATTAATAACACAAGCATTTTCCCAATTGGTGGATCAATAAAGTACTTCTATTCTATTCTACAACATCCATTATAGAAAATAATGGATATGTAGCTACACTTTGGAAAATGAGAAATACAAAAACTTTTGATCTTGAATATAACTTGAATATAAAGGAGAAAAGCACTAAGCACCAAGGCATATCAGCACCCCACCCCCACCCTTCCACTAATCATTTGTTAATTTTGCCAGTATCAAGATTTCTTGAAAACTTCAGCCAAATCTGTCTATAACCTTTTGACTTATGTTGTAAATTGACAGACAGGCACATTTTAAACCCGAATGTTCAAAATAACTAAATATATTCAGTTGTGAATTCAGAAATAGTACTACTAACTCAAATGTATTAATTTGTTGTAATGTGTTTTTCTTTTTAAGTACTTCCAACTAATATTTTTTTTATTAAGGGGAACTATTGTGGATATAAGTGAAGATAATTTAACAACATATGAGGTACAATGGAGTGGAATTAAGTGACAATGATATTGTACGGTTATTTCTATTGTTTCAAATAAGGATGATTGAAAAAAATAAACTTAACTGATGTAGTAGATGATGACATTTAATTTCAGAACACTGCAAATAACCACCAATATCTATCACACCAAAAAAATTACAATCACAAAACACAGTCATTTTATTGAGGGGCTGTGGTTCAGTTGGTAGAGCGGGTGACTGAAGGGTTCGTGTCCTGGCTCTGTCTGTCCTCATGTCCAAGTGTCCTTGGACAAAGACACTGAACAATGACTTAGGACTGACAGAACCTTAGAATACTAAGTTAATAAGTAAAGTTTTAATTTATTTGTGTGTTCACATACTGCTCTGCACTTTTGGTTGGATACTAACTACATTTCATTGCACTGTATCATTAACAAGGAAGTTGAATCTAATCTAATATTTCAGTGTTTTTTTTACTTTATTCTATGGCCCTCTACAATGTTGCGACAGCTCCCATTCACTTTGAATGGACGTTCCCTGCATTCTGTGGGTGGATTTCTTTCGATAACCGCCATTAACGCCTGCTGCCAATGGCAATGAGTTTTGTCACTTTAGATTCATGGTACCGTATCACTCTGCAGGTAGTTCGGCCGCTTTGAAAGTAAATATTAGCTACGTTGTAACGACTATTTTATCCAGTCTGTTAGAGTAGTAGCAGTAATAAGCTGTAATAACTGTAGAATAAGCGGGATAATGTATTGCCCACGCGTGACTATCCAAAAAATAGTTCCGCCCGTCCCGTCGGGAAATATTTTTCTGACAGTAATGCGTGGGGAATACATTATCCCTTAGTAGATACTCATAACCTATTATTAAAGTATCTGAAAATATCTGGTGTACATCAGGGCAGTGGATTTTACATTTTATACAAAACCTGTCACCTTTTTTCTTGTAAAAAAAAGTTGGTAGAGGATTGGACTGAAATCTTCCCTCTGTGTCCTCCTCTGCCCTCCCTCTCACCATCCTCTTCCTCCTCCTCCTCCTCCTCCTCCTCCTCCTCCTCCTCCTCCTCCTCCTCCTCCTCCTCCTCCTCCTCCTCCTCATCTCTTTTGCGCTGACATTTTTCAGCTTTCCATCCTCCCTGCTGCGCCTCGCTGCCAGAGCCAGTATTGTCCTCCCAGTGAGTTTCTATCTGCTTCTTCCATGCCACCATCTGTCTCTTTTCCTCTATCCTTCCCCTTCCTCGTCGGCTCTACCTCACTCTTCCTTCTATTCTCTCCATCTGTCTTCCTTTGTGTTAACACCCAAACTACTGCTTTCTCTTTTCCATTAACTTTTCTACCATTTCTTACTCGTTCTTACTGGTCCTTTTTTCACTCTATCTTTATCTCTCTGCTCTTTCCTTGTCTCTATCCTTTTATCCCCTGTCTTTTTAAACCTCATGTTGTTGTCAGGAACAGTAATGGTTCCTGGGTCAGTTTGACCAGCTGCATGTTTAATTATCCAAAAGATGTCCCACACCAAAATAATCCTAACAAGGATTTCATTACTAATTCCATTACTAAATATTATGTCAATATTTAGTGCAGTGATGCTCCACCTCTAACAGGTAATGGCTCAATTAGTTTAATTCAATAATTTTTCATTAAAAAAACCAAAAAAAAATACATGGGGGGGCAAGGGGGCAAGGAACAAGTATTAACAGTTTAGTTGTGTTCAGTGGGGGCTGTGGCTCAGTTGGTAGAGCTGGTCGTCCAATGACCAAAGGGTTTGTAGTTCACATCCCAGCTCTGGCTGTCCACATGTCAAAGTGTCCTCATGCAAGACACTGAATCATGACTGAGGCTCCCAGGTCTGGCAGAACCTGAGGAAAATACTGGTGTGTGAATGTCAGGTTAATGTGTGTGTGTGGATGTGGGGGGGTTCAGTTATTATTATTATTATTTCTGACCCCCTTTTACCTCCAGTTTGACCGCTGGATCACATTGACTTGAACAGTTTCTACGTATGTGATAGAAACATGAAGGGGGTGACATGTGAGATGAACCATTTTTATATTATATGTTGAACACAAATTTCAGAATGAAAACATACTTTCAACAGTTTTCCTAGATATTCATCTTTAAAACTGGTCAAGTTGACCTTTAACAGCAGGGTTAAAACCATATGATTCCTTTGCCAATTGCTGCCATAATCCATGTTTATGTTTTGTTCTTCTGTCTCTTCCATGTATAAACTCCTAACCCTTACACCAGGGCTGCACGATATTAGAAAAAAATGACATTGTGATTTTTTTAATGATAAATATATATATATATATATATATATATATATATATATATATATATATATTGTCATATGAAAATGTACTCATTAGTATATAACAGCTGCGTGATGCCGAAACAAATAGCCAAACAGACGTTTATTATCCTTCTTCTAGCCAAAATAATTAAATAAAATGAATCATTAAAAAAAGATACAAATAAATAAATAAAAAGGGAAAAAATAAATTAAAAGATAAAATAAATGCAAATAAATAAATGAAAATTAAAGATTAAATTATATGGTAACACTTTATAATACCTACACACAATTGACTATGTATTAACCATTTATTACCCATTTATAATTAGATTATTTTTAAACAACAGGTGCAGTGTTTACAACTGTTTCTTTGTTTATCTGTAAAGCAGATATACAAACACTGCAAAAATTCTCTAATTTTACATTTATCTTTGGAAGACACTAGTATGAAGCTTTTCAAGACATTAACAAATAGGTAACAAATGGTTAATACATAATCAACAACCCATTTATAAATGGGTAATAAATGGTTAATACAGAGTCAATTGCGTGTAGGTATTATAAAGTGTTACCAATTATATAATTATATATATATGAAATAATTCCACATAACTGCTGTTGCTTTTGTTTCTAGCAGCGAGCTTTAGTTTTGGATGATTTTCTCTTGTTGGTTTTGGGTGATTTCCTTTTGTTGGTCGCTCATTTTTCAGTCTTGTTATCAGTGATTCAGTCCAAACTGGTTCAGAATGGTTGTGATGTGCTCAGTGTGTGTCAGGTTCTATTGAAATGCGTCTCCTACATTAACAGCACTTGTCATGTGACTATTGCAAACACATACATTGTGATGTCGTGGCTCAAACACTATATTGTGCAGCTCTATCTTACATGAACATAAACCCCGTTGCTTCCCATGGACAAGCAACAGAACTAGTGACACATTCCAGTATGTACACACACCAGCTGCAGCCTGACATTAAACTGACGCCTCACAGGGAAAACTATTGATTTCTGTGTGTCTACTATAGCAGACACATCCTCTTTAATTCTCCTGTTATGCGTGTCTCTTTTACCTCCATTATCATTTGTCATTTCCACAGTTGTTCTCATTCCCCTGTGGAATCGAGGTATAAAACAAGCGTGTAAGGAATGATAGATTTTGCTTCTACTGTCTCTTACATACACATAAAAGGAGCGACACCACATTACATTTTCCCCACTACCTTTGGCTAATTACATACATAATATTTACAGTTGGTCTCACACATGCCCCATTTACCTTTTCATCTGTGTAAGAAGTGGGTCAGTAAGATGTTTGAAGACCACCAGAACCCCCCCCCCCCCCCCCCGCACACGTACAGTACAGCTGACACACACCTCACATACACAGCAGCTGATTAACAGCAGGGAACATTTGTGTGTGCACAGCTCTAACATCCCCATCATTCCACCACAACCTGTCTAATTAGTCCCACAGAGTGTGTGCAATTCTGCCGACAATCTACAAGCCTGTTTCTCTTCATGAGTGTCTGCTTAAGTCAGCTTGTTGCACATTGTGATGTCTTTACAAATGCCATCCAGTCCTTTTTTCATATTTGTACATGACAGCTGCTCTTTGTAAGAGGAACCTTTAATAGCATTACAGTTGTTTTGTTGTGTTTTAACTAATGGAAAACATGTTATAATACCCAATTGGTTTCTGTTTTGTAAACACTCACAAAACCCTCTTTTTAATTCATGTGTATATTTCCTCTTTCTTGTCTACCTCAGACAAATCAGAATGCAATTGAATTATTACTATTATTAATTTAATTTTAATTAACAACTCTGAAGATATTGGACTACCGTATTCTCCGGACTATAAGTCACTCTGGAGTGTAAGTAGAACCCACCAAAATATGCATAATAAACAAGAAAAAAGCATATATAAGTCACACTGGAGTATAACTGGTGAAATGTATTTGATAAAATCCAACACCAAGAACAGATATTTCATCTTGAAAAGCAATTTAAAATAAAAATAGAAGAGAGAACAATAAGCTGAATAGGTGTACGGTATGCTAACATACACATTCAGCTAACGTTACATGATGCATAAACAATGAACGGACACTGGTATGCTAATGTAACATATTAACAGTTATTCAGATAACTATAGCATAAAGAACATGCTCAACAGCGCCCTCTTGCAGTTGTCAGTGTGAAAATAGCTTTGAAATTATATAATGTCTTAATAATTACACATGTAAATCGCTCTGGAGTAAAAGTTGAACCCTGGGCCCAAACTATGAAAAAAAACTGTGACTTATAGTCCGAAAAATATGGTATTTGTTTATGTCTTAACGTTGCAGTGAGTTGTTAAATTAAACATGGGTGCAACAAGAGGATAAGTCATGACTTTTCCAGAAGTAGGACATGGTACCACTCATGACCAAAAGCATCCACTGATGTTACTAGGATTTATTAACACATTTAAATAAGATACGCCTCATCACCACGTCATGGACATGTATGAGGAAGTACCGTAAACTCTGTTGTTCCACCTACAGTCATTTTTCTACCATGAAAAAACAGCTGGAAACAAAGCAATCTGGACATTTTTTTTAAATAGAACCAACAGACAATGCATTCAATAACAATGGAGAACACAGTAATATTAATGAAATAACCATAGAATGACAGCTTTAAAAAGCCTTTTAATTTTGTGAGAGACGATACTGGTAAGTTTTAATTGTTCGACAGTGATGATGTGATTAAGCAGCGCCGTAGTAGTGTCCGAAAAGTTTTCAATTGAGTCCACGATGTAGCACTCTCCCTATGTAGAGAGTAGGGGGTAGGGAGTGAGTGAGTGATTTCGGACACAAGCCATAGTATTTTTTTTTAGGTTATTTTACTCTTTAACCGAGAGGCCGCATTGGAACATTCAGTGGGCTGCATTTGGCCCCCGGACCATATCTTTTGAGACATCTGATTTAGAAACATTAAAACAGTTCAGTTTGTGCCGCACATAAATTCTTGCTGCCTGATCAGGAAGGTTCAGCAGCGACTATACTTCCTGAAGACTCTCAGGAAGATAAACATGTCACAAAACCTGCTGTTTTCTTTTTATCACTGCTCTGTTCAGAGGGTTCTGACTCCTGGCATCCTTCTGTGGTACAGCAGTAGATCTGCAGCAGACAAGAAGGCCCCACAGAGAGTGATCACAAAAGACAATAAACACACGCCTACCTGTTGTGGAGGACATTTTCACCTTTGGCTGCCTTCAGCAAACAAAGGACATAGTGCAGGACCAAGCTATGTACGGTGGTCGACGGGGGCGAACGCACTACATCAACGAAATGCTGCACAACCAAAAAAAACAAATGGGACGAGAAAAATGCTGCAATAATAGAAACAAAGCAGAAACAAAAACGTACAAATGCGAAAGAAAAATGCTGCAAATATCAAAAATCTGTCTTTTACAAAAAAATTATACTTTTTGTGTAAACCTGCTAACAGAGACAAACAAACGGACTCGATTTTAATACCTCCTTGGCAGACCTCTCTTCATTTGAGGGGGGGTGGGGGGGTGTCCCTTGGCGGAGGTTTGCACTCTGAGTACTTTTCTTGTTCCAGTTAAAAATAATCATTCCCAATTAAACTTAATTATGGATAAAGTCACTGGTTTGTTCTGAACTTAATTCCAAATGTGTTACTTCCTCTGCCATGTAAACAGTTAATTCCGCTTTAACATTATTCCTGTCTTTCTGCACAAACTCCTGCTGTTTGCGCTGCTGCCATTAGTTTGTTGATTCCTATGGTTGATTTGGTCAAGCTTCTGCTTCGTAATTATCACAAAAATAAATGCAAAAATTGCACGTAGTATGTAGTCTTCAGTGATGCTAGTTAAAACAAATGCAAAACAAGAAGTAGATGCAATCGTTTTCTACAGTAGTCTTTCAGACAACGGCCGTTTTGTCCAATCAGAACCCTCTGTACCTCCAGCTGTTAAAGCTGAATTAACTATGGTAGTGGGAAAAATGGACCACGTTAATGGTAGGGTTGTGGGGATGGTGGTAGGGGTGGTGAATGATGGGCAGAAAAAAATATATAAGAATTTTATTCTTCTATCTACTCCCTTCTATTCATGTAAAAATGCAAAACTGTTTTACATTGTACACGTTGTGCATTGACAAGTTTTTTATGAACAGAACAAATAAATTAATTAATGAAAAACTAGAGCGGAATACACCCATTTCCATGGAAACTTGCATTTGGAGTTAACATGTCCATGTAAACAAGCTTTAATAGCTTTAATTCCCAATTATTTTATTCCGGATAAATAATTCAGAATTATAAAAATATCATGTAAATATAGCTACTGTGACAAATACTTTTTTTCCAAGACAGAACAAAATGTCATTACTGTGTATTTGTTCTTGGTAGGGAGTGGGTTTAGCTTCTGTTTTACCATGACACTTATTTGTACAGCCAAAACACATTCTATTTTTCTAAACTAAATAGGTAGTTCTCAGCTAAACCATATAGAAATAATAATGTGAAAAGCCTTTGTTGTCCTTGTTGGTGAGTGAAATCTAAATGTGTAGATAAACCTTATGCTGTGTCCTCACAAATATTCCAATTTGTATATTGTCCTTGAAGCACTGCCTGATGATGTAAAATATAACAGTGTGTGCTCTAAAGCGGGGGTGTCAAAGTCAACTTCACACTAGGCCAAAATTAAAAACTGGAATAGAGCCACAGGCCAAACTCAATATTTATTGAAAAACTCATTTAGTTTCAGAGTGTCTTCTTATGTTATATTCTTTGTTACAGCCATATTGACTCTACACAAAAGACAAACAGCTTTTTCTCTTATATTCATGATAGATAATTTGCCTCCCACCTGTCTGCAAAGCTCCTGTTGGCCATCTGCCATTTGGCCATTTTTGTGGATGGGTGGAATTAATTTGCCTGAAGTGACTGGTAACATGGTTGTTAATGACAGGTAAAGGTGGGTTGCAACCATTTTTTTTTACTCTATTGCTTAAAATCACCTTTACATGCAAATTACAACCAATTAATTAAACGTTCTAATATAAAAATAACAAATATAGTCACCTGTGGAATGGACAGGACCCAAAAAGCAGCATCCAATCATTTTAAACTTACTGTAAAATGATGGTGATATATCTATCAAACTCAACTGTCACCCCCCACCCACTCACCCCATGTCATGCTTTGGAGCGCCAGTACAGAAAATGGAAGCCAGAGCTAGGCTAGTTATATTAGCACTAGTACATGAAACAAAGACAGGGCTAGGCTAGTTATATTAGCACTAGTACAGGAAACAAAGCCAGAGCTAGGCTAGTTATATTAGCACTAGTACATGAAACAAAGCCAGAGCTAGGCTAGTTATATTAGCACTAGTACAGCAAACAAAGACAGAGCTAGGCTAGTTGTATTAGCACTAGTACATAAAACAAAGACAGGGCTAGGCTAGTTATATTAGCACTAGTACATGAAACAAAGACAGGGCTAGGCTAGTTATATTAGCACTAGTACATGAAACAAAGACAGGGCTAGGCTAGTTATATTAGCACTAGTACAGGAAACAAAGCCAGAGCTAGGCTAGTTATATTAGCACTAGTACAGGAAACAAAGCCAGAGCTAGGCTAGTTATATTAGCACTAGTACAGGAAACAAAGACAGGGCTAGGCTAGTTATATTAGCACTAGTACAGGAAACAAAGCCAGAGCTAGGCTAGTTATATTAGCACTAGTACAGGAAACAAAGCCAGAGCTAGGCTAGTTATATTAGCACTAGTACAGGAAACAAAGACAGGGCTAGGCTAGTTATATTAGCACTAGTACAGGAAACAAAGCCAGAGCTAGGCTAGTTATATTAGCACTAGTACAGGAAACAAAGCCAGAGCTAGGCTAGTTATATTAGCACTAGTACAGGAAACAAAGCCAGAGCTAGGCTAGTTATATTAGCACTAGTACAGGAAACAAAGCCAGAGCTAGGCTAGTTATATTAGCACTAGTACATGAAACAAAGACAGGGCTAGGCTAGTTATATTAGCACTAGTACAGAAAACAAAGCCAGAGCTAGGCTAGTTATATTAGCACTAGTACATGAAACAAAGACAGGGATAGGCTAGTTATATTAGCACTAGTACAGGAAACAAAGACAGGGCTAGGCTAGTTATATTAGCACTAGTACAGGAAACAAAGCCAGAGCTAGGCTAGTTATATTAGCACTAGTACAGGAAACAAAGCCAGAGCTAGGCTAGTTATATTAGCACTAGTACATGAAACAAAGACAGGGCTAGGCTAGTTATATTAGCACTAGTACATGAAACAAAGACAGGGCTAGGCTAGTTATATTAGCACTAGTACAGGAAACAAAGCCAGAGCTAGGCTAGTTATATTAGCACTAGTACAGGAAACAAAGCCAGAGCTAGGCTAGTTATATTAGCACTAGTACAGGAAACAAAGACAGGGCTAGGCTAGTTATATTAGCACTAGTACAGGAAACAAAGCCAGAGCTAGGCTAGTTATATTAGCACTAGTACAGGAAACAAAGCCAGAGCTAGGCTAGTTATATTAGCACTAGTACCGAAAACAAAGACAGAGCTAGGCTAGTTGTATTAGCTTGTTAGGATGTAAACTTCACCAGAACAGTGTTCAGTCACTGACATAAACCAGTTGTAGCCTAAATATGATGTTGGTCTGAAGGGTATGAACTGGTCGCCTGGTAAGCTAGACTATAAATTGCAAACAGTGTTGCAAAAAAAAAGAACACAAGAAGTCGGTATTGGCTCTGAAATGTCGTCAGAAGTCACTAGATTGCATCGTCACATCATACATGACGTAACCTGTGACATAATCATGAGGTCAGTATTGGGGGAGACTAGCCACACCTCCAAACAGCGACGCATTCCGGGATTCATAATATTAGTGGTGTATGCAGCGGGCTCGTTCCAATGTACATTTGGTATGATCTCATGGGTCAAATTTGGGTCGCCGGCCCTAGTTTGACATATGTGTTAAATTTTTGATTAAAACTAATACCTTAAAAAAAAACATCCTGTCCTTGGTTTAGTTTTAACTTGTGTTGTTTTCATCCACCAGGGAGTGCTGAGTACCTAAGTCAACACATTGCATTCTGGGAAAGTCTGGAACCCTCTCCATGGGCTGTACCACCTGCTGACAAACCAGGGGAGTCTGGAGGAGTTGTGCTGAATGAGGTGAGATCATCCCTCTGTTTCCTCTTAAACTCAAAATATACTAAAACCTCGATGTAATAATTAGATTTTGTGAGTCATTGGAGATCTTGATACATATACTTTGAAATCACATGTGAATATAGTCTGGTCTAATAAGCTAGAACACACTTCTTCACACTCAATCATTACTGACAAACTGCTTCTGTGTTGCTTTTCCAACCTGAAAGCTTTTAGTTTTACTGCCATGTTTAATTCGATATTATTATTTCTGACATCAAGGACTTTCCAGTCCTGTGCTTTCATTATAGCCGAGAGCTGTGTTCCACTGATAAACCTGTCAGTCTGGTCACAGCACAGATGCATATTAAGTGAAGCGCATTTCATTTTAATATGAGTGAAGTGGGAACTCGTCACATCCAAGGTTTCCTCTATAATTTATTTATTTATTTATTTTTTTTAAATAATGATTATTTTTATTTTATTTATTTATTTAATTTTGGGGGGCATTTTTCATCTCTTACAGTGACAGTGATTTAATCATTTGCGCTGCTCTTGCACATTATTAAAGCAAGGAAGCCAGCAGTGGATAACTGATAAGAACTATATTTGTTTCTCAGGCTGCATCATGATTGGATGAGAGCATTTTAAGGCAAAGGGGAAGTTACTCTGCCTAGTGACTATGCTTGTTTATGAAGCTGCATATGAGCTCTGTTGGTAGCAGTAATACATTTTCATGCATAACACATTTAGGAACCAGTTAGAATGGGATGTTACTGTGAGAATGGAAACCTTATTGGCAGTGTGAGTGTGAAAATAACAATAAATAATGTTTCTGTGAAACCTCCAGGGAGCAGCGCAATGTACAGCTGTTACAATATGTAACAGCTGTTTTATTCAAATCAGTTTTATTTGTAGATCCTAGATCACAACAGGGTTGTGCAGAGGTAGTTGGATATGTTAACAATCAACAGTCAAATAAACAGGAGGAAGAGGAAGAGGAAACAGGAAACAAAAAAAACCCTTGTATTTAATTTCCTTTTTTTTTTCTTTCTCCAATTTTTCAACTGGTGTTCAATGTTTAATATTTAATTTCACATTCCCTTTTTTATATTTATTTTACTTTATTCCATGTCATCCAAAAACTAATGAGCCTATGTCTGCCAGTGTGTGTGTGTGTGTGTGTGTGTGTGTGTGTGTGTATTTAAGTTTATGGTATGTTCTTGTAAAATAAATAATATATATATATATATAAAATTATATATATGTATATATATATATATATATATATATATATATATATATATATATATATATATATATATATATATATATATATATATATATATAGTTAGTTATCTTACTTATGTTAGTTAACAAGATAACTCAAAAGTTATGGACGGATCTTGATGTAATTCACGGGGTACTTTGGTTATGGGGAGATCTGGAAATGAGTAGATTTTGGTGGTGATCCTGGGTGGCCGAAGCCTGATCTGGTGTTTTTTTTTTATTTTACCAATTCTGGATCCCAGAGGAAAAATGTGCAATTTCTGCCCCCTCTCCCCCTGTCTCTCTCTCTTCTCTCTCTCTCTCTCTCTCTCTCTCTCTCTCTCTCTCTCTCTCTCTCTGTAAAGTAAGATCACAAGGTCACTTGCTGAAAAGCACCTTTTAGAGCAGTTGGCAATTATCTAACTCTAAGACATTTCAGCAGAACAAATGGTTGAGGTCAAGCATTTGAACTCCAGTCTTCTGGTTGATGGATTGTCTCTCTTCTCACTCTGTCTTTTTTACTGAGTGAAATCAATATCAGCACACACTGAAGTGAAGTTATTTCAAACTATCTCTCCCAGGTTGTCTCAGATGTTTGGACATGAGTGCTCCTTTAAACCTGTTCCTGTCATTAACTACAGCCTGTATACCACTACCAGGAATTCCGTCTGTCTGTCAATCTGTCCGAGAATTTTGTCCAACTGATTTCTCGACGACGATTTACCAGATTGTTTTTATATTCAACAAACATGTTCTTTACCACTAGGACAGATGCAGTGCAGTTACAAATTTTGGAATTTGTGTCTGCACTTGTACTACGGTTGTTCGAGGCCACAGATTTCCTTTACAATCTGATACTGTTAAGCTGGTATCAACAAAAACTGAACCCAAATGCAAGACCTGGAAACAGACGTAGAAGTTAGGGTATTTATTCATTAATACAAAGATGACAGATATGAATTCTTCAGGGAACGTGGGTCTGGTGTGATGTTAAGCAGAAGTGAGGGCAGTGTAGTCTTTTCAGATACACAATAACGGCCACATGCCTTTGGTATTCGAGTGTCCATATCTACTCGGCTATTTCCAGTGTTTTGTCGACTCTACCACATGTTCATTCCTTAAAAGATAAACAGAGGACGACTTTGGAAGTGTTTGTTAATGGAAATGATGTTGTCACTCTTCTTCCGAACGAAAGTTTGATCTATCAGATGGTTCCACTGGTGGATAAAGAAATAGTACCAGTGCAGAAGCCCATGGTTATTGTGGTACCCCCCCCGGTTGTGTTGGTAGAGGACCAAGTAAAAAGGCTGGTAAACTATGGCTGACAGTAATGGAACTGGGAGGAAGAAATGACAACCACATCTGCAACAGATGTTAGCAGCTGGTGTTCATTAGCCCTGAGTCATGGCTGAAGGATAAATGTAGAACCACGTTTTCCTTCAACGTTTACCAGAAGAACTGAGTGTGCATCGTAGTAGACGAGGTTCTAAATGAACGTGGTGTATAAATGTTCAGTTTAAAACAATTCTGTTGACGTGTATATACCTGATGAAAACTATTTTAGCCGTTAAGCGTCTTGACATCAACGTGAGTGGATGAAGCGACCAGTCAGTCAAGAGACGGACAGATTTTTAATCTAATGACATGCAAGGATTTTATATAAGGCCCCTCCTTTGAAAACAGAGCAGGTGTAGAAGACTCCCAGATGGTAATGTGAAATACCATCTGGCAACAGTCAGGTTAGGTCTGGAGGACTTTCCAGCAACTGGACCAGTTACAGGGAACCCTGTCTCAGTCGTCAATACACTACATGTAGTGAGCAGTTTAAACAGGCGACAGTCCAAACAGGGTAATCCTGAACTCAGGTAAATGGTAAATGGTAAATGGACTGCACTTTTCCACCTTCATGGTGCTCAAAGCGCTTTACATTAGCCTCTCATTCACCCATTCACACACACACTCATACACCAGTAGGTTTCTAAGGTCTACGGTAAGTCCTACTGGGGGCCTAAATTAGGGTTCAGTGTCTTGCCCAAGGACACTTCGACATGTGGACAGCCAGAACGCGAACCGCCAACCTCTCGGTCATTGGGCGACCCACTCTGTCAACTGAACCACAGTACAACTGTACAACTGTATAACAGGAGCGGGTCACCAACAATAAAACCAGAAAGCAGGCGAAGGCACAGTGAGGGACAAGACTAAATTTTAAAACTAAAGAATCAGGCAGTCAGACCAGGTACAGACTGGGGTCAGGCAAACTGGGTTCTGGGGTCCAAAAACAGGTCAGATCAGAGAAACAGGTCAACAGACTGGGAAGTCATTCACAAGGGAAAACAAACAAACTGGAAACAAACAAGACAACAAACAGGGTTTAAATACATAGAAACAGATGAGGGAAGTGAGACGCAGGTGTGGTGCACAGGTGCAACAATCTGGGGACAATAGGAAGTAAAGACAACAGACATGACACAAAGGGGAAGGCCAAACAAATATAACAACAGATAAAATGACAGACAAACATAAAACCAGACTAAAGACTGGACCAGATATGGAAGGCTTCAGGATTGGTGATACCAACCTGATACTGATACTGTCAAAAAAATTTGAATATGGAATTTTTGGTGACAATGCCAATATTGAGGCTAAAAAAAACAAACAAATTAATACATGTTGGCAGATATCTAGTATATTGTCAGATACTCTCTGGGGAAACAAAATGTTAATATTTTATTTTTTATAATACTTTAAGATAAGACTTTATTGATCTCACACAGGAGAAATTAACTGTTACAGGAGCTCACAGAAAAAGTACAAATAGGTGCAAAAAGGAAGTAAAGCAGTGCAAATAATCATAGAGGTAAATAATAAAATTAAAGTAGAAAAAAATGGACTACAAATAAATAATATATAGAAATACTGTGTCTTATGTACAAAAAAAGATATAAACAGTTAAACAGATAAACATTGTTATTAGCTCAGTGTAACATACATTAAAAAGTGGAATCAATTATTTATCCATGTTCCAGATGTGCAGATAATAAATGTATAATAAATACATATTGGAGAATCAATACAATTTCCCAGCATTACAGTTGACAATGTGTTTAATTATGGATTGGGTTGAAGGTTTAATGTACTTGGGTACAAGTGGGTACAGGTTGGACTGGTCAGGTATGTAGATGTGGCTCAGTTGGCAGAGCATGTCCACATGTCGAAGAGTCCTTTGGCAGGACACTGAACCCTGACGTAGTGTCCCAGTAGGACTGACAGAACCTTAGAAACCTACTGGTGTATGAGTGTGTGTGAATGGGTGAATGTGAGGCTAATGTAAAAGAACTATAGAAGTGCAGAACATTTACCATTTAGTTTAGTTCAAAAAGAACAGTTATTTAGTTTAATCTAGTTTAGAATTGGTTGTTGCTTGTTTATATTGTTTTTAATGTCTCCCAGATTATTGTAATCAGTGTGTGTGTGTGTGTGTGTGTGTGTGTGTGTGTGTGTGTGTGTGTGTGTGTGTCGTATCATGCTATAACTCAGTGAATACTTGAGTTATGACCATTCAATTACATGGGCATATACATATAGCTAATGCACATTAGATGCAATGATCCATTTGAGGAAAGGTCAAAGGTCAAGGTCACAATTAACTAAAAGTTCAAAATCATATTACCACTTATAACTTAATAACGGAAGGTCACAGAACTTTCAGATTGGTACCAAACAGCACAGAAGGAAGATTTCTACAATTCTCACATTTGGTATTATCATCTACAACCAACAGTTTTTGAGATCTCTGAAGGTCAAAGGTGACATGTCACAAAATTAACTTCTGTGTCAAGCATAGATAGACATGTCACACTATAACATAATCAATACTGGATATATTATCATAATATTACACACACTGACACATAAATACATATAATGAAATTATCAATATTGCAGAAGGTCAAAGGTCAAGGTCGCATTTAGCAGAAAAGTAAAAATGACATTGGCTCTAATTCAAGAACAGGTTGTCATAGAAACTTGAGATTGGCCCAAAATAAGAGTGAGATTAGGCATTATCTGAATACTTGTTTACTGTATGTTGTTGTTTTTTTTTCATTTTTTAATGTTCAAATAAATCAAATAAATGAAATCCAATTATCTTCCATTTAAAATTCTAAATTAAACCCTGACTGGGCAGGGTATGAGTGAATAGCAGGAGTAAAGTGTTGTGCAGTGGGGCAGGGGCATTACTAATCCATGCTGCCTACTTTTCCTCCTTTTTCTTTGTTGTTTTTTGTCACTTGGGGATTTTCTTCATCTCTGTTTATGTTTCCTAAGTATTAAACAATGGCCATGGGTGAGCATAATCACAAACATAATACAACCTCTGTGAGGAGTGTGTGTGCAGGGTGCAGAAATCATGTTTACATTTTAAGGACTGCCAGGACACCCATTGGTGGGTGAGGTCTCAAAGCAGCACTGATCTGCCCTTCAGGTAATACTATGCATCACAAAGTAATTAAAAAGTTTTCATTATTGCACAACAGCGCAGACAATGGAAAGTAATATCAGACAAGCTATGAAAACCACCAAGTGATTAAGACATTTATTTAATACAGTGACTGCTTCATGAGTCTGCAGACAAATCTAAAGGGTCTAAGTAGACAGAAAACAATATCATTCTAATGATTTAGCTTTTGTATTTAAGGTTTACAGTTATTAAAGGCAAAATGATTTGCCCTCCTACAAAGATACCTTTTTTTTTTACTTAATTCTTATCTAGTTTTGCTCATACAAATAAAGAAAACACTTTACATACATGGATATACTGTCTAAAAACAGGCATTCCCTTATGGGACAAACAGAGGGAGAAAATTAATAAATAGATAAAAAAAAAACATATAAAACAGAATAGAAAAAAAAAAAAAATATATATATATATATATATATATATATCAGTAATTGTTTCTGTCTGTCTGTTTGTAGCATCTTATGGGAGGGTTGGGTTGTGTTTATTTGTATTGAGTGTATGTGTGTTTGTACTGCCTGCACGGCAAACAAAGTAAAAAAAAAAAAAAAAAAAGAAAGAAAGAAGTAACAGATTGAAAATTGAACATTATCTTTTTTTTTTTTTTTTACAAAAATGGGGAAAATGACTTGATTATAATAAAACAGTGTCAAGGTACACTACTCAGAATGGGATATAATATGTGCAATATCATTTGTATGTGTACATATGAATGTTTGTGGGTTACTTTTACTGAATTGTGTGATGTGGAATCTGGACACTCAAAAATCACAGTGACTGATCAATATATGAAACAATTTGTTCCATCTCATACATTTCTCTCACTTTCTCAATCCAGATATTATACGGTAAATGGACTGTACTTAGATTTGATACACCAGTGGGTGCCCAAAACACTTTATATTCACTGCCTGAACCTACTGGGAACAACTTAGGGTTCAGTGTCTTGCCCAAGGACACTTCAACATGTGGATGATGCATTTGATGGCTGCTGTCATACCATTATTTTCAAAGTATTTCCCAAGTGCGTTTAAAGGCAAGGCAAGTTTATGTGTATGGCACATTTCAACAGCCAGGTAATTCACAGTACTTTACATAAAACATTAAAAGCATCAAGATACAATATAAAAACAGTCAATTGAAAAAAAAAAAGGCGGGTTAAAAATAATAATAATAATAAAAAAAAAATATATGAAAATTAAAATTAAAAACTACAACAAGTTACAGTGCAGTGTAGAATAATTAAGAAATGATATTAGCAGTAGGCAGCATCTTCAGCTGTGATTTAAAAACAGTGACAGTTGCAGCAGATCTGCAGTTTGTTCCAGATCTGTGGGTCATAGAAACTGAATGCTGCTCCTCCATGTTTAGTTCTGACTCTGGAAACAGAACAATACATTTTTAATACAGCGTGTTTAGACACACCCTAGTTTTATTTATGCTGCTGAAGTTCAAGGGTATATAACACAGCTGTATATATAGTCCTGAGGGCTTTTTCATATAACTGTATACAGTATATATATATATAGCCTTTGTTAACTATGTACCAAAGTTATGGAATACAACTCCAAATATTTATATATAATCGCAGGGTTAAAAATTGCAATGTCAGTTTTTTTTTTTTATATCATGCAACCGTAATGACAATAAAGGTGATTCTGTTCTATTCTATTTACACCTATAGCAGCAGCAAATCTAATTTTTTACCAGGGACGGTCAAGTTCTGCTCAGTGTAACTTTTGTCTTGATTTCTCTGAATCACAGTGAAGTATAGAGTCAGAGGACGGGTGTAACAAACCATAGAACCGGAAACAACCATAGAAGAAGAACATCTAAGATAGACGGCTGCCGACTGGGTAGTGATTTCCTTTTATCAAAGATGAGTGAAGAATGTGTGGAAACATCAGCAATCTTTAAAGTTTTTTTACAGAAGCGACAACAGTCGTTCAGCTCCATAATCTACCATTTTGTTTCGTCTCCTTTAGGGCGTATTCACACTGCACTCAGAAAATCCGGACTTTCGGACTATCCAGGAAAGTTCAAACTTTATTGACAAGTGTGAAACCTCCCCTGAACCTTGGTCCGGACTAAAGACCGAGTCTTTGGTCCGAGCTGAGGAGGTAGTCTCGATCCGGACCAAGGTTCGCTGGTGCACAGTGTGAAACGTCTGTGTAGGAAAGTCTGGATCGGACCAATTACGTCACAGTCACGTGCGCGGAATCTAGTCAACGTCCAAGCATGAGTCGCGGGAATACATGGGGAGATGAGGAAACCAGGTATTTCATTGAAATTTGGTCGGATGATACTATAAAGACTGAATCAGAAAAGACTCATAAAACTAGTAACTGGGTCCATTTCCTGTAACAGTGTAGCGCGCTCATCTACTAACCAATCAGGGTCGAGTATAGAGAGACGCACGCTGTACACGCATTGACGACATGACGTTCTAAAGTCCGTTGGTCCATTTGATTCAATACAGTGTGAATGAAGACTGTAAATAAAGTCCGGATTATACGTACAGTGTGAAAAGGCAAAAAAAAGGTTCTGGTCCGAACCTTGGTCCGGACTTTACTATGTGAATACGCCCAAAGACTCCTCTGTGAACTTTCCAGTGCTCTAACTACGTCATCCTAAAGCTTATGCTGACTGGTTGTAGTACCATTCTATTGGATACAGAGGATTTGAAAGACAACCTTTTAGCCCCGCCTCCCCTGACTATGACGCACCACTAGACCCATACATGTAGTGAATGTGGATAACACAGTGAGGCTAGAGGGCGTCAGTCACCTTACTTAAATCTGTCTGTCCAGACTTTTCATTTTTTTTTCCTGTATGGTCTGTATTGCTCCCACTATCTCCCAGTTCATTACAGTTCACAGTCCAGCTCAGTTCAGCTTTGATATAAAACAGAACAAAAACCTCTCTCTTCTTGCCTTTGCAAACCCTCAGATTCATATTCATTTGACAGTGTGACCGTGCATGCAGCATTTCCAAGGCATATTGCACAAGCTTCGCAGTGCAAATCTAATCATTCAAAATTCTAGAGGAAAAAACAAAAAAAAAACACAAAAAAAAACAGGATATCGCTTTATATTTCTGTCCCTTTCCGCCTCATTCACTTTGCTGAAAATAGTGTGTGAGGCTGTATTCCCTTCCTTCACACTGTCACCCTAATCCTTGTTACATATGAAGAGTAAAAAGTGTGAGTGAGTGTGTTCACAGTGTGTGGGTGTGGGTGAGACAGAGAAAAGAGAGAGACTTGGTGCTATTCTTGGCTGGTTGGGGAAGTCTTGGCTCCCTGGTGTATGGGAAAAGTATTCTTGGCAAGTGTTGAACAGAGGCATTCCATTATGCTGTCCTCTTGAAAAACACAACACATACACTAAAACTTGTTTTTGTCACAGAGAACAGCTTTACATTGACTTAGATTCATTCCCTGTAGTTGTCCTTCTCTAAAGTCAGTTAGAATTACTTTGTACTTAACCTGAACGTTAACTAAGAACCACATCTAAACCACAAAGTTTAATAGATTACCATGTGAAGGCACAGAACGCACAACAAACGTCATCTTTTCTGAAGTTCATTTTTAAAATTATTTTCCTTATTTTAATTTTAGGCGTGGACGACCCTCACCAATCTGTTGGGATAATATTAGAGCCGCACGATATTAGAAAAGAGTGACATTGTGATTTTTTTTTAACCCTTATATATTGCAATATGAATAAATTCTCAGGAGTAAATAACAGCTGTGTGGTGTTGAAGACAGAACATGTGTTTCAGTGTCATCCTTCCTGTAGCCAAAATAATTAACTAAAATTAATTATTTACAAAGAAGTTATATTCAATTAAAAAATTTATTAATTCATTAATACATAAATAAAAAGATAAATTAATGAATTAAAATGTTAAAAAAAATTAATCAAAACGAATTAAATAATTAAAATATTTACAAAATTAAATAAAAAAATAAATATAAATAAATGAATAAATAAATAAAAAAAAAACATGATACAAATAATTACAGAACCTGCAATGTGGCTATTAAATTAATGAATTAATTAAAAAGAAATAACAAAAATGTAATAAATAAATATATATATATATATATATATATATATATATATATATATATATATATATATATATATATATATATATACATACATTAATTAACACATTAAAAAAACATATATAAATTAAAAAAAAGATAATAAAAATACAATACAAATAATTGCAGGACCTGTGATGTGGTTATTATGCACACACACATACATTACAATATTTATTCTCAAATAATATATTGTGTTTGCTCTTATACAATGAAGACAAGTCACAACCAAATTCTAACCAGTTTTGTCTAGTTTCTGTGCTCTGTATGATGGGTTTTTGTTACTGTTTGACTAATAATTGCATTATTTTTCATCATTTTGGAGCAATATCATAGCTATATTGTTTTACAATGGCCAAAAGAAGCCTAAAACCTGAAAACTGCTAATTGGTGAAATAACACTTAAGATTTTGTAATTAGCCAAAACATAATATAATAGAATAGAATAGAATAGAATAGAATAGAATAGAATAGAATAGAATAGAATAGAATAGAATAGAATAAAATAAAATAATTGTACTGCCACTTGAGCCTTCTCAAATACATGTTACCTATTTGGGAACGTTTGCTTTTATTTTTCGCTCATGAATGGTTCCAATCCTCCAGACTTATGTTGTGTTTCCACTAGTATGGACTTGGCTTGACTCTACTTAACTCAGCTTCCTTTGGTGCGTTTCCATGACGCGGTACCATGGTACCCAGCACTAGATTTATGGTATCACCTCCACTGAGGTTTCAAGTGGATCCAAGCAACAGCAGTGAATGATAGAGCTGGCAGAACAGCAGACTTTTAT
>CM035793.1:11185465-11186986 GCA_020466265.1 Siphamia tubifer
GAGTATCAATAAAACTATCTGTAAAAATATAGGGCAGCTTTTGTGTTCATTTCACTATATGTTTTATATTGCAGTATATTGGATAATATATGCACTGCCTTTCCATATATGGGAATATATTTTTTGCTATAATGCTGTATATTTTTCAATATGTTGCCGTATATTTTATTTCATAAGGGAAGAGAAACGAATTGAAATGTCTATCATATAACGCATATGATATAAATAAAAGTGGTTTATGTCAAGAAACATTTCTGTTTCTTATGTATGGAGACTTATGGGGACGCCCTGTACATCGTTCTGTTTGTCTGTGTGAGTCTCCACAGATGTTCAGTTTAGTGCCATGTTCCCTGTTGTAATCACATTTCCCATGACTCAATACTTAACATGACTTCATCTCAGAAATGATGGTACTCATGTCAGCTGAGTCTTATTGCCTACTTTAAATTCTCACCATGGAAAACGAAAGGAGAACAATGATTACAGTTAGAGGTGATTTGTTCTAAATTGGCATTTCAACATTGGTAGCAATATTTGGTATTAGCAACTGAGGCCCTGTTCACTGTCTGTATTTCTATTTTTTTTTTTTTTTCTCTGTGTGGTATGTAGTTGAATATCAACATTCAGCCCATGACTTTGTACATCCAGCAGCAGCATTGCCACAGTGGCGCTCTGGTCAGACAGTCCTCTTCTGTTTCTGCTCTTATCACTGGTTGCACAGTTCTGTCTGAGGGACAAAATTCTGGGCAAACTACACAGTCACGCACGTAGATCTTTCAGCCTATTGATTCTAAATGAGCTATGGTCAGACACATAGAGACACAATGGTGCTGTTTACATGGGGTTTTTATTCAGAATAAAGGTTCGTTCCTCTTTAAGATGAACCATGTAAACACCTAAGTCCAATAGAAAATGATAATTCTGCATTAAACTTAATTCCAAATAAAGTCACTGTTTAATTCCGGATCTGATAATTCCCCTGATATGGAGACATTTAATTCGGCTTTAACATTATACGTCTCATTCTGCACATGCTCATGGTCTCATCCACTTGAGGCAAGGTCAGATAATCAAGGAAAAAAAAGACCATTGAAACTCTTACCACTTTGTTTGTTTATTCATATATAAAATAATAACAAACAAAAGAAGACAATAAATGGCTTGTCTGGGATATTCCCCTGATAACAAATAATGATAATAATGATAAGTCAAATAATAATATGATAAATAATATTAAATGATGCAAATTTAAAATAGGTATCATAAAGCTTCCCATGAGATATAAATTAACAAAGCTTCAATATATCATGAATAAAGGAAATGCTTTTTTAATTTAAATGTACATGTTATCCATAAAATAATAAAAATACAATGAGCCAAAGGGACTTGAACTAAATATAAAATATCAAATGTGAAACGACACCTTTTCATTTGAATACATATAATTTAAGGTGTTATAAGTGAGACTATCAGGGTGTCATGTCGCAAGTTTAAAAAGCTGTGTTGGTAGAGAAGGTTTTA
>CM035793.1:11187086-11194586 GCA_020466265.1 Siphamia tubifer
ATGCAAGACACTGAATCATGACTGAGGCTCCCAGGTCTGGCAGAACCTGAGGAAAATACTGGTGTGTGAATGTCAGGTTAATGTGTGTGTGTGTGGATGTGGGGGGGGTTCAGTTATTATTATTATTTCTGACCCCCTTTTACCTCCAGTTTGACGGCTGGATCACATTGACTTGAACAGTTTCTACGTATGTGATAGAAACATGAAGGGGGTGACATGTGAGATGAACCATTTTTATATTATAGTTGAACACAAATTTCAGAATGAAAACATACTTTCAACAGTTTTCCTAGATATTCATCTTTAAAACTGGTCAAGTTGGCCTTTAACATAACAGCAGGGTTAAAACCATATGATTCCTTTCCATAATCCATGTTTATGTTTTGTTCTTCTGTCTCTTCCATGTATAAACTCCTAACATCTTAAACCAGGGCTGCACGATATTAGAAAAAAATGACATTGTGATTTTTTTAATGATATATATATATATATATTGTCATATGAAAATGTACTCATTAGTATATAACAGCTGCGTGATGCTGAAACAAATAGCCAAACAGACTAGCAGTTGACACAGAACATACGTTTATTATCCTTCTTCTAGCCAAAATAATTAAATAAAATGAATCATTAAAAAAAAGATACAAATAAATAAATAAAAAGGGAAAAAAAATAAATTAAAAGATAAAATAAATGCAAATAAATAAATGAAAATAAAAGATTAAATTATATGGTAATACTTTATAATACCTACACACAATTGACTATGTATTAACCATTTATTACCCATTTATAATTAGATTATTTTTAAACAACAGGTGCAGTGTTTACAACTGTTTCTTTGTTTATCTGTAAAGCAGATATACAAACACTGCAAAAAATTCTCTAATTTTACATTTATCTTTGGAAGACACTAGTATGAACCTTTTCAAGACATTAACAAATAGGTAACAAATGGTTAATACATAATGAACAACCCATTTATAAATGGGTAATAAATGGTTAATACAGAGTCAATTTTGTGTAGGTATTATAAAGTGTTACCAATTATATATATATATATATATATATATATATATATATATATAAATTAAATAATTCCACATAACTGCTGTTGCTTTTGTTTCTAGCAGCGAGCTTTAGTTTTGGGTGATTTCCTTTTGTTGGTCGCTCATTTTTCAGTCTTGTTATCAGTGATTCAGTCCAAACTGGTTCAGAATGGTGGTGATGTGCTCAGTGTGTGTCAGGTTCTATTGAAATGTGTCTCCTACATTAACAGCACTTGTCATGTGACTATTGCAAACACACTATATTGTGCAGCTCTATCTTACATGAACATAAACCCCGTTGCTTCCCATGGACAAGCAACAGAACTAGTGACACATTCCAGTATGTACACACACCAGCTGCAGCCTGACATTAAACTGACGCCTTACAGGGAAAACTATTGATTTCTGTGTGTCTACTATAGCAGACACATCCTCTTTAATTCTCCTGTTATGCGTGTCTCTTTTACCTCCATTATCATTTGTCATTTCCACAGTTGTTCTCATTCCCCTGTGGAATCGAGGTATAAAACAAGCGTGTAAGGAATGATAGATTTTGCTTCTACTGTCTCTTACATACACATAAAAGGAGCGACACCACATTACATTTTCCCCACTACCTTTGGCTAATTACATACATAATATTTACAGTTGGTCTCACACATGCCCCATTTACCTTTTCATCTGTGTAAGAAGTGGGTCAGTAAGATGTTTGAAGACCACCAGAACCCCCCCCCCCCCCGCACACGTACAGTACAGCTGACACACACCTCACATACACAGCAGCTGATTAACAGCAGGGAACATTTGTGTGTGCACAGCTCTAACATCCCCATCATTCCACCACAACCTGTCTAATTAGTCCCACAGAGTGTGTGCAATTCTGCCGACAATCTGCAAGCCTGTTTCTCTTCATGAGTGTCTGCTTAAGTCAGCTTGTTGCACATTGTGATGTCTTTACAAATGCCATCCAGTCCTTTTTTCATATTTGTACATGACAGCTGCTCTTTGTAAGAGGAACCTTTAATAGCATTACAGTTGTTTTGTTGTGTTTTAACTAATGGAAAACATGTTATAATACCCAATTGGTTTCTGTTTTGTAAACACTCACAAAACCCTCTTTTTAATTCATGTGTATTTTTCCTCTTTCTTGTCTACCTCAGACAAATCAGAATGCAATTGAATTATTACTATTATTAATTTAATTTTAATTAACAACTCTGAAGATATTGGACTACCGTATTTTCCGGACTATAAGTCACTCTGGAGTGTAAGTAGAACCCACCAAAATATGCATAATAAACAAGAAAAAAGCATATATAAGTCACACTGGAGTATAAGTTGTATTTTTTGGGGGAAATGTATTTGATAAAATCCAACACCAAGAACAGATATTTCATCTTGAAAAGCAATTTAAAATAAAAATAGAAGAGAGAACAATAAGCTGAATAGGTGTACGGTATGCTAACGTACACATTCAGCTAACGTTACATGATGCATAAACAATGAACGGACACTGGTATGCTAATGTAACATATTAACAGTTATTCAGATAACTATAGCATAAAGAACATGCTCAACAGCGCCCTCTTGCAGTTGTCAGTGTGAAAATAGCTTTGAAATTATATAATAATGTCTTAATAATTACACATTTAAATCGCTCTGGAGTAAAAGTTGAACCCTGGGCCCAAACTATGAAAAAAAACTGTGACTTATAGTCCGAAAAATATGGTATTTGTTTATGTCTTAACGTTGCAGTGAGTTGTTAAATTAAACATGGGTGCAACAAGAGGATAAGTCATGACTTTTCCAGAAGTAGGACATGGTACCACTCATGACCAAAAGCATCCACTGATGTTACTAGGATTTATTAACACATTTAAATAAGATACGCCTCATCACCACGTCATGGACATGTATGAGGAAGTACCGTAAACTCTGTTGTTCCACCTACAGTCATTTTTCTACCATGAAAAAACAGCTGGAAACAAAGCAATCTGGACATTTTTTTTAAATAGAACCAACAGACAATGCATTCAATAACAATGGAGAACACAGTAATATTAATGAAATAACCATAAAATGACAGCTTTAAAAAGCCTTTTAATTTTGTGAGAGACGATACTGGTAAGTTTTAATTGTTCGACAGTGATGATGTGATTAAGCAGCGCCGTAGTAGTGTCCGAAAAGTTTTCAATTGAGTCCACGATGTAGCACTCTCCCTATGTAGAGAGTAGGGGGTAGGGAGTGAGTGAGTGATTTCGGACACAAGCCATAGTATTTTTTTTTAGGTTATTTTACTCTTTAACCAAGAGGCCGCATTGGAACATTCAGTGGGCTGCATTTGGCCCCCGGACCATATCTTTTGAGACATCTGATTTAGAAACATTAAAACAGTTCAGTTTGTGCCGCACATAAATTCTTGCTGCCTGATCAGGAAGGTTCAGCAGCGACTATACTTCCTGAAGACTCTCAGGAAGATAAACATGTCACAAAACCTGCTGTTTTCTTTTTATCACTGCTCTGTTCAGAGGGTTCTGACTCCTGGCATCCTTCTGTGGTACAGCAGTAGATCTGCAGCAGACAAGAAGGCCCCACAGAGAGTGATCACAAAAGACAATAAACACACGCCTACCTGTTGTGGAGGACATTTTCACCTTTGGCTGCCTTCAGCAAACAAAGGACATAGTGCAGGACCAAGCTATGTACGGTGGTCGACGGGGGCGAACGCACTACATCAACGAAATGCTGCACAACCAAAAAAAACAAATGGGACGAGAAAAATGCTGCAATAATAGAAACAAAGCAGAAACAAAAACGTACAAATGCGAAAGAAAAATGCTGCAAATATCAAAAATCTGTCTTTTACAAAAAAATTATACTTTTTGTGTAAACCTGCTAACAGAGACAAACAAACGGACTCGATTTTAATACCTCCTTGGCAGACCTCTCTTCATTTGAGGGGGGGTGGGGGGGTGTCCCTTGGCGGAGGTTTGCACTCTGAGTACTTTTCTTGTTCCAGTTAAAAATAATCATTCCCAATTAAACTTAATTATGGACAAAGTCACTGGTTTATTCTGAACTTAATTCCAAATGTGTTACTTCCTCTGCCATGTAAACAGTTAATTCCGCTTTAACATTATTCCTGTCTTTCTGCACAAACTCCTGCTGTTTGCGCTGCTGCCATTAGTTTGTTGATTCCTATGGTTGATTTGGTCAAGCTTCTGCTTCGTAATTATCACAAAAATAAATGCAAAAATTGCACGTAGTATGTAGTCTTCAGTGATGCTAGTTAAAACAAATGCAAAACAAGAAGTAGATGCAATCGTTTTCTACAGTAGTCTTTCAGACAACGACCGTTTTGTCCAATCAGAACCCTCTGTACCTCCAGCTGTTAAAGCTGAATTAACTATGTTAGTGGGAAAAATGGACCACGTTAATGGTGGGGTTGTGGGGATGGTGGTAGGGGTGGTGAATGATGGGCAGAAAAAAATATATGAGAATTTTATTCTTCTATCTACTCCCTTCTATTCATGTAAAAATGCAAAACTGTTTTACATTGTACACGTTGTGCATTGACAAGGTTTTATGAACAGAACAAATAAATTAATTAATGAAAAACTAGAGCGGAATACACCCATTTCCATGGAAACTTGCATTTGGAGTTAACATGTCCATGTAAACAAGCTTTAATAGCTTTAATTCCCAATTATTTTATTCCGGATAAATAATTCAGAATTATAAAAATATCATGTAAATATAGCTACTGTGACAAATACTTTTTTTCCAATACAGAACAAAATGTCATTACTGTGTATTTGTTCTTGGTAGGGAGTGGGTTTAGCTTCTGTTTTACCATGACACTTATTTGCACAGCCAAAACACATTCTATTTTTCTCAACTAAATAGGTAGTTCTCAGCTAAACCATATAGAAATAATAATGTGAAAAGCCTTTGTTGTCCTTGTTGGTGAGTGAAATCTAAATGTGTAGATAAACCTTATGCTGTGTCCTCACAAATATTCCAATCTGTATATTGTCCTTGGTGCACTGCCTGATGATGTAAAATATAACAGTGTGTGCTCTAAAGCGGGGGTGTCAAAGTCAACTTCACACTAGGCCAAAATTAAAAACTGGAATAGAGCCACAGGCCAAACTCAATATTTATTGAAAAACTCATTTAGTTTCAGAGTGTCTTCTTATGTTATATTCTTTGTTACAGCCATATTGACTCTACACAAAAGACAAACAGCTTTTTCTCTTATATTCATGATAGATAATTTGCCTCCCACCTGTCTGCAAAGCTCCTGTTGGCCATCTGCCATTTGGCCATTTTTGTGGATGGGTGGAATTAATTTGCCTGAAGTGACTGGTAACATGGTTGTTAATGACAGGTAAAGGTGGGTTGCAACCATTTTTTTACTCTATTGCTTAAAATCACCTTTACATGCAAATTACAACCAATTAATTAAACGTTCTAATATAAAAATAACAAATATAGTCACCTATGGAATGGACAGGACCCAAAAAGCAGCATCCAATCATTTTAAACTTACTGTAAAATGATGGTGATATATCTATCAAACTCAACTGTCACCCCCCACCCACTCACCCCATGTCATGCTTTGGAGCGCCAGTACAGAAAATGGAAGCCAGAGCTAGGCTAGTTATATTAGCACTAGTACATGAAACAAAGACAGGGCTAGGCTAGTTATATTAGCACTAGTACATGAAACAAAGCCAGAGCTAGGCTAGTTATATTAGCACTAGTACATGAAACAAAGCCAGGGCTAGGCTAGTTATATTAGCACTAGTACATGAAACAAAGACAGGGCTAGGCTAGTTATATTAGCACTAGTACATGAAAAAAAGACAGGGCTAGGCTAGTTATATTAGCACTAGTACAGGAAACAAAGCCAGAGCTAGGCTAGTTATATTAGCACTAGTACAGGAAACAAAGCCAGAGCTAGGCTAGTTATATTAGCACTAGTACAGGAAACAAAGACAGGGCTAGGCTAGTTATATTAGCACTAGTACAGGAAACAAAGCCAGAGCTAGGCTAGTTATATTAGCACTAGTACAGGAAACAAAGCCAGAGCTAGGCTAGTTATATTTGCACTAGTACATGAAACAAAGACAGGGATAGGCTAGTTATATTAGCACTAGTACAGGAAACAAAGACAGGGCTAGGCTAGTTATATTAGCACTAGTACAGGAAACAAAGCCAGAGCTAGGCTAGTTATATTAGCACTAGTACAGGAAACAAAGACAGGGCTAGACTAGTTATATTAGCACTAGTACAGGAAACAAAGCCAGAGCTAGGCTAGTTATATTAGCACTAGTACAGGAAACAAAGCCAGAGCTAGGCTAGTTATATTAGCACTAGTACAGGAAACAAAGCCAGAGCTAGGCTAGTTATATTAGCACTAGTACAGGAAACAAAGCCAGAGCTAGGCTAGTTATATTAGCACTAGTACATGAAACAAAGACAGGGCTAGGCTAGTTATATTAGCACTAGTACAGCAAACAAAGACAGGGCTAGGCTAGTTATATTAGCACTAGTACAGGAAACAAAGCCAGAGCTAGGCTAGTTATATTAGCACTAGTACAGGAAACAAAGACAGGGCTAGGCTAGTTATATTAGCACAAGTACAGGAAACAAAGCCATAGCTAGGCTAGTTATATTAGCACTAGTACATGAAACAAAGACAGGGCTAGGCTAGTTATATTAGCACGAGTACAGGAAACAAAGCCAGAGCTAGGCTAGTTATATTAGCACTAGTACATGAAACAAAGACAGGGATAGGCTAGTTATATTAACCCTAGTACAGGAAACAAAGCCAGAGCTAGGCTAGTTATATTAGCAGTTGTACCGAAAACAAAGACAGAGCTAGGCTAGTTATATTAGCACTAGTACCGAAAACAAAGACAGAGCTAGGCTAGTTGTATTAGCTTGTTAGGATGTAAACTTCACCAGAACAGTGTTCAGTCACTGACATAAACCAGTTGTAGCCTAAATATGATGTTGGTCTGATGGGTATGAACTGGTCGCCTGGTAAGCTAGACTATAAATTGCAAACAGTGTTGCAAAAAAAAAGAACACAAGAAGTCGATATTGGCTCTGAAATGTCGTCAGAAGTCACTAGATTGCATCGTCACATCATACATGACGTAACCTGTGACATAATCATGAGGTCAGTATTGGGGGAGACTAGCCACACCTCCAAACAGCGACGCATTCCGGGATTCATAATATTAGTGGTGTATGCAGCGGGCTCGTTCCAATGTACATTTGGTATGATCTCATGGGTCAAATTTGGGTCGCCGGCCCTAGTTTGACGTATTTGTTAAATTTTTGGTTAAAACTAATACCTTAAAAAAAAACATCCTGTCCTTGGTTTAGTTTTAACTTGTGTTGTTTTCATCCACCAGGGAGTGCTGAGTACCTAAGTCAA
>CM035793.1:11197086-11204586 GCA_020466265.1 Siphamia tubifer
GTTCATTCCTTAAAAGATAAACAGAGGACGACTTTGGAAGTGTTTGTTAATGGAAATGATGTTGTCACTCTTCTTCCGAATGAAAGTTTGATCTATCAGATGGTTCCACTGGTGGATAAAGAAATAGTACCAGTGCAGAAGCCCATGGTTATTGTGGTACCCCCCCCCTGGTTGTGTTGGTAGAGGACCAAGTAAAAAGGCTGGTAAACTATGGCTGACAGTAATGGAACTGGGAGGAAGAAATGACAACCACATCTGCAACAGATGTTAGCAGATGGTGTTCATTAGCCCTGAGTCATGGCTGAAGGATAAATGTAGAACCACGTTTTCCTTCAACGTTTACCAGAAGAACTGAGTGTGCATCGTAGTAGACGAGGTTCTAAATGAACGTGGTGTATAAATGTTCAGTTTAAAACAATTCTGTTGACGTGTATATACCTAATGAAAACTATTTTAGCCGTTAAGCGTCTTGACATCAACGTGAGTGGATGAAGCGACCAGTCAGTCAAGAGACGGACAGATTTTTAATCCAATCACATGCAAGGATTTTATATAAGGCCCCTCCTTTGAAAACAGAGCAGGTGTAGAAGACTCCCAGATGGTAATGTGAAATACCATCTGGCAACAGTCAGGTTAGGTCTGGAGGACTTTCCAGCAACTGGACCAGTTACAGGGAACCCTGTCTCAGTCGTCAATACACTACATGTAGTGAGCAGTTTAAACAGGCGACAGTCCAAACAGGGTAATCCTGAACTCAGGTACTGTACAACAGGAGCGGGTCACCAACAATAAAACCAGAAAGCAGGCGAAGGCACAGTGAGGGACAAGACTAAAGGTTAAAACTAAAGAATCAGGCAGTCAGACCAGGTACAGACTGGGGTCAGGCAAACTGGGTTCTGGGGTCCAAAAACAGGTCAGATCAGAGAAACAGGTCAACAGACTGGGAAGTCATTCACAAGGGAAAACAAACAAACTGGAAACAAACAAGACAACAAACAGGGTTTAAATACATAGAAACAGATGAGGGAAGTGAGACGCAGGTGTGGTGCACAGGTGCAACAATCTGGGGACAATAGGAAGTAAAGACAACAGACATGACACAAAGGGGAAGGCCAAACAAATATAACAACAGATAAAATGACAGACAAACATAAAACCAGACTAAAGACTGGACCAGATATGGAAGGCTTCAGGATTGGTGATACCAACCTGATACTGATACTGTCAAAAAAATTTGAATATGGAATTTTTGGTGACAATGCCAATATTGAGGCTAAAAAAAACAAACAAATTAATACATGTTGGCAGATATCTAGTATATTGTCAGATACTCTCTGGGGAAACAAAATGTTAATATTTTATTTTTTATAATACTTTAAGATAAGACTTTATTGATCTCACACAGGAGAAATTAACTGTTACAGGAGCTCACAGAAAAAGTACAAATAGGTGCAAAAAGGAAGTAAAGCAGTGCAAATAATCATAGAGGTAAATAATAAAATTAAAGTAGAAAAAAATGGACTACAAATAAATAATATATAGAAATACTGTGTCTTATGTACAAAAAAAGATATAAACAGATAAACAGATAAACATTGTTATTAGCTCAGTGTAACATACATTAAAAAGTGGAATCAATTCTTTATCCATGTTCCAGATGTGCAGATAATAAATGTATAATAAATACATATTGGAGAATCAATACAATTTCCCAGCATTACAGTTGACAATGTGTTTAATTATGGATTGGGTTGAAGGTTTAATGTACTTGGGTACAAGTGGGTACAGGTTGGACTGGTCAGGTATGTAGATGTGGCTCAGTTGGCAGAGCATGTCCACATGTCGAAGAGTCCTTTGGCAGGACACTGAACCCTGACGTAGTGTCCCAGTAGGACTGACAGAACCTTAGAAACCTACTGGTGTATGAGTGTGTGTGAATGGGTGAATGTGAGGCTAATGTAAAAGAACTATAGAAGTGCAGAACATTTACCATTTAGTTTAGTTCAAAAAGAACAGTTATTTAGTTTAATCTAGTTTAGAATTGGTTGTTGCTTGTTTATATTGTTTTTAATGTCTCCCAGATTATTGTAATCAGTGTGTGTGTGTGTGTGTGTGTGTGTGTGTGTGTGTGTGTGTGTCGTATCATGCTATAACTCAGTGAATACTTGAGTTATGACCATTCAATTACATGGGCATATACATATAGCTAATGCACATTAGATGCAATGATCCATTTGAGGAAAGGTCAAAGGTCAAGGTCACAATTAACTAAAAGTTCAAAATCATATTACCACTTATAACTTAATAACGGAAGGTCACAGAACTTTCAGATTGGTACCAAACAGCACAGAAGGAAGATTTCTACAATTCTCACATTTGGTATTATCATCTACAACCAACAGTTTTTGAGATCTCTGAAGGTCAAAGGTGACATGTCACAAAATTAACTTCTGTGTCAAGCATAGATAGACATGTCACACTATAACATAATCAATACTGGATATATTATCATAATATTACACACACTGACACATAAATACATATAATGAAATTATCAATATTGCAGAAGGTCAAAGGTCAAGGTCGCATTTAGCAGAAAGGTAAAAATGACATTGGCTCTAATTCAAGAACAGGTTGTCATAGAAACTTGAGATTGGCCCAAAATAAGAGTGAGATTAGGCATTATCTGAATACTTGTTTACTGTATGTTGTTGTTTTTTTTCATTTTTTAATGTTCAAATAAATCAAATAAATGAAATCCAATTATCTTCCATTTAAAATTCTAAATTAAACCCTGACTGGGCAGGGTATGAGTGAATAGCAGGAGTAAAGTGTTGTGCAGTGGGGCAGGGGCATTACTAATCCATGCTGCCTACTTTTCCTCCTTTTTCTTTGTTGTTTTTTGTCACTTGGGGATTTTCTTCATCTCTGTTTATGTTTCCTAAGTATTAAACAATGGCCATGGGTGAGCATAATCACAAACATAATACAACCTCTGTGAGGAGTGTGTGTGCAGGGTGCAGAAATCATGTTTACATTTTAAGGACTGCCAGGACACCCATTGGTGGGTGAGGTCTCAAAGCAGCACTGATCTGCCCTTCAGGTAATACTATGCATCACAAAGTAATTAAAAAGTTTTCATTATTGCACAACAGCGCAGACAATGGAAAGTAATATCACACAAGCTATGAAAACCAACAAGTGATTAAGACATTTATTTAATACAGTGACTGCTTCATGAGTCTGCAGACAAATCTAAAGGGTCTAAGTAGACAGAAAACAATATCATTCTAATGATTTAGCTTTTGTATTTAAGGTTTACAGTTATTAAAGGCAAAATGATTTGCCCTCCTACAAAGATACTTTTTTTTTTTTACTTAATTCTTATCTAGTTTTGCTCATACAAATAAAGAAAACACTTTACATACATGGATATACTGTCTAAAAACAGGCATTCCCTTATGGGACAAACAGAGGGAGAAAATTAATAAATAGATAAAAAAAAACATATATAAAACAGAATAGAAAAAAATATATATATATCAGTAATTGTTTCTGTCTGTCTGTTTGTAGCATCTTATGGGAGGGTTAGGTTGTGTTTATTTGTATTGAGTGTATGTGTGTTTGTACTGCCTGCACAGTTTGGTAAAGGCAAACAAAGTAAAAAAAAAAAAAAAAGAAAGAAAGAAGTAACAGATTGAAAATTGAACATTATCTTTTTTTTTTTACAAAAATGGGGAAAATGACTTGATTATAATAAAACAGTATCAAGGTACACTACTCAGAATGGGATATAATATGTGCAATATCATTTGTATGTGTACATATGAATGTTTGTGGGTTACTTTTACTGAATTGTGTGATGTGGAATCTGGACACTCAAAAATCACAGTGACTGATCAATATATGAAACAATTTGTTCCATCTCATACATTTCTCTCACTTTCTCAATCCACATATTATACGGTAAATGGACTGTACTTAGATTTGATACACCAGTGGGTGCCCAAAACACTTTATATTCACTGCCTGAACCTACTGGGAACAACTTAGGGTTCAGTGTCTTGCCCAAGGACACTTCAACATGTGGATGATGCATTTGATGGCTGCTGTCATACCATTATTTTCAAAGTATTTCCCAAGTGCGTTTAAAGGCAAGGCAAGTTTATGTGTATGGCACATTTCAACAGCCAGGTAATTCACAGTACTTTACATAAAACATTAAAAGCATCAAGATACAATATAAAAACAGTCAATTGAGAAAAAAAAAGGCGGGTTAAAAATAATAATAATAATTAAAAAAAATTATATGAAAATTTAAATTAAAAACTAGAACAAGTTACAGTGCAGTGTAGAATAATTAAGAAATGATATTAGCAGTAGGCAGCATCTTCAGCTGTGATTTAAAAACAGTGACAGTTGCAGCAGATCTGCAGTTTGTTCCAGATCTGTGGGTCATAGAAACTGAATGCTGCTCCTCCATGTTTAGTTCTGACTCTGGAAACAGAATAATACATTTTTAATACAGCGTGTTTAGACACACCCTCGTTTTATTTATGCTGCTGAAGTTCAAGGGTATATAACACAGCTGTATATATAGTCCTGAGGGCTTTTTCATATGACTATGTATATATATACATATATATATATATATATATATATATATGTATATATATATATATATATATATATATATATATATATATATATGTATATATAGCCTTTGTTAACTATGTACCAAAGTTATGGAATACAACTCCAAATATTTATATATAATCGCAGGGTTAAAAATTGCAATGTCAGTTTTTTTTTTTTTTATATCATGCAACCGTAATGACAATAAAGGTGATTCTGTTCTATTCTATTTACACCTATAGCAGCAGCAAATCTAATTTTTTACCAGGGACGGTCAAGTTCTGCTCAGTGTAACTTTTGTCTTGATTTCTCTGAATCACAGTGAAGTATAGAGTCAGAGGACGGGTGTAACAAACCATAGAACCGGAAACAACCATAGAAGAAGAACATCTAAGATAGATGGCTGCCGACTGGGTAGTGATTTCCTTTTATCAAAGATGAGTGAAGAATGTGTGGAAACATGAGCAATCTTTAAAGTTTTTTACAGAAGTGACAACAGTCGTTCAGCTCCATAATCTACCATTTTGTTTCGTCTCCTTTAGGGCGTATTCACATTGCACTCAGAAAATCCGGACTTTCAGACTATCCAGGAAAGTTCAAACTTTATTGACAAGTGTGAAACCTCCCCTGAAGCTTGGTCCGGACTAAAGACCGAGTCTTTGGTCCGAGCTGAGGAGGTAGTCTCGATCCGGACCAAGGTTCGCTGGTGCACAGTGTGAAACGTCTGTTTAGGAAAGTCTGGATCGGACCAATTACGTCACAGTCACGTGCGCGGAATCTAGTCAACGTCCAAGCATGAGTCGCGGGAATACATGGGGAGACGAGGAAACCAGTTATTTCATTGAAATTTGGTCGGATGATACTATAAAGACTGAATCAGAAAAGACTCATAAAACTAGTAACTGGGTCCATTTCCTGTAACAGTGTAGCGTGCTCATCTACTAACCAATCAGGGTCGAGTATAGAGAGACGCACGCTGTACACGCATTGACGACATGACGTTCTAAAGTCCGTTGGTCCATTTGATTCAATACAGTGTGAATGAAGACTGTAAATAAAGTCCGGATTATACGTACAGTGTGAAAAGGCAAAAAAAAGGTTCTGGTCCGGACTTTACTATGTGAATACGCCCAAAGACTCCTCTGTGAACTTTCCAGCGTTCTAACTACGTCATCCTAAAGCTTATGCTGACTGGTTGTAGTACCGTTCTATTGGATACAGAGGATTTGAAAGACAACCTTTTAGCCCCGCCTCCCCTGACTATGACGCACCACTAGACCCATACATGTAGTGAATGTGGGTAGCACAGTGAGGCTAGAGGGCGTCAGTCACCTTACTTAAATCTGTCTGTCCAGACTTTTCATTTTTTTTGCCTGTATGGTCTGTATTGCTCCCACTATCTCCCAGTTCATTACAGTTCACAGTCCAGCTCAGTTCAGCTTTGATATAAAACAGAACAAAAACCTCTCTCTTCTTGCCTTTGCAAACCCTCAGATTCATATTCATTTGACAGTGTGACCATGCATGCAGCATTTCCAAGGCATATTGCACAAGCTTCGCAGTGCAAATCTAATCATTCAAAATTCTAGAGGAAAAAACAAAAAAAAACACAAAAAAAACAGGATATCGCTTTATATTTCTGTCCCTTTCCGCCTCATTCACTTTGCTGAAAATAGTGTGTGAGGCTGTATTCCCTTCCTTCACACTGTCACCCTAATCCTCGTTACATATGAAGAGTAAAAAGTGTGAGTGAGTGTGTTCACAGTGTGTGGGTGTGGGTGAGACAGAGAAAAGAGAGAGACTTGGTGCTATTCTTGGCTGGTTGGGGAAGTCTTGGCTCCCTGGTGTATGGGAAAAGTATTCTTGGCAAGTGTTGAACAGAGGCATTCCATTATGCTGTCCTCTTGAAAAACACAACACATACACTAAAACTTGTTTTTGTCACAGAGAACAGCTTTACATTGACTTAGATTCATTCCCTGTAGTTGTCCTTCTCTAAAGTCAGTTAGAATTACTTTGTACTTAACCTGAACGTTAACTAAGAACCACATCTAAACCACGAAGTTTAATAGATTACCATGTGAAGGCACAGAACGCACAACAAACGTCATCTTTTCTGAAGTTCATTTTTAAAATTATTTTCCTCATTTTAATTTTAGGCGTGGACGACCCTCACCAATCTGTTGGGATAATATTAGAGCCGCACGATATTAGAAAAGAGTGACATTGTGATTTTTTTTAACCCTTATATATTGCAATATGAATAAATTCTCAGGAGTAAATAACAGCTGTGTGGTGTTGAAGACAGAACATGTGTTTCAGTGTCATCCTTCCTGTAGCCAAAATAATTAACTAAAATTAATTATTTACAAAGAAGTTATATTCAATTAAAAAATTTATTAATTCATTAATACATAAATAAAAAGATAAATTAATTAATTAAAATGTAAAAAAAAAATGAATAAAAAGTAATTAAATAATTAAAATATTTACAAAATTAAATTAAAAAATAAATATAAATAAATGAATAAATAAAAAAACCATGTACAAATAAAAAAAAACATGATAAAAAAAAATTACATACAAATAATTACACAACCTGCAATGTGGCGATTAAATTAATGAATTAATTAAAAAATTAACAAAAATGCAATAAAAAATATATAAATTAATTAATAAATAAAAAAACATATATAAATATAAAAATACAATACAAATGATTGCAGGACCTGTGATGTGGTTATTATGCACACACACATACATTACAATATTTATTCTCAAATAATATATTGTGTTTGCTCTTATACAATGAAGACAAGTCACAACCAAATTCTAACCAGTTTTGTCTAGTTTCTGTGCTCTGTA
>CM035793.1:11209586-11252086 GCA_020466265.1 Siphamia tubifer
TGTTTGTGCATTTGTGTTACTTTTATAGTATTCGATTAAAAGAACAGTATGTGCACTGACAGCTTTTTCATTCTACAGGGTGTACCATAAGTGTCCGTACATAAGAGAAATAATACATTTAATACATATATGCTTCTGACATATATTTATTTCACATAGCCAAATGAATGCATTTGAATTAAACCCTTATGAAACAAACATATATTTATCCATATACTGACTATCAATTTGTATTGAACAGAAAATATACATGTATATAATATACAGAAAATTATATTGTGTCAATATATTACAATATAGTTAAATATATATATATATATATATATATATATATATATATATATATATATATATATATATATATATATATATATATATATATATATATATATATATATATATATATATATATATATATATATATATATATATATATACATTTAATACTAAACTTCACAATATATGTGGAGTATCAATAAAACTATCTGTAAAAATATAGGGCAGCTTTTGTGTTCATTTTACTATATGTTTTATATTGCAGTATATTGGATAATATATGCACTGCCTTTCCATATATGGGAATATATTTTTTGCTATAATGCTGTATATTTTTCAATATGTTGCCATATATTTTATTTCATAAGGGAAGAGAAACGAATTGAAATGTCTATCATATAACGCATATGATATAAATAAAAGTGGTTTATGTCAAGAAACATTTCTGTTTCTTATGTATGGAGACTTATGGGGACGCCCTGTACATCGTTCTGTTTGTCTGTGTGAGTCTCCACAGATGTTCAGTTTAGTGCCATGTTCCCTGTTGTAATCACATTTCCCATGACTCAATACTTAACATGACTTCATCTCAGAAATGATGGTACTCATGTCAGCTGAGTCTTATTGCCTACTTTAAATTCTCACCATGGAAAACGAAAGGAGAACAATGATTACAGTTAGAAGTGATTTGTTCTAAATTGGCATTTCAACATTGGTAGCAATATTTGGTATTAGCAACTGAGGCCCTGTTCACTGTCTGTATTTCTATTTTATTTTTTTTTTCTCTGTGTGGTATGTAGTTGAATATCAACATTCAGCCCATGACTTTGTACATCCAGCAGCAGCATTGCCACAGTGGCGCTCTGGTCAGGCAGTCCTCTTCTGTTTCTGCTCTTATCACTGGTTGCACAGTTCTGTCTGAGGGACAAAATTCTGGGCAAACTACACAGTCACGCACGTAGATCTTTCAGCCTATTGATTCTAAATGAGCTATGGTCAGACACATAGAGACACAATGGTGCTGTTTACATGGGGTTTTTATTCAGAATAAAGGTTCGTTCCTCTTTAAGATGAACCATGTAAACACCTAAGTCCAATAGAAAATGATAATTCTGCATTAAACTTAATTCCAAATAAAGTCACTGTTTAATTCCGGATCTGATAATTCCCCTGATATGGAGACATTTAATTCGGCTTTAACATTATACGTCTCATTCTGCACATGCTCATGGTCTCATCCACTTGAGGCAAGGTCAGATAATCAAGGAAAAAAAAGACCATTGAAACTCTTAACACTTTGTTTGTTTATTCATATATAAAATAATAACAAACAAAAGAAGACAATAAAAAGCCATCATGGCTTGTCTGGGATATTCCCCTGATAACAAATAATGATAATAATGATAAGTCAAATAATAATATGATAAATAATATTAAATGATGCAAATTTAAAATAGGTATCATAAAGCTTCCCATGAGATATAAATTAACAAAGCTTCAATATATCATGAATAAAGGAAATGCTTTTTTAATTTGAATGTACATGTTATCCATAAAATAATAAAAATACAATGAGCCAAAGGGACTTGAACTAAATATAAAATATCAAATGTGAAACGACACCTTTTCATTTGAATACATATAATTTAAGGTGTTATAAGTGAGACTATCAGGGTGTCATGTCGCAAGTTTAAAAAGCTGTGTTGGTAGAGAAGGTTTTAAATGGACATGAATGAGATGATGTCATATCCCTCCTCACAGTTCCTTTTTCCCTTCACTGTCTTTCCGTTCTGCTCCCTGTCACCTCTCACCTTATTTGTTTCACCTGGTCCTCAAGACACCTGTCCTCATTACCTCTCCCTATTTAAGTGCTCTCCTTTTCTTTCTCCGTTGTCAGTTCGTCCCTCATAAGTGACTGCATCTCGGCTCCCGTTTCCTGACTGTCCCGACGGACCGTGGCACAGAGCAATATTAGTTTTCTCGATTTTTGTGCTCGTAATAAAGAGCTTGTGTTATTCAAGGCGGTTGGTGTCTGCATTTGGGTCCAATCCACTACAAACCCATAACAGATGAATGGTAATGTTTGTTAAATAACGTTTCTGTCATTTTTCTTGCTTTCTCAATTAGCTCCTTTATTTGAAAAAAAAAAATATTTTCAAACTTCCTTCCCTCTCACATTTCATCCTTTCTCTCTTTTGTGATTGACTTTAATATCATATGTAAATGTTAATGTCTACCTTTAAGTTTGATTACATTTGTATTTATTTTTATTCATTTATTTTTTATTGATCTATTTATTTATATGTATGTATCTATTTATTTATTGTCTTGTTTAGTTATATGTTAATTCTATTTCAATATTTATACAATAATCATTTTTAGTCATTTATTTGTATGTCTTTATTTATTTATTTGTTTATTTTATGAATTTGTATTCATTTATTTGTATTTTTTTATTTGTCTTTATTTTATTTTTACATTTTTAATGTATTAATTTTTTTATTTATTGTCTTTTTATATTTATGTCTTAATTAATTTATATATTTTCATTTCATTTTATTTATTCATTTATTTATTTTTAAATATTAATTGTATTTATTAATTTCAGCTACAAGAAGGATGACACAGAAACATATTTTCTGTGTCGACCACTAATCTGTTTGACCGTTTGCGTCAACACCACACATCTGTTATATAGTCCTGAGGATTTTATTTTTTCATATTGCAATGTATGTTAAAAGGAAATGGCCATGTCAGTTTGTTTTTTCTAATATCGTGCAGCCCTAGTGTATGCTTTGACATTTTATATGCGTGTGAAAAATTTCAATTTGAGAGTGTGTATGTGTATCTGTAGGCAGGTTTGCATATATTTGCTTGTATTGTATGTGTGTGTGTGTGTGTGTGTGTGTGTGTGTGTGTGTGTGTGTGTGTGTGCTCAGTAGGATTACAGAGCAATAGAGGATCTTAGGGGTGATTTAACCATCCATTCCAGCCCCTCCCTAATCCTGCAGTCACACACACACACACACACACACACACACACACACACACACACACACACTTCTTTGTGAGTGTGTGACTAGCAGGACTCTAATAGTGTGAGTGGATTAGTAGGTTTGTGAATGGGATGTGGCTTGAGCTCATGTAGCTACACTCCTGTAGTAAGTTAACAAAGTCAGGCAGAAAGTGACAGTGAGGGATGAAGGTGGAAAAGTAATGATTACACTGTTGTCATAATTACGTAATATTCGTCGTCTCCCGCTTCATCTGGGTCCAGGTCGCGGGGGCAGCAGCCTCGGCAGAGTAGCCCAGACTTCCCTCACCCCAGCTACCTCAGCTAGCTCCTCCAGGGAAATCCCGAGGCGCTCCCAGGCCAGCCTAGAGATATAATCCCTCCAGTGTGTCCTGGGTCGACCCCGAGGTCTCCTCCCGGAAAAGCATGACCGGAACACCTCCCCAGGGAGGCGTCCAGGAGGCATCCTCACGAGGTGCCCGAGCTACCTCAACTGGCTCTTCTGGACAGGGAGGAGCACTGGCTCTACTCCGAGTCCCTCCCGGATGTCTGAGCTTCTCGCCCTAACTCTAAGGCTGAGCCGAAACTCATTTCGGCCGGTTGTAATCAATCAATCAAATGTTTATTTGATGTGGACATGACAATTACATTGGACAAACCAGATGCATTGATTAAGTGTTTTAGCACAAATGCTAATTTGCAACACTAGTCCACAGGAGGCTTTTGTAATATAAAATACCCGTGATCTCATTCTTTCGGTCATGACCCAAAGCTCATGACCATAGGTGAGGGCCGGAACGTAGATCGACCGGTAAATTTAGAGCTTCGCCTTCTGGCTTAGCTCCTTATTCACCACAACGGACCAGTTTAACACGCGCATTACTGCGGATGCTGCACGAATCCGCCTGTCGACCTCCCGCTCCATCCTTCCGTTACTCGTGAATAAGATCCCAAGGGACTTGAACTCCTCCACCTGAGGCAGGACCTTCGCCACGACCCGGAGAGGGCACTCTACCCTTTTCCGGCTGAGGCACATGGCCTCAGACTTGGAGGTGCTGATCTTCTTCATCCCAACCGCTTCACACTCGGTTGCGAACTGCTCCAATGAGAGCTGGAGGCCGCTGCTCGATGGGGCTAAGAGGACCACATCATCCGCTAAAAGCAGAGACGAGATCCTCCCGCCCCCGAACTTGACCCCCTCCCCCACCCGGCTGTGCCTAGAAATTCAGTCCATGAAAGTTATGAACAGAATCAGTGACATAGGGCATCCCTGGCGGAGTCCAACAGTCACCGGAAAACAGTCCGACTTATTACTGGCTATGCGGACCAGACTCTCGCTCCTTCGGTACAGGGACTGAATGGCCCGCAGTAGGAGACCATCTACCCCATACTCCTGGAGTACCCCCCGCAGGATCCCTCTGGGGACACGGTCGTAAGCCTTTTCCAAATCCACAAAACACATGTGGACTGGTTGGGCAAACTCCCATGCCCCCTCCAGCACCCCAGCAAAGGTAAAAGAGCTGGTCCACTGTTCCAAAGGGTGAAGGGTCAGACTAAGAATGGTTCGAAGACCCTTATGACCGGGAAAAACAAGATCCAATGTATCCGGCCCGGAGGGTTACTGGGGTCCCACCCTGGAGCCAGGCCTGGGGCTGGGGCAATTTTTTTTTTTTTTTTATGCCATGGCTCAGTTGGTAGAGCGGGTCGTCCATTAACCAAAGTGTTGGTGGTTCAAATCCCATTCTGTCGTAGTCAGTCCGTTGTGCTTTTGAGCAAAGCCACTTCACTGTCCTTACCTCCAGTGTCTCTCACACTAGTGTATGAATATTTGTTGGTGGTTCAGAAGAGCCTTAGGTGTGAAATTTCATATTCATTCATATTCATAATTATTTCTGCTGCATAATTATCACAAAAACAAATGTAAAAATTGCATGTAGTATCTGGTCTAATATGTTGATATTGAAACAAACAGAAAACAGGAAGTGGACGCGGTCATTTTTTTCTAGTAGACATCCAGACGTTAACCGGCTGTTCTTTCCAATCAGAACCCTCTGTACCTCCAGCTCTTAAAAACCAATTAACTAGAGCGAAACAAAGTTGTTTCCATGGAAACATTTATTCAGAATAAAAATGTCCATATAAACACATAGGAAATTACTTTAATTCCAAATTGTTTTATTCAGAATAAATAATTTTGGAATTAAAAACATCATGTAATTAAAAACATCATGTAAACGTAGCATATGTGATATAAATAAGAAGGAGGTGATCACTAATATGTTTTATATGTTATACTATACTACTATACTATACTATACTATACTATACTATATACTATACTCATTAAGGAAGAACAAGTTTCAGATTGAAACAATACTTTTGATTATTTTTCCTAGATGTTCATACTTTAAAACAGCTCAAATTAAGTGTTTTTTTTTTGTTTTGTTTTTTTGTCTGCATTTGTTCTCATTGTTTAACACCACAGAGAGGGAGTCAACATTGTTTGAGATCAATGCATTTTTTAGTCTTGCAGCCAAATATTTTAATATTTAGTGCATGTGTGTGACCATCATCGGTCCTCCCTGAAAGCTGAGCAGACATCCTTTATTAGAACTCTCTATTATAAGCCAGGGAGGGCAGTGCTACACCTCAGTGACGTGTGGGGGAAACAAAGACTGGACAGGACAGACAGGACGAACAGGGAAAGAAATTAATAGGCGGTGCTATTGCAGTTAAAGATTGTAAGGTGGTGTGTTATTCCCAACTATTAACTGTCCATCAATAAAAATAAATAAATTGAAAAAAGAGAAGAAAACCAAAACAGCACAAAAGAAAAAGAGATTCGATAAATAAATAATTAAACAAAAACGGCACTGAGCATCATAATTGCGGATGACTTGATAGTGTAAAATAGAATAGAATAGAATAGAATAGAATAGAATAGAATAGGCCAGAAGAGGACACTAGTGCAAGAAGAGAATGAGTTTAGGGTAGAAATTCTGGAGAGATTCTCAGCAAATTAAGTGTTTAATCCTCAGTGTGTTTGACTGTTGTAGTAACTCATAATAAGTAATGGCTCATAATGTAATAAGTTAAATGTAATAAAAGTTCATAATAGGCACTTTCCAACTGTAGAGCCTTTTTCATTCCTACTCACAGGCAGGGTCTTTTTTATTTCTCTAGGAAACGTAGCTGCTATCTTTAAAACCATCTGTGTAGCATCAGATGTGTGTTTGAAAAAAAAAATACAGAGATAGTCATAAATAAACGGACCAATGACACGGTTTTGTTTTTGGGCAAATGTCCCAATAATGTTAATGACATAACATTAATAACTACAGAGCTACAGAGTTTACCGGTACTTCCTCATACATGTCCATGACACGGTGACGAGGCATCTCTAATTGGCTCAGAATGCGTGAAGGAACACTCCCCCCTCCCCTCTCACTGTGTATGTGTTTACCTTTACCCAAGTAGCATCCAGCTACTTGGGTAAAGGTATCTTTACCCAAGTAGAGATAAACAAACCTTTGTTTACAGGTAAACAAAGGTTTCTTTGTTTACCTGTAAAGCAGATATACAAACACTGCACCTGTTGGTTAAAAATAATCTAATTTTACCTTTACACTAGTATGAACCTTTACGAGACATTAACAAATAGGTCACAAATGGTTAATACATAATGAACAACCCATTTATAAATAGGTAATAAATGGTACATATATTATTATATATTTATTATAATAATACATACATACATACATAAAATAATAATAACAACAACAACAATAGTGGATTAGATTTTCATAGTGATTTTAAAGGCACCCAAAGCACTTTACATTATTGATCCTTTATTCATTCACTCTCACATTCTCCCTCTGATTGTGCTAATAATAATAATAATAATAATAATAATAATAACAATAATAACAATAATAATAATAATACAATTATTCATTATTATATACATACATAATCAGTTGTGTATAGGTATTATAAAGTGTTACCTTGTTATATTATGAGTCAATTATTATATTATGAACTTATATGACATTTATGCACTGTTATTACGTTGATATGACCAGTCATCAAACATTCCTTTTCCTTCTGTCTATATTTCCTACTTTCCATCTAAGAGTTTGAGATGTTTCGCCAATGAGGAAAATGTGAACAATGTTGGTATTCATGTGGTTTGGAAGCTGAGAGTGGAGGTTAGTGCATTTTTAGAAATCATTGTGTTTGACCTGTGACCAAGCAGATGGAGAAGATGGAAAGTAAAAGACAGAAAACAGACGACAGACACTATTATATCTTTTTGTCTGCCTCCGTCTGCCTCTTCCTCAGTCTTTCTTTCACAGTTTTTTTTTCCCTTCTATTTGACAGGAGATTGTAAACAAACCCACACAGATAAATTATGATTAAAATGCAGAGCGACTCCAATTAGCTGCCGAAGCAACAGACAAGTGCTGCTGTGTGGAGGTCACCTGATGAAATGGAACGACTGTACCCTGCTTTGTTTTCTTTGGTCTTTTGTCTGCAGTCTCTCAATGTTTTCTGTCTGTTTGGTCGCTTCTTTCGCTTTGACTTTAAAAAAAAAAAGTTTCTTTGGAATGAATACATTGAGTTTAGGGCTGCAGGAAAAAACAAGAAAAAATATTGAAAAAAAAAAATGAAAAAAAAAATCCTCAGGAGTATATAACACAAATGGTCAAACACCAAACATACATTTCAGTGACATCCTTTTTGTCGCCGAAATGATTAAATTAAATGAATAATTTAAAAAAAAATCATCAAATCAAATTTAATTTAAAATATATTAAAAAAAAAAGAAATTTGAAAAATATTACAAAATAAAATAAAAATAAAAAAATATTTAGAAAAAAGTCATTAATACAAATAATTAGATATAAACACCCAAGAGAGTAACAGCTGTATGGTGCCAACGCAAATAGTCAAACAGAGCAGTGGTCAACGCAGAACATACATTACAGTATCACCCTATTTGTATCTGAAACAAATACATAAAATGAACAATAAATAATACATACATACACACATAAAATAATAATAATAATAATAATAATAATAATAATAATAATAATAATAATAATAATAATAATAATAATAATAATAATAATAATAATAATACATGTAAAAGTTATAAAAAAAATTAAGTATATTTTACAAAATACAAATACATTTTTAAAAATAATAAATATAAAAAAATAATATAAAAATGTATTTAAAAATAAAAATAAATAAATACAAATACATAAAAAAGATGAAAAATAAATAATAATGATGTTGCTTTTCTTTCTGGCAATGAGCCTTGGTTTTGGGTGATTTTCTCTTGTTGGTTTTGGGTCATTTTCTCTTGTTGGTCGCTCATTTTTCAGTCTTGTTACCAGTGATTCAGTCCAAACTGGTTCAGAATAGTTGTTTTGTGCTCAGTTTGTGTCAGGTTCTATTGAAACTAGATGATGATTGTCTCCTGTCATGTGACTATTTGACACATGTTTGACACATCCACTTTAATGTTAATTATAGTTTGTTTTTGACACAATTCCCAAATTAATTTCTGCTGTATTGTTTATTTTGTATTATTTCATTTATAATAAAGCTTTGAAATAAATTTTTTTTAAAAAGTGACATAATAATAACTTCCTCCATGATCTTGATGATGTTTTTACAGAAATACATAGTTTCAAAATGTAATTTCCAAACAGGTAATTTTGCAATATTTCCCACAGCAAAGCAGGAACTTGACAAAATTCTCTGACCCCTACACATCCTCCTGTTGTTACTACACTGACAAAAAATATCAATGTCAGACCATCACAGCAGAGAAAGTTTTTTAACAAAAACTGAACGACAAGCGGCATAATATAATATACTGTTTTAGCATCGAGATCGCAATGTACGTGTGCGCATTTAAAATTTTTTATTATTTATTTATATATATATATATATATATATATATATATATATATATAATGGAGGACAGAAATTGTGTATTTCTATATAATTCATAAGTAGGACTTTTACCTCGTGGTTGTGACTTTTTATGTCAAAGCTTTGACTGTTTATCTCATAATTACAAATTTTTTAAATGCCTTTTTTCCCCCCTGTCCATACCCACAAAACTGAGTAACTGTGACCCAATCAAACACATTATGTATTTTTTTTTTTTTTTCATGTATTTATTTTTATTTTCTAATTTTACTTTTAGATGTATTTATTTTTAATCATGAATTTTATTTAATTATTTGACCTACAAGAAGGATGATACTGAAACGTCTGTCATGTATCGACCACTGATCTGTTTGACCATTTGCATCAGCACCACACAGTTGTTATATACTTCTGAGGATTTTTTTCACTATACAGTATATATATATATTAAAAAAATCCCAATGTTCTTTCTAATGTCGTGCAGCCCTAGTGACAACTTACAACTTTTCAGTCCTCCATCAAATTTGATCTCCTCTGGGTTCATGCTGTTATAAAAACAAACTTTGACATGTGTCTTGACCTGCACTGGTTAAACAGTCTGTAAATAACTGAAGTTGAATTCTGAATTATTGTCAGAGTGACAACCAGCAGGAACAGGATGTTTTTTTAAAGGCACGATAAAGCCATGAAAGTAAGTGAGGAAAAAATCTGTATGATTGTAAATGTAGAGGTAGTAAAACTACTCACATTCTGTACTGAAGTACAAGTACAGCTACTTTATGGAAAAAATACTCTGTTAAAAAAAAACTATCCTGATTTAACTGCTTTACTTAAGTAATATTTAAATAAAAAGTACAACTTCTGAATTGTAATAAAGTAAAACTACAATTTTTTTGTCATTAAACAATACTTACTGAACTGTGAAAAATCTGAAAACTTTCAAAAATATCCTACATAAACTCTTTAAAAGTGAATTACTGTAATGTGTTTGATTTGATCACAGTTACTCAGTTTTGTGGGTATGGACAGGAAATATTAGGGCAAATGGAGAAAAAAAGTCATTATTGAGATTTTAAAAAATGCGTAATAATGAGATAAACAGTCAAAATTATGACATAAAAAGTGAGGTAAAATTATATAGAAATACACAATTTTTGTCATCCACCGATTGTCCCTCTGAAGTGACTTATTTTTGTACTGTCACTTCTGTTTAGTTTGGAAAAAGTACTGAGTCTATTCTGAAGATAGATAGATAGATAGATAGATAGATAGATAGATAGATAGATAGATAGATAGATAGATAGATAGATAGATAGATAGATAGATAGATAGATAGATAGATAGATAGATAGATAGATAGATAGATAGATAGATAGATAGATAGATAGATAGATAGATAAATGTAAGGGGTATAAAGTACAGATATCTTTGAACAAATGTAGGAAGTAAAAGTAAAAAGTTACCAGAAAAATAAATAATCAAGTAAAGTATAGATACTTAAAAACAATCTACTTAAGTACAGTAACAAAGTACAAGTTACTTTCCATCTCTATGTATATATATATATATATATATGTGTGTGTGTGTGTGTGTGTGTGTGTGTGTGTGTGTGTGTGTGTGTGTGTGTGTGACTGTTTGAAGACCACCTCCCTGCCACATACTCTTTGAATTGAGGAGCACATTTAATCTATATTTACTTCCAAATGGTGTTTTAACTAGGTCATGTAACTAACTGAAATAGACTGTTGTTGCAGTGACAGAGGTGAGCAGCCATGACATCTAGTGGCCAAAGAAAGGAAGTGCAGGCTTGTGTCATGTAAACAGTGTTTGCAGATAATCAAGATTAGTTCAAACTGGAGCTGTCAAATGATTAAAATGTTGAATCAGATTAATCACAGGATTACTTTGGATTGATTTCTGATAAATAATGATTAAATATTAAATTTTAATCTATATTTTACATGAATTATATCAACCTTAGTCAAGATTTTTTCCGAAGTGTTTTTATTTCTCTTTAGGTGTGGGGGGAAAAAGTCAATGTGATTGAAATCTTTTCAATGAACTTATTTTTTATGGACTTAAATAATATCCACTCAGCAGGACAACATGTATTTAAGCTTTGAACCAAATAATGCATTTAAAATGCAATATGAAATAAAACATTTTAATACAGTTTTTGTTTAGAATACACTGTTAATTAGACTGTTAATAGACTGTTAATAACAGTCTAATAACAACTACTAATTGATTTAAAGATAAACATGATCAGGTATTAATCACAGATCAGTTACAGTAATGATATGAACTGACTGATATGGAACTAAAACAACAAAACCCATGAATATACAAAAGAACAACTGTCCATTACAGTGACCAGGATGCTTTAAAGGGTTAATTGTGTTTCATTTTCTGTACAAGAAACAAAACATGACTGTATTTTTAGATCCTTTTTTTTTTCTTTCTGCCACTGCTTTCAATACAGACAAATTGACTGAACTTGAAGATACTGCACTAAATCACTATGCAGAAATGTAAGTATAGATTTTTGATCCTTGATTGAGTTGGTCATATGGATACACCTGTTAGTTGTTTAATGTATTAATACTAATAATAAAGTACTTACATGAGCAGTCAATCCACAGAAATGGGTGAGAAATTGACAAAAATGTCAACAAGTCATAATTTCTTTCTAATTTAAAGGCTCTTTTTTTTTGGTCGTGAGTGAAATTTGTAGAAACCAAATGATGAATAATTAGTAGATTTAAACTGTATTTATAACAAAAACTTGCCAAATGGTAGAATATTTCTGAAATGTAAAAGTATTTATTATATTTAGTATTATTTAAAACACTCATCATTATAATTATGCAGACGATGGCGTAGATCATTCAGTTTCCAATATGTTTAAAATTTGATTAAAACTCAGAATATGACAAAACGCTCCTGAATTTAGGACAATTGGACTCATGGATGAACTGAAAACACTTTCATAACCTGGTCATCCTTTTATTGATAATGCCAGGATTATTTAGACTAAAACTGTGAAAGAGTTTTTCAGCAAGAATGAGTCCTGACCTGAACCTGACTGAGAATCTATGGGACGTGTTGGAGACGATTTAATGCAGCGGTCCAACACTACAGCATTAATGCATGAAAACTGTAGCGCTGTTAAATGACTCAAATATTTAATTTGATTAATCATAGGGTTACTGTGGATTAATTTTAATTAATCACATTTTTTTTTTTTTTTTTTAAATCTAATCCAATTTAGGAAATGATTTTTTTAATTTTTTTTCACAAGAAAATAAACTCATGAAAGAAGTGAATGTATATGCACTTAACATTTTTGTTGCAAGCTGAACAATGCATTAGCCGCAGTGCTAGCAGCTTCACTGACTTTGTGTTAATGCAATATTTTAACGTTTAAACAAAACTCTGTTCTGCAGCGTGTGCAGTGTCACATACTTACATACAGACAACTTGTTTTTTTGTTTGTTTTTTTTATCAAATATCATGTGTCTAGTATCTTCCGTCTTTCCATCTGCACAGTTGTGTTTGTACAATGCTTCCTCGATGCATTGAGTGGAAGATAAAGGTGTATGCGACATGAACATGTTCTGCGTATCTTGCCTTTTAGACGGAGACATGACCCAGCTCATCTTCAAAAGGAGTTTTCAGATTTTTGCTTTTTCAGACCCAAACGGTGCGGTTGCCATGTAAACGAAAGGCACTTCCGATAAAATATGTTGTGGTTTCAATTGTCCTTGTGGAAAGGGTGCCTTTGTCTGCCCCAGGACAAAGGTGGCTCCATATGTAGTTTACCACCATCAGAGGCAGAATGTGAGAGTGAATGAATAATGGATCAATACTGTAAAGTGTAAAGTGTTTTGGGTGCCTTTAAAATCACTATAGAAATCTAATCCACTATTATTATTATTATTATTATTATTATTATTATTATTATTATTATTATTATTATTATTATTATTATTATTATTATTATTATTATTATTATTATTATATTTTCTAGGCTATAGATCAGCAGTAGTGTGTTCACATGCTCATCAGTGTGTGGACAAGACTTTTTCATGTTTCTCTCTTCACATACTCTATGTCTCAGTCTCTAATCTCTGCTGCTCCCTCCCTCCCTCCCTCCCTCCCTCCCTCCCTCCCTCCCTCCCTCTTCTCCTCCTTTATCCCTCCTACACTCTACTCTCTCTGCCCTTCTCACTGTAACACCCTCCCCCTCCCTCCCTCTCTTCCTCTTTCTCTGCTTGTAAGCGCTCTCTGGGCATGTGGCCAGCTGGCGTGTGTGTGTTTTTTGAATGAATACCTGATGAAGTTGGCTGAGCGAACCGTGGGAGGGGCCCAGTGTGTGTGTGTGTGTGTGTGTGTGTGTGTGTGTGTGTGTGTGTGTGTGTGTGTGTGTGTGTAGGGCCGACAGTATGAGAGCTCTGGCTTGGATTCAGCCCCTTGCATAATACACGTTGGAGCTCTGCATGCGGGACTCCCTCCCTGTGGGCGTGTGCTAGTGTGTGGGACCAATTTGGTGTGTGTGCGCGCATGTGTGTGTGTGTGTGTGTGTGCATGTGTGTGTATCACCTGGGCACTGTGTGTCAGCAGCGAGGGAGCCTCCAGTTTTGCTGTAAAGATTTAAGGGACAGTAAAAACTGTGAGTGTGTGTGTGTGTGTGTGTGTGTGTGTGTCTGCAGTATGAGTTTGAAGGGTGAGAAAGGGCCAAGAGCAGCTCGTAGCCCAAAACTACACTGAATTAGCTCGGGATTTTCCATTCAGGGGGAGAGAGAGAGAGATAGAGTGAGAGAGGGGAGAGAGAGGCTGAAAGGGTGCTTTACAAGGGACACGGTCGAGCAGAAGAGAAGGTGTTAGACAGGAAAGAGAAAAATGAGAGGGGGAGAGAGAGCGGCGTGGTGCAGAAGTGAGCGACTTCTGCTGCCATGGTAAGTACACTTAACACAGTTTTTCATTCGCTCTGAATGAAGTGTGTGTATGTGTGTGTGTGTGTGTGTGGGGGGGGGGGGGTGTATGGGAGTGAGAACGAGTCAGCATGTGTGTCTTGTAAAAGTATGTAATTTGTAAGTGTGCCCCCACATCTGCTGTAGTTTTTTTTTCATTATTATTATTATTATTATTATTATTATTATTATTATTATTATTATTTGTTTCTCATTGGCCGTTGTCTTTAACTGTTTGCCCTCCCTGCTTCTTCTTTTCAGTTCTTGTTTTTTTCAAGCTCTCCCACTCCGTCTCTCTAACCCCCCCCCCCCAACCTTCACAACCCCTGAGTTTGGGGGTGGGGGGGTGGGGGAGAAAGTGCAAGTCATGCAACGCTGCCTAAGTGTTTGTTTTCGCTCTGAGACGCTCATTTTCTCTTCGTTTGTACAACTCTCATTCTCTTGCCCTTGCTTCTGTTTTTTTTTTTTCTTTTTTCTCAGCCACCCCTCCCTCTTCCTTTCCCTTCTCTTCTCTTCCTTCTAAGTGTCTCTGTCAAAGGCAAATCCTCCATTACTCCCTCACTATCTGAACATACTCATATGTGTGTGTGTGTATATGTATGTGTGTGTTATTGTTTGTGGATGACTCACTACTGTCAGTGAATAAAGTGGAAGCCTCGTCAGAGTTCCCAGTCTGGCAGATCATCCCATGCATGAACAGACGTATGCAGACGCAGATATGCAAAGAGACCCATGAAAATCAACACATCAACAAAGAGTAACACAGACAGAAAGATAGGGAGGAGTTGAGAGAGCAACCGAGAAGTATAAGCCTGCAGCAACACTGTACTTTCCAGTTGAACTATATTTAGCAGTGAGATAACACATCACGTTGGACTTATCCCTTTGATCATGATTATGATTATGACTGGGCATTCACACACACACACACACACACACACACACACATACACACGTAGGCTAAAACTGAACATCTGTGTGCACCAGTTTTAGTATTATTTTAGGCATTTCGCAATGTGAAGACAAATATTGAATTTGATTGTAGGGATGGACATTACTCTGTCAAACTATTGGGTCATTCCATGTCATTCATATAGGTTCCACTTATGGACTTAAGGAATAATAGACTTTTAGACCCATATCCTTAATAGTTTTGAAGTAAAAGCCTTCCAAATGTTTCGTATCTTTCTATTATTTTGACAAAGTTGGTCCAATTTTGAGCTTCCACTGCTCGTCTATTGTTTGACCTACATAGTATATTGTTTGTCTCCCTGGATCTAACTTTGACCCGACAGTCAGAATCTATGCTCAGATTAGCTCTATATACCTTGGTTGATAAATAATATGGCTCGAAATTTGTCCGAAAAGCCAAAAATGGCAAAAATGGTGATACATTTTATATGCCACAGATCATAAAGTTTAAAGAGTTGAAGCTTTCAACTTTTTTTGTCATTATTTCTGATACCTCTCTTTGACATTACACTTTAATTTCATTTGTATCTTGGTACGAATGAGAAATAAGATACGTCTTTTGTTCGGTTTTTCATAAAAATAAAAAAAATTTGCACAATCGATCACATCCTTCGAATGTTTACCATAGATTACTATAAATTACTTCAAAGAGTGTTGATTTTTCTTTTATTTGAAAACACGGCATAACTTTGTTCTTGCACAGATTCTGCGTGAATGAAAAAACAAAAGCAATAGTTTATTTAGGAAAAACTTACTGCAGTTTTTCAATGTCCAACTTCTTGCTCAGTTTTAGCGCTGAGGTTGGCTTTTCAGAGTCATTAGATTTTTTTTAACACTGAAAATATGTTGCTTTTATCACTGTTGAATTAACTCTGACAGAATCTGAAATATTATTATGAAATATTATATTTTCAAGGCAAAAAAGCACCTAACACTTTAACTCCTGAGACTAGTTATTCTACAGTAAAAAATAAAATAAAATAAGCAACAAAATGAACAAAAACTACCAAAGTGATCAGTAAAATGAACAAAAGTGAATATTAAACTAACAAAATAATATGTAACATCAACAAAGTAAGGCACTAACAGAACACAATTGAAGAAAAATAATAAAATACAATAAAAAAAAAACGTAGAAAAAATAAACAAAAATAAGCAACAACATCAACAGAAACTAATAAATATTCACAAAATAACAAATAACATGAAAGAATGCAAAAAAACAAAACAAAATGAAGTAAAATAAATAAATAAATAGAAATAAATGACTAGTGGTGTAATTTTTTTCCCAGTAATTTTAGTTTGGACTTTTTCTTTTTATAAATCAGCTGATTTTTGACACCTGTACATCAATTCCATGAACAAAATTGTCAGTAAAATGATCTTGAAAAAATGTTTTTTTAACTAAACCATCCATTCAGGATACATCATGGGTTAAAGGGTTAAGAACTTTAAAATGCACATTTGGGAAAACCTGACGACAAAGAGAATGAAAGTGTCTGTGGAGCTACAAGAAAAATACAAGGACAAACAAACCACAAGCTGGACACGAGATGGACGCATACACCTGCTAACCCATAAAAATAAACTGTATGACATCAGCCAACTGTCAGACGCCAGTAAGTTGTGCATCATTTAAACTTTTGGCTGTAATGACGAGGATCATCTGATCCACACAACACCTTTAGTGTTATGTGGCTGTTGGATTCGACACTAATAGTTCTTGGGAGATTCCCTGAGAACTCGTTTTAGTTTTTAGCCTTAGTTTAGTTCTTAGCTCAGTCTTCAGAGTGGATGAAATCATAGGATCTTCACTGGTTTTAGTTCATTTAATCACTCACTCACTATTCTTCTATTACCGTAGGTCTGCACAGTATGGGGTTGGATGATTCAGACTGCATGACCGACTATAAAGTACTTGAGCAGAACTGTCTTTTTTTTAATGCTCGAAATCTAAACTGTTTTGTTTTATTCAAATTTAATGACAATTTAAGCAAATGAGTTGAAATTCATACATTTCAACAATAATTTGTCACTGATGCAGTTTAACATCAGGACTTTAAAGCTGTCATTCCATGGTTATTTCATTAATATTACTGTATTATCCATTGTTATTGAATACATTGTGTGTTGGTTCTATTAAAAAAAAAAAACATACAGATTGTTTTGTTTCCAGCTGTTTTTTCACAGTAGAAAAATGACTTGAGGTCGAACAGCAGAGTTTACCGGTACTTCCTCATACATGCCCATGATTGGCTCAGAATGCGTGAAGGAACACTCCCCCCTCCCCTCTCACTCTCTGTGTGTTTACCTTTACCAGAGTAGCATCCGGCTAGATTTCGTGCTGTTGCTTGTTCTGAAAACGTGCAGGGAAAAAAACTGGCTTTATTTCCACAGAGAGCACATGTCCCAGTTGGATCCACTATTTTTTCAAGTTTGTGCAGCAGCTAATGTGGCACCGTCTTCTCTTGTAGATGCTAATGCTAATGCTACTTCAGATTTGCTGCAATGGGGGATGGGTTTAACCCCACGTGGGTGACGCTAAAGTCCATCTGACATCAGATGGACCGGCTTTTTCTGGGTCCCTCGTTCCTCTTGTTGTTTTCTGCGACTGCAGTATGCAGCCAGTGGAGGTGATGAACCAAAGGAGCATGTGTCGGTAACCCGGGGTAACCCATCAGATTCCAAAAGAAGCGTGGAAAAGTGGTTTTCAGCTGAATGATACCTTTAAATAAAAGTCATGATGAACTAGTTTCCCTTTTAGCTAATTTAAAGTTAAATAAACAACCTTATATGGATATTTTTTAACCATGATGGATGATTCAAATTCTTCATTCTTGGAGATAGATGCAAAAAGAAAAAATAGGGGAAACAATATCATTGTAAGAGTATTAGACGCTGACATGATAATAATGATAATTTCCAAACCAAACTACAAAAACTCCTTTATTGTATGAACCAAACAATTCTGCAAGATTTTAATATTGATTTAGCCAAGAATGTTTTAAGGACCAATGATCTCATGATCTCTCAGAGTGGGTCGCCCAATGACCGAGAGGTTGGCAGTTCGCGTCCCAGCTCTGGCTGTCCACATGTCGAAGTGTCCTTGGGCAAGACACTGAACCCTCACTTAAGCCCCCAGTAGGACTGACCTTAGACCTTAGAAACCTACTGGTGTGTGAATGGGTGAATGTGAGGCTAATGTAAAGCGCTTTGAGCATCATGAAGGTGGAAAAGTGCTATATAAGCGCAGTCCATTTACCCAAATCACAGAATTATTACCTCCACCAAGGAGGTATTAAATTCAGGTCCGTTTTTCTGTCTGTCTGTCTGTCTGTCAGCAGGATTACGCAAAAAGTTCTGAACTGATTTCAATGAAACTTTCAGGAATGATAGATAATGGGTCAAGGAAGAACCCATTAGATCTCGAGCAATGGAGGTCAAAGGTCAAGGCCACACTAAAGGTCAACAGCTAAAACACATCAGTGTTTTTTTCATTCACATCGTCATTCACATCGTCATTCACATCGTCCCACCTTCAGACATCAGATGATTCAACACCTATGGGTCCATCACGTCAGGTTTTGACGTCATATCAAGCCTTGACGGAGGTCTGTTGTCTCTGACGGCCTTGTTGGGAACATCTTCACACATTTCTGTAAAGCCTCCATAACATCTGGGGTAATACGGATATCTTAGATCACTACCGTATTATTGTATGTGCTGATAAATTAGAATAAGCAAAGGTTTCATCCACTAAAATTGGAGTAAAAGTCATGAATGAAAAATCTCTACAAACTGTGTAAATTTGCAAACTAAAATAATCAGTGTATAACTGTAAGGATCTGAATGCTGCATATGATACCCTAATTAAAGAAATCACTGACTCTATTCATTCTAACCCTGAAAGATACATCTGTCCAACCTTCTATCTGAATTCTCAGACACTATTCACCCAATATTTTATTTACACATGCCTCTCAATGTTGGCATGGTTTACACATTTCAGATTTTTTTCCCCCTTTCTTTTTAATATTGAAACTTAAGTCTTAAAAAGGTCAAAATGAATCCCTGAGTAAGGACCTGGCAGAGGTCTTAGTAACCTCTACTTACTTTTTCACTTGTCACATGTTGTCCTTTGATCACACTTTAAAAAAAAAATACATGACGAACCTAATGTTCAATACACAAATGTACTACAACCCATATCAAATACTATATAGAACATCCCTAATTTATGACTCATTTATAATTTGTTTGCCTGTTTTTCAAGTCTAGAAATAAAGTCCTTAATATAGAATATTCAAAGCAGGGACACATGAAACAGGAACATGAAGCACAGTCTGTAACCTGCTGTCACATGGAGACTTGTGCAAATGCTGAACTGTGGAACCTTGTCATTTAATGTGTCTTGCTCTTGTAAAAACAGTCATTATTATTTATAAAAGCTGATTTAAATGTCTCCTTTTGGGGTTTTTAATCTGTATTACACTACACATTTGACAGAATTTTACAAATCATTGATACAGTACATATTAAAGCTGCACAATATATTGTTTGAGCATCGACAGCACAACGTACATGTGTGCATCACATCGCTGGTCCTGCAATTATTTGTATTTTATGTTTAATGATATTTTATTTATTTATATTTTTGTGTGTTTTTTATTTCTATTTTTTGTATGTCGTTTTTTTGTATATGGTTTTATTTTTATTCATTTTTTTATTATTTATTTACTTATATTCATTTATATTTATCTAGTATTATTTATTTAAATTTAATTTGTCTTTTTTTATTTATTTATTCAGTGATTTATACATTTTTAAATGTAAATTTGAATTAATTAATTAAACTAATTATTTTTAATTGTTCATTTTATTTCATTATTTCAGGTACAAGAAGGATGACACTGAAACGTATGTTCTGTGTCGACCACTCACCTCTATATACTCCTGAGTATTCTTTTCATATCGCAATATATATCACAGGGTTAAAATAAATCACAATGTTTGTAAAAACATTATGCAGCAGTAGTTTGAACTGTTCAGGTCACTCACAAACAGCTTTTTTTTTTGTTTTACTATGTCTCTGGAGTGTAATATTTCCATAGACTTTAGGGTGGATCATTGTGTTTGTGAGTGAGATACTAAAGCACATGAAGGACAGACAGCTTAGGTTACAGGTCATCTGATATCCACACACTCACTCACACACTACAAACTCAGCAAGATTCAGGTGACAGCTTTTCAGTAAATGTGTGTTTGAGTGTCAGTTTCAGTGAAGAAATACTCTCTCTTTTTTCAATGTAGGTCAGCTGCTCTTACTCTTTTTTTTTCTCATAGTCTCTTCATGTTTCTCATGCGTCGCAGACCTTCCTTTACGCTAACACCCCTGCTCCTCTATCGCACTCATGTTCTAGCCTGTATTTATCACTTCCCACATCATGTTGTGGAATCCTTCTACTTGCTCTCTTTAGTAATTGCTGTTTACGTTGAGCACGGAGACTATTACTTGTCTGTTTCTCTTGCTTTTCTCTTCCTCATAAAGTTGGTTGTATTGAGTTTTTTGTGGTCAGCAGTTTTAGCTAAATGCATCCTCTAGCCTAGCCGCGCTAGACGACCCTAGCGGTAGTAAATCTAATGTGCTAACATAGTAGTTTAGTTACAACTTTTGGCTCGATTTCCCTAAAACTAGCTGATGAGTCACGGTGAGTTATAGAGTCAGAGGGTGGGTGAAGAATTCAGAGAGAAAACACCACAGAAGAAGAACAACAATGGGTTCTTTTTAACACAGATGAGTGAAAAATGTGAGAAAACATCAGCAATCTTTAAATTCTTTTTACAGAAGCGACAACAGTCGTTAAGCTCCATAATCCGCCATTTTGTTTCGTCATTCGTAACATTCTCCAGACTCATCCGTATCTAACTACATCATCCTAAAGAATACACTGATTGGTTGTAGTAACATCCTATTGCTATCCCCATTCTAATCTAAGGCCAAGGCCCAATTCACATTAGAAAGCCTTTGTATTCTAAACATTTGTTAGAATACTATTTGCACAGGATCTCTGCGGATCCTTAAAAAGTCTTATTTACAGTCTGTAGTTTTTAATGTCTTTAATATTTCACAATTTTTTTTTTTTAGGTATGGAATTAAATTTCATTTAGGAGGTATTAAATTTCAACTGGGTAGCATACAGCTAAGGATATTTTTTTTCCCACACTAGTTATTTATTTAGCTAACATTGTTTGTTATCAAGATGTAAGCTATTGTGTGTCTAATAGTGCAGGAATCACACTGCAGGGCGCAGTGTGTACTTTTAGCATTTACGTCATTGAGTAGAACAGACGAAGAAGAAGTGTTTGGAACAGCCATACGTGAACATGAACCAAGATGGGGAAGTGCAAGTTCAGTGATAACTGTGTTTGAGGAGTCAAACTACAACAGTTGGTTATCAAAAACATGTCTGAATATGAAGGGTTAGGGTTAGGGTTAGGGTTACGGTAACCCTAACCTTTACCCTAACCCTCCGTAAAGTTTGGAGGAGTCTGCGCTCTCTGAGTGATTTTCTAGTAAAAGAATATAATTCGTGTCAGTTGTTTCTTTTTTGTTTTGAACACATTGAATATCCACTGAGCATGATATATCATGTAGGGACAATTAGGAGTGTGGGGACGAATACGGTGGGGACATCCATGGAGTGTGGGGACATCTACTATAGAGTGTGGGGACTTCTATGGTGGGGTCTTGTGTGGAGTGTGGGGACTTCTATAGAGTGTGGGGACATCTATGGAGAGTGGGGACTTCTATGATGGGGACTTGTGTGGAGTGTGGGGACATCTATGGAGAGTGGGGACTTCTATGATGGGGTCTTGTGTGGAGTGTGGGGACTTCTATAGAGTGTGGGGACTTCCATAGCGTGTGGGGACTTCTATGGTACGCAGCCACCCTTTTTTTCACCTCCATTTTAATGTCGGTCCAGTTCTTCTTCACATCTGCTTTGGTCCAGTTTTCATTCCCTCCTGCATTCACAGCTTTAATCAGATTCTCTTTTGTTGGTCCTCATATAGAGTTTTGTAAATCAAATGGACTCTCCTTATCAAAAAGTTACCAAAGAACTCCAGACTGCTCATTTTTATGAATCTGCTCCATTTTTTTGTTTGTATTTCAAATATCTTTTATGTACTCACGTTTGATTTTCTCTTGCATACTTTGCTCCAGTGTTTGACAGAAGTTCTTGTGTATTTACTTCCTACTTTCTATGTTATATGTTTAACATCTGCCACCCACTGGTGTATGAATGTGTGTGTGAATGAGTCAATGTGAGGCTTTTTATAGCAGTTTGGGCACCATGAAGGTCTTGAAAAGAACTATATAAGGGCAGTGTACCATCATTCTTACAGTCAAAGCCCAACCCTTTGTGTACAGGAGGAAACACATACAGTGGCATAAGCACTAGGGCACGGTATTAGAAAAAAAAAAAAACTGACTGCAATTTTTTAACCCTGCAAAAAAATAAATATATATATATATATATATATATATATATATATATATATATATATATATATTATATACTATGTATATATATATATATATATATATATATATATATATATATATATATATATATATGTATATATATATATATATATATATATATATATATATGTATATATATATATGTATATATATATATATATATATATATATATATATATATATGTATATATATATATATATATATATATATATATATATATATATATATATATATATATATATATATATATGTATATATATATATATGTATATATATATATATATATGTATATATATATATATGTATATATATATATATATATGTATATATATATATATGTATATATATATATATATGTATATATATATATATATATATATGTATATATATATATATATATATATATATGTATATATATATATATATATATATATGTATATATATATATATATATATATGTATATATATATATATATATATATATATATATATATATATATATATATATATATATATATATATATATATATATATATATATATATATATATATGTATATATATATATATATATATATATATATATGTATATATATATATATATATATTATATATATATATGTATATATATATGTATATATATATATGTATATATATATATATATGTATATATATATATATATATATATATATATGTATGTATGTATGTATGTAAATGGTCAAACAGATTAGTGGTTGGCACAGAACATACATTTCGATATCATCCTTCTTGTAGTTGAAATAATTAAATATAATTAATAAAAAAAAGTATGAAAAATAAAAATAAAATTTTTTTATTAAATAAATAAAGACAAATACATGGATAAATAAAATAAATAATTCCACATGTTGCTCTTCTTTCTGGTTGCTGGCCTTGGTTTTGGATGATTTTCTCTTGTTGGTTTTGGATGATTTTCTCTTGTTGGTCACTCATTTTTCAGTCTTGTTACCAGTGTCTCAGTCCAAACTGATTCAGGATGGTTGTGATGTGCTCAGTGTGTGTCAGGTTCTATTAAAATTAGAAAATGTTGAGTTAATTTGTCTCCTACATTAACAGGAACCTGTCATGTGACTATTGTGAACGTGTGCATTGCGATGTTGATGCTCAGACAATATATTTTGTAGCTCTTAAAGGCACAGACACAAACTACCAACATGATTATTGTGAGTATAACACTGGAGTAACAGTAATATTATATATATATATAATATTAGTAATAGTAATAGTATATAAATATACTATATTTCTGTTTCAGAAGGGGGGGGGGGTCAGAAATGACAGCGTACTCGCCCTCTGAAGATAAAAGCAGTGAAATCTGGCAGTATGAACATATCTGCAGCTGAATGTACAGACATTGTCAGTGTTTGATGTGACAGCTGATATGAAATGTGTCTGATGTAAGCACCTTCAGAAACATAATATTCCTCTTATCTCACAGTTTTAATTTGGGCAAGATCTTGCTGAGTACGAGGAGAACGGCTCACATCTGAGAATGAACTAATGTTTGGTTAAGCCTCATGTATTTGGAAACTGACTAATATAGAGTTCCACAATGTAATGTTTGAGTATCGACATCGCAATGTACGTGTTTGCAATAGTCACATGACAGGTCCTGTTAATGTAGGAGACGAATGAGCTTAACATTTTCTAATTTCAATAGAACCTGACACATCACAACCATTCTGAACCAGTTTGGACTGAGACACTGGCAACAAGACAGAAAAATGAGCAACCAACAAGAGAAAATCATCCAATACCAACAAGAGAAAATCACCCCAAACTAACAAGAGAAAATCACCCAAAATCAACAACAGACACACAACCCAACATCCAACAAGAAGGATGACACTGAACCATATGTTCTTTGTCGACCACTAATCTGACCATTTGTACATACTCCTGAAGATTTTTTTCATATCACAAGATATATTGTAGGGTTAAAAAATAATTGCAATGTTATTTTTTTTCTAATATTGTGGAGCCCTAGCGTGTAATATTAGTCTCCTGACAAAATCAGCTTGTGGTTAAATGGTGTTTGTATAGGAGGATGGTGTAAATACAGCTGTTGTGGAAACATCACTGATAGTTTCCTACTCCTTCAAATCTAATCATCTCCCCGTTACCAACCTACCCTGAAATTTCATCAAATTCCGTCCATAAATTTTTTGAGTTATCTTGTACACAAACCAACCAACCTATGCTGGCAAAAACATAACCCCCTTAGCGGAGGTAATAAAGGACCTGCAATGTGACAATTGCGAACATGTACATTGTGATGTCAATGTACGAACAATATACTGTGCAGCTCTCTTACACTCCTCTTCAATTGTCTTAGTTTTATTGTCGCTTAGATCTTGTTTTTCGGGCTTTTTTGAATTGGTCGTTGGTTGGTTGTTTTGTTAGGTACTTAGTTCTGAAAATCTTACACTGTAGTACCAAAATTAACCACCAGCTGCTAACTACTAGCTGCTAGCTAAACAGCTATCTTGGTATATTTCTTCTAATAATATGTTCAGCTGATGTTATTTGCTACAGGCCAATTATATCCTCCAAACACAGAGCGTCAGGAATGTAATGGTTTTACATGCACCGCCGTGTAAGGTCTTTCATGTTAACACGATATGAATGATGGCCGGGTGGATTTGTTCCAAATTTTGTGTGCTATTGCTCTAGGATAGGTACACGAAGTGATTAGATTTTAGAGGTCAAAACTTTTAAGATGGCAGACTTTCAAGATGGACGAATTTTGTTTGGCCCATAACTTTTGACTGGGTGGGTGGATTGCTACCAAACTCAGTGTGCTCATGATGTGGATCAGGCACATGAATGAATTCTTTTAGATTTTGTATTTAATATATAAGTTCATGAATGGGTGGAGGGTGGACGGGAGTGGCGGAAATGATGGGTGACTAGAAGCATTGCGTTTTGGGGATATACCTTGAGTAGCTGGAGACGACTGCTTTGGCCTAGTTGTCAAAGCATACTCTTTATAGATGGAGAAATGGTCTAAAACTGCAGAATAAGCTGTTTTTGGACAAAAGTTTCTAAATGTTATGAATATTAATTTCTTTCAATATTCATTTTCATACCATAAATGCATTTTTACTATTTCAAGCCATATCTCCCAAGGCATTGACTAAAATCTAAATCAGCAGAACTGCAATTACGACAGTATGTTTGTTTATGCGACTGCAGTTCTGCTAGCTTTTGCATGTTTTCTGCACCTCGGTAGTGTGTTAGTCAAGATATTCGACCCAGTTTCAAAAGTGTGCAAGTGTTTAAGTTAGAGAAATAGACGTGTCTGTTTATGTGCCTGAGTGTAATAGTTGGTGAGAGAGAGGTAGAGTGTTGGTGTGGGTGTGTGAGAACTTGCGCTGTGTGTCAGGAAAAGAACATGTGTCAGCATAATTGAATATACCCAGGTGTCTGTGTTTGAGTAAGCAGTGTGTGTGTGTGTGTGTGTGTGTGTGTGTGTGTTGCTTGTACTTGAAATGCTTTTACATAATTTATGAGATTCACACCAAGCTTTCCATCTCTTGCAACAGGGGGTCCTCTCTAACAGATGGCATCCACGCATATTTATTGTACACAGTCACAGTCCCGGCTTGTCATTGGACTTCCAAATACCACTGGTGCTTTAAAGTCATTGGAAATATTCAGTTATTGTTAGGGTTAGGGATCCAAGATACTGGAAAGCAACAGGAAAGAGCTTATTGGATATGGTCTTATTTTTATTTTGCCTTTCCTGTACTTTGCCCTAAAATATTTATTCAATACACACTGCTACACCAGTTTGAATTCAAATATTTTTTTGACTAAAAGTAATTTTCTCTTTTATCATGGTGACAGTCTAATTTGGTACAACCTGAAATCATCATCATCATCATCATCATCAACTTTTATTGCAAACTCATGGTCCAGATACAAAAACACAGACATATGCACCCACATAATAAAAAAGAAAGAGGATAGGGATAAATAGTAAAAAGAAAAAAACACTTGTACCAGTGTCTCCACATAAGCGACTGGTATCGCACAGCACTAAGAGCAGGGTTAATCAGCAGCAAAATAATTTGGTTATAAGAGCTATCCTATCTGCAGATAAATGTATTCATTAAATTTCTCAACAGGGCATGGAACGTCTTAACTCCAACACCACAGAACAATATTCAACTAACTTAAAAAAAAAAATACTATCTACTCATACTCCCCAACACATACTCAAATTTACCTGTAGCAATCACCACATAAAATACTTAAAATGATGTAGTTTAGTCTGTGTTCCAACCACAGAAATAAGGTCTAGGTCAAATTCTTGTCCGTAAAGTGCTGTACAAGGACATAGGTAACACTAGCACTCTGGTAGTTTATGTCACGCCATCCCAGCATGCAACATTCTGAATCCAAACACCACCATATTGACAGGAAAGCACAGCATCCAAATCACTGCCAGCCAGTTAACTTATCATATCCCTGCTTTATTATATTAAAAAATGTGGACATGGTCGACAGCTGTTCTGCCCCAGGATGCCAAGATACTGGGAGGGGCTTCAAGACACTTTCCTGTTACTGTAACTACTGTTAATCATAAAGGTATAAATTCACCTGTTTTGTTTTGCCTTCATTCATTCAAACTGAACCATGTTAATGTTGTAAACCAGAGGTGTCAAACATGCGGACCATGGCCCGCCATTGGGTCAAATCTGGCCCCTGGAATGAATTTGTGAAATCTAAAAATTACACAAAAGATATGAATAGTTAATTAAATTCATCAATTCAATCTAAAATGGATAACATCATAATCATAATAAACAATAAATTATGAAAAACACAGATTTTCTTCTGTGTTTTAGTGTAAAAAAAAGGGGGGGGGGGGGGTAAATAATAATAATAAAATAAACTGGCCCGTTACAAAAAATGTGAATAACCTCAAATGTATGTGGAATTTGACCAATATTCTATATGTTGTGTCTATTATCTATGTTCTCTTTAAGTTGTGATGCACTTGTATAAATAATAAACTAAAGTGCAATATTATTAATATTGTCAGATTGTTCATGTTATGTTCAAGTACAGTTCGTAGATGTAAACACTTTCATGATGGAATTTTACTACTTTTGTTCAAAAAATAAGAGAAAATGTTGGCGTTGACAATATTTATAAATTTTTATTCTATTATTTCTAGAATTTACTTCATTATTTTACCCACTTCATACCACATTAGGCCCCTGAATTAAAATGACTTTGACACCCCTGTTATAAACTATTTGTAGTCACAGGCAGAAAGTAATTAGCATACACATTAGCACATCGATTAGCTAATTACATTATGTTGTCCTGGTATGTATGCTAATGTAGCTGTGATAAAGAGATCCTTACCCTTCCAGTAATGACAGCGCTGTTTTAGCCAAAACTAAACACTCATTGTGAATCCAGATTCTGTCCATGTGTACCTTCAAGGCCCTTGTACCGTTCATTTTCACACAGGCTTTTCCTACCTGTATGGAGGAGTAAACAAATCGAGTCACATGACATCCTGAGCTCTAGTGGGGGAATATATATATATAAAACTAAAACTTTACTAAATACCCAGTGTCTGCATATATTGTACTCCTCTCTTGTGATGCCGTACTTATCATATTGCTCAAAAATTTTGGGGAATGCCTGTAAAACATGCCTAGACCCAACAGTTAAACTAGAAAAAAGGGTGATAAGAATAAAAAAATAATGCTGGATCCAGGGAATCAACCAATCGGCTCATTATAAAATCCAAAAAATGGATGGATATAGTTAAGGTGAAACGACTGGAAAATCTGTTTCAAGTTGTATATAGGAATTTACCCTTGAGCACTCAACCCCTGTTCAAGTTAAGAAGAGGGAATTATATTTTAAGACGTCAGCTTCAATTTGAAATAAGTAAAATAAGAACTAAAGTCAAACAAAGATGTGTTTCATTCATCGAAGGTAAAGTTATGGAAAGATCTGAGTGATGAATTTAAGTTAATAAATAAGTTAAGTTTTTAAAATCTTTAAAATATGAAATTATTACTCATACTCGTCGTCTCCCGCTTCATCCGGGTCCGGGTCATGGGGTCAGCAGCCCCAGCAGAGACTCCCAGACTTCCCTCACCCCAGCTACCTCAGCCAGCTCCTCCAGGGGAATCCCAAGGCGTTCCCAGGCCAGCCAAGAGATATAATCCTTCCAGTCTGTCCTGGGTCGACCCCGAGGTCTCCTCCCGGATGGACATGCCCGGAACACCTGCCCAGGGAAGTGTCCAGGAAGCATTCTCATGAGGTTCCCGAGCCACCTCAACTGGCTCCTCTGGACATGGAGGAGCAGTGGCTCTACTCCGAGGCTCTCCCGGATGTCAGAGCTTCTCACCCTATCTCTAAGGCTGAGCCTGGCCACCCTGCGAAGGGTTAGGGTTAGCCTAACCCTAACCCTAACTCATTTCAGCCGCTTGTACCCGTGATCTCATTATTTCAGTCATGACCCAAAGCTCATGATGGTGAGGGGTCGGAACGTAGATCGACCGGTAAATTGATTCATGAAATTATTCATTCTTATCAATTATATGATTAATTGGATCATTTATTTGTATCATTAAGTGAGGAATTTGTTTAATTTGGGAAAAAATACATATAATTTGCACATTGTTATAAAGGAATATGAATATGACAGAAAACAATTATAGTTTGAAAGTTTGCTGACTTGTTTTTGATGTGATGTACAGGGTGGACTTTTTTGCTTATAAATATTTTGGATCTCGTTAAATATACAGCTTTTATTGTTTTGTTTTCATGCAGATAACCAAATGAAGTTAATTTATTCATTCATTCATTTATATATATATCCCATCTTTAGTGTTTCCGTGGTGGAAATGGTGTGTTGCAAATTTGCAACTGTTGGTGTTAAGGGAATGAACATGGCTCAAATTTAATCCTAACCCAAACCCCTTAATGAGACCATGGTGGCATGGTCTCTGAACATGTTGTACCTTTGGCAGAATGTTCTTTTGCTCATGGTCTATATTACCTCTTGGGGGGTCATTACTTTATAAGCTTATGGTCCCTTTTTGTCCTGAACATTCTATTTTCGGTCATATACAGTCTTAGGTTTTGGTGTTTGTGGCTTCTTGAATTTCTGGTTGCTGGCACAGCCCTTTGCGTTGGCCTCTTTTTGTTTCGGACCCACTACTGACTGACTGACTCATGACTGATTTGCTGACCTTCATAACGATAAACATAACCACGACATTTAGACTTCATAAATCATTGTCGTCCTTCTTGATTCTTCACATTAGTTTTCTTGCACATGGAGCCTTGCTATGAATTACTGTTCATTTTAATGCCTGCTGGCTAACTATATTATATTATTTTTCTCAATCTATATTTGATCTAGGTTTAACATGGTATGGGGAGTATCTTCATATTGAACAATGAAAATATCATCTAATCATAGATGCAGTATAAGGGAATACGTATATTGTACTAGGGTAGGTGCTGACTTTTATAGTGACGATCATTTAAAAATGACACTACTACATTCATCATGACCAAGTTTGGATTAGGCCAGAACATGAATCATGAAAAGAGTAAACGTGTGCAAAACAAGAACAACCCTGATCACTTTTGTATCATCTTTATGTCAAAGTTGACACTATTATCATCCCTCAAACTCTGTTCAGTTGTCCAGGGACTTAATATTAGCTATCGGCTAATATTAGGGCTAATTCCTGCTGAAAATAATAGTTATTTGTCAGGACTGAAGTGAGGTTTGAATCCAAAAGCACAACTCCAAAACTCAACATTCAAAAATAAACCAAAGTTTAATATCAAAGTACAACCAAAAAAAATGCTCATATAGAGGATTTTAACAAATATAAAAAGCATCCACTTAAAATAAGACGGAAAAATCTTGATATGACAAAGTAGTAAAATAATAGTCACTCTACTGGAAGATAAACTGTTAAAGGACACTGTTGTTTCTTTTGCAATTGGGGTCTTAATTATGATGTCATTTTATTTTGATTCGTCTGGAAGAAATATCCTCAAAAAATTATCCATAAAACGGCATACAACAATAGGGCAGTGACTGGCAGACGGTCAATCAGTTATTTTGTTCAAATCAGTTAATATGTGCATTGTGATACAGTCGTACTAATTCCGTTACCCAGACTGAGCTAAAATAAATAAATAATGTAACCTGAAACACACAAGTGACATCATCTCGCCATGCGCCCGAGTCCAGAGGCTTTAGCTCTTTGCTTTAGCTTAGCTTCTTGGCACTCAGCTGTTGATTGCGAAAAGTCATGTTGGAGCTCTCATCCGGGTCTTTCAAAGTTGAAATGGGACTTCAATGGAATTAGTACTTCTGTATCACAATGAACATATTAACTGATTTGACCAAAATAACTGATTTAGTGTCTGCAAGTCACTGCCTCATCGACTCTTGTTGTATGCTGTTGTGTATATTTCTTCCAGAGGAATCAAAATTGAAACATGGGTGAAGAGAACAATTCAAATGACATCATAATTAAGGTCCCAATTGCATTGTCCTTTACTGTAATAGTTGAAGTATCAAAGGAAAAGAAAAAACTATACAAAAGACGCAATATAAAAAACAACTCTTCAGATTTCAGATTATTTATTTGTCATTGTCACAGGTACAACGAAATTATGTTTGGAGCATCCCTGTAAACACCCACTATAATAAATAATAAATACACTCAAATAGCCCAGTGTAAACATTGACCCAGTAGAAACATAGTGCAACACAACAACTACAGCAGCATAAGGCATATCTTAACAACACTATGACCAGCTTGGTTCACTGTAAGACAAGACGAGCTAGCAAAGGCTAGCAAAACTAAATAATACATGATAATCTTCTGGATGCGGCAGATGCGAAACTCTTCTATATTCACGTAGGGTTATATACTGTTTGTCTCTTCTAATTTTCTGTTTCTCTTTTACAGGATTTTGCTGTGTGTGGGCAGACTTCCTTTTGGAGGGAAATGATTCCACATGAAGTGCGACGCACTCGGCCCCCTGTCGTCCTTGGCGGCAGCAGCAGGTGTGACGTCGTGACGCTCTCCCCAGACACACTGGTTTCACCCAACAGCCGTTAAAGACCCCAGGACCAGACCAGAGCAGACCACCCTCCTCCACCCCACCCCACTAACCACCCTTCATATCTTCATCTTTAATTCTTCTTCACCTGCTTTTTAGGGCGTTCATTTAATTTTTTTTTTTATAATAGAAAAAAGACCTAATAATTGAAAAACGTGAGTGAACTGGACGGAGAACTAGAATGGAGATTAGCAGATAAGTTAATACAAAGGACAGAATATTATAAGTAAGGAACAAGTTAGGGATGTGGCAAAACGGCGCAGAGTGAGTAAGCAAGAAACATATAGAAATCCACAAGTTAAGGAAAGGAAGTGAAGCACAGTATAGGGAGTTGAGTTGGAACCAACATGAAGTCCAACCAGGAACGTAGTAATGAATGTCTGCCCCCAAAGAAAAGAGAGATCCTATCAAGCACATTAGCATCAGAAAGTCGCTCTCCTACCATACCACCCTCCAGTGACAACCAACGCACAGAAAACATGGCTTGGCTTGCCAGTGTGGCCGGTAGCGGTGAGAGTAGTGTCGGTATGCACCGTACCTCCAGTCAGTCTGATGGACCCCAATATACATCCCTCTCATCTACATCAGTCTCTTCAACCACTTCTTCTTCTTCCTCTTCTTCTTCTTCACTGAGACTAGTGTCATCTCTTCCAACAGTATATACATCCCCCTTGTCACAGTCCACAGTTGGAGGAACTGTCCATTATACCCAACTGCCTTCAAACCTGCAGTTTATAGCCTCCTCTTACCCCACCCCATACACAGGCTACATCTCCCCTCAGCTGCTCCCACCTCCCCCACCACCTCCACCTCTCTCTTCTTCCTCATCTTTGGCTGTGCAGAGGCCCTCACACACAGAGATGGTCTCTGCTCCCTCACAGACCTCCAAATATGACCAGCAGCGAGCATCTAGTGCACGTTCTTCTATGCCTCCTCCACCTACAGACCCCTCCCCTCACCATGTTCAGTTGTCAACATCTCCACGGACTGTGCCGTCACCTCATCACCAAGGAGGCGTACACCTTCCGCCGCAATCCCTGCACTCCCACCATACTATGGGACATAGCATGTCCCAGGTTGTGGTGCAATATACTGATGGGCCCAACAGGAAAGAAGAAGGTGGTTCGAGGCCCAGAGAGCTCCATAATGGAGAGCTGGAAAGAGGACGGCGGTTTGGGGCATCCCTTGAGTCCAGCATCTCTAAGCCAGGGAGCAAATTACGGGATTCTTTGTCCTCGTCGGCATATGAGGCTCGTCAGCCGGTTCTGCCATCGGAATACTCGACCCATGATCCCTCAGGGCTGAGGACCTCTGTTATGCTAATGCCGAACAGCCACAGGGACCACCAGATGGTACCGGCCAGAGCCAGCCCTGAGAAGCAAACAACCTCAGGCCACCCACACCTGGAGAAAGGTGGCATCGTCATGGGCAAACCTGTCAATCGCACCTCCTCCAGTAATACCACATCCTCATTTATGTTTCCACCTCCACCTAGTGTGGACAGTCTGAAAGCTGCTGTCAGTACTGTGTCACCACAGACTGTTATCCAAACCACCCATAACGCTACAGAGCCACTTTCACTGGGGCTATCTTCCACGAGTATCTATCCACAGCCACCTATAATTGGTTATATCGCAGGTGGCACTGTGAGCCAACATACGCCAATCAGCTACCATACCAGCCTGCAACAACACTTACTCATTCCTGGCACCCAACAGGTTATTATCCCTGTTAGTGGAGGTGGAGTCACTCCATTGGAACCTGTAAGCTCCCATGGGACAACATCCACCCAAGCTGCCCCATTTCCTACCACACTTCCACACACATACATTGCTGCCACCACTCCCAAAGGAGATTCTCTGGAACCACCCCCCAGCAGCCTGTACCACCAAGCTGCTTCAGGTGCAATGGTTCAAGCCCAGCTTCATCTCCCGGTCGTTCCTGCTCCACCAGGGCTGGTCACGTCTTCTTCTGCTCCTCCTCTGTCCAGTACATCGGTGCCACCCTCACTGCCCCCATACTTCATAAAGGGCTCCATCATCCAGCTGGCTGATGGCGAGCTAAAACGTGTGGAAGATCTTAAGACGGAGGACTTCATCCAGAGTGCCGAGATCAGCAGTGAACTGAAGATTGACTCATCGACAGTGGAACGGATTGATGGGAGTCACACCTCACCGAACTTTGCTGTTGTTCAGTTCTCAGTTGGTGAGCACCGTGCACAGGTGAGAAAATGTGAGAAACGTTTTGGTCTAATTTTAAGGAGGTAATCAACTTATTTTACATGTTAAAATTAGACTAACTCTTCAATGTATGCATCAAATAATTATTTTCCTGGAGGCCAATTCTATAATTTTAGGCAAAGTTCATCAGACTGATTTGCATGGTCATAGATCTGATCAGTGGATGAGTTTTGATCCAAATGTTTTGCAAATTTTAATCAACTTCTTCACACAATCAGTAAAAGAAAATGCAAATGTATGTCTTTCCATCCACAATGGTATATACCAGGGGTGTCAAACTCATTTTAATTTAGGAGCCACATTCAGCTCAATATGATCTGAAAAGGGCCAGACCAGTAAAAGAATAACAATGAAAAATTATGATAATGCTTACATGAACACAATAATCAGGAAAATGAACAAAGTAAGTCACAAAATGGACCCAAACAAACAGAAAATGTGTAGAATAAGAAAATATGTAAACAAAAATGAACAAAATAATGAATAAACTGAACAAAAATTAACAAAATATTCAGAAAAATCTAAAGTTAAATTTCACATTTTGACCCCAGACTTATCTTGGAAACTTGAGCCGAGCAGCATTTAAGACTTTTCTTTTTCACACATGTTGGAACATTTCATTAGTTTGATTCCAGAAGCATTTGACTTGTAAACCAGTGTTTTAGACTTTAGAGGCCTCAGGGTTTACCGACAACATGAAGTGAGGCTCCTCCTGGGAAAATATTTAGATTTACAAAGAGAAATATTTCTGTGTTGTATTATAGATTATTAAAATAGACATTTACTAGTTCTGACCCACTTCAGATTTAATTGCTCTGAATGTGAAACCTGAACTAAAATGATCATTAATGTCTCAATATCTATTTTTGCATTTCCCAAATTCATCCCAAGGACTGGACTGGATCCTTTGGTGGGCCAGATTTGGCCCCCAGGCCGCATGTTTGATACCTTTGGTAACAGTTGGTTCTTCATCATCATCATCATCATCAATGACATTGCCAGTTATAGATGGTGTTTCACACGATAACACACTATTTGAGCTGTTGATAAAGTAGTTGATCCAAAATGTGTTTAGCTTTTAGCATCAACTAAACCTCTGGTCTGGATCTGATTTTTATTTCAAGCAACAATTGTACAATTTGTCAAAGTTTTTGTCTCCATTCAAGGTAGCATTTGATTTCTGCTTCTCATCTATAAAGAATTAATAATATATTAAACCAATCCATAGTGGTTCCTGCAGATATGGGACATTCTACTGAATTGGTTCAAAGTCAGGGTTGGCAATTATGTGACATTTTTATACTATTTTGGAAAAACTTTAACTACATCTACACATCTAAAGAACACATAGTTAAGAAGAGTAGAGTCAATTTAATTTAATTTATTTGCATGCAGTATGGAAATATATTTCCTCTCCCAATATGTGTCACTACCAAAACATCACAGTACCTTTAGATAAATAATGATATTAAACTAGAATTTTTTTCCCCATTCCCTCATGTACATGCTATTTTCAAACATTGTCTGTGTTTTCCCCAGTAAAATAAATTAATATGAGTATTTTAACATATAGTATCATGTTGAATTTTTATGATGCATCAAAATCAAACACTATTTTCACTGTAAAATGTATAAGGTTAATTATATTGACAGTTGCAATTACTCTAAATCTATCCAGCCATTATTATAATATATATATATATATATATATATAATTTTTTTATTTATTTATTTATTTATTTTTCACTATCACAACAATATCACAATTAATTATTATTTTGGCTAAATATTAATTCAACATTTATTATTATGTTGGAAATATAATAAGCACAAGATCAATAGAATATGGTAAGTCATTATAAAAGACAACAACTAGTCTCATTTTCTGGTTTTATTTACAGTAATTAGAGAGACATACAATATATATTATTAAAGAATGAAATACAATTGTAGATATAATATTTGATCTTGGCATCCAGGCTCTGCTTTATATTTTCTCCGTGCTCAGCACAATTAGAAAACCATCATTAACCATTAACAACAGTCATTATTAACAAAGTCTCATGTTCATTTTGTAAATTTTGACATTACCACTCCAGCACCAGAATGAATGTTTGTAGTTTACTTCTAAGAGACTTTAAGATGAAAACATTTCTTTGCTTTTATGTTTATTCTTACATGATCCTGAATGACAAGTATTACATTTCCTGGATATAATTGACTTTATATATAATCTCACAAGACTCTGCTTTTCCCTCTGTAATTGACTTCAATGTACCAAGATTACAGTCATGTAACTAACAGGCAGGCAGGATTAATTAATGTGGAAAATGTACTAAGTAAAGCCAGCACAGACACACATGGATCCACTGTGTTACAGAAAGTAGAACAATTTAATAAATACTCTACAGGCCTGTCTGTGAAATTAATATACACATATATATGATACATCATACATGTTTCATTCTAGGGTGCACGGTATTAGAAAAAACTGACATTGCAGTTTTTTTTAACCCTGAAATATATATTGTGATATGAAAAAATAGCCAGAGTATATAACAGCGGTGTGGTGCCAATGTGGTGAAACAGACACAGAACATACATACAAATAAAAATAAATAGAAATAAATGAATAAATTATTTAACAATTTAAAATTTAACAATTTAAAATTAAATTAATCATATATATATATACTGTACCGGTCAAATGTTTTAGAGCACTTTGATTTTTCCAGTTTTGTTTGAAAATACAAGTAGTTCAAGTCAAATGGACAGATTCAAATAGTACAAAGGTAAACGGTGAAATGCTAGAGGTAAAAAAACTAAAATTAAAAATAATGTTTTTAAAGGGTTCTGTTAAAGGGTATTAAAAGTATTTTTAAGGGTTTTTAAAAGGGTTCTAATTAGTTTTTAAATTGTTTTTAAAGGTTTATTATGGGTATTTTTAAGGGTTTTTAAAAAAAGATTTCCAGGGTTTTTTTTTTTAAAGAGTTTTTATGTATTTATTTATTTTCACTAATATATAAAAAGGTCTTTTGGGATGGGTTGAAATGGGTTAAAAGAACTTTCTGCAGTTCTGCAGCAGATGGAGGTTGATCAAGCCTCAAAAGTTGGATGTTTAGAAGAAAACTGCTTCATTTTCACCGAATTTTTCAATGAAATTCTGGAAAAATCTTTGTTTTAAAACTGTTGACTGTTGGTGTACATTACAATATTGATACTCAAGCAAAATATAGTGCATCTCTAATGAATTTCCACATTAGGTGTAGTTACCTGAAAGGATGTAGAGGTCATATTGAAATTTTTCTCTAATTCTTCTCTGTAAATTCTTCATGTCTAACACAAATTATTTATTATTTAATTTTTTTCATTTCCTCTCCAGCTCTTTCAAACACACTTGCACATAACATGCACCCTTCAGATCATCTTTGCTGATCTATGTTAAAGCTGTAGTATGTATTTCATCAGTCCCTGCTGTGACTCGTCCACCCACATTGCAGATCTCTAGCCGTGTCTCCCACCCCCAGCTGCTCTTTGATACTGTACGACATAAAAGATGACCATCTTTCAATGATTTATTTTTCTCTTTTGTTCTCCCTCAGTAGATCTTCTTCTATTTTTTGTGAGAGGTTTGAGTCCGTACTCCGAGGACATTATCTGACAATTCAAAATTATATAATACAGAAGGGAAATGATTTCTTTTTTAGAGAGTGTTAGAAACATCTTCCACTGACATCGCTCTCTTTCCTCATTCTAGTTCAACCCACCCTTCTTTTATACCTTGTCATTCATCTTCATCTCAGAAACTTTATTCTTATTATTTAATTTATGTTCACCTTCCAAGTCTCTCCCTTCAGTTTCAGATCTTCCTTCACTTCATCTTCTCAGCTTTTTTCTCACTCATACTTTCTTCGCACTTTCTCTGTAGTTCGTCACCTTTTCCGTTTGTCTTGCATACAGATGATAATCCAGTCAATGCTTCAATTGCAGGGTCTTAACCTGTGGAAATATGCATTCTCACAGAAATCACCACTTATTGGTTCTTAGAACATCAGATTTTTTTTACATAATGGATTAGAGTTCTATAGCACGATTTTCTATGGTCGCATAGTCAAAGTGAGTACAGTGATAGATAGATAGATAGATAGATAGATAGATAGATAGATAGATAGATAGATAGATAGATAGATAGATAGATAGATAGATAGATAGATAGATAGATAGATAGATAGATAGATAGATAGATAGATAGATAGATAGATAGATAGATAGATAGATAGATAGATAGATAGATAGATAGATAGTCTTTATTGTCATCATACAGCAATGAGCCTCTCCTTTCAACACACAGTACAACATAGAAACAATATATTACTACAATAAATAATAAGAATGATAAATAGCTAATAAAATATGTAAGTAATACATGAATAAACACACACACACACACACACACACACACACACACACACACACATATATATATATATATATATATATATATATATACACACACAGACAGACAGACAAATGAACTTAGGGGAGACACATGGATGCACAGAAAAGTGAACTTCAACTGTTGTTACAGATGGTGCTACTATAATTATCAATAGCTACAACAAATGCCCATAACTGTTAATAATTCTACTTCATGTATTAACTCTCGATATACTACTATAGATACTACTACTATACTACTATTATACTATACCATACTACTATTATACTATACTATACTACTATTATACTCTACTATACTACTATTATACTCTACTATACTACTATTATACTCTACTATACTACTATTATACTATACTATACTACTATTATACTATACTATACTACTATTATACTATACTACTATTATACTCTACTATACTACTATTATACTCTACTATACTACTATTATACTATACTATACTACTATTATACTATACTATACTACTATTATACTATACTACTATTATACTCTACTATACTACTATTATACTCTACTATACTACTATTATACTATACTATACTACTATTATACTATACTATACTACTATTATACTATACTACTATTATACTCTACTATACTACTATTATACTCTACTATACTACTATTATACTCTACTATACTACTATTATACTATACTATACTACTATTATACTATACTATACTACTATTATACTATACTATACTACTATTATACTATACTATACTACTATTATACTATACTACTATTATACTCTACTATACTACTATTTCAACTGTTCGTACTATTAATGTAACTATATAACAAACACCATCACTATATGGATAAATGAGTGATGATGATGATGATGATGATGATGATGATGACGATGATGAAGGCAGGACAGATAAAGGACCACAGCAGCAGATCCAGAGATGATCCTGTGAGGTGATAAAGTACAGAAGGTCCAGGGCAGAGGTCTAGTCAGTAGCATGTACTATTTGACCAAAGGAGGAGTAAGATTTGTCAAAAAGGAAAGTTATGTAGCCACTCTTAAACATAGAGGGTGTCTAGAGCAGTGGTTCCATACTAGTGGATATTGATATCTAAAAACTCTACACTGCAAATATGAGTGTTAAATATTCAGTGTCAGTGTTAATTAGAGAGTGTTAGTGTTGTATTAACACCACATTGGTTTGAAACAATGCTGCATGTGGTGCTTTTGTTAAATTGATGTTGTTAATATTGGTGTTAAATCCACATTGGTGTCGATAAAATCACATCCTTAAATCAGAGTTCTAGAATGTTTGATGGATTGAAGAAAACAACCATCGTTATCAGAGCTGGTGAAGTTGCTCATTCTTAGGGCAGTGGTCCCCATGCCCCAGGCCGGCCGCCTAATAATTAATTCATTTGTTTGTTTTGTTTTTTATATATATATATATATATATATATATATATATATATATATATATATATATATATATTTATTTTTTTTTTTTATTTTTTTTTTTGTGTTTATTATCCGAGTCTGAACAATCTTTTATTTTGAAAAATGACCGGATTCTCTCGGTTAAATCTGTGTCACTTTAATGGCAAAAATATAACCTACATGTTAGCAAAATAAGTAAAACACAGATGTCTTTGGAAAGTTTCTTTTCGAAGAGGAAAAAGCGATTGAAGAGACAGAAGAAGAGCCTCCAATTTCCAAGAAAAGGAAAGTTTTTAACAGACAATACTAGGTGTTGTACTTGAAATAAGAATTAATCATGGCAGGTGATTCCCACAAACCAAGCCCGCTAGGTATAATTTGCGGCGACCAATATAAACAATCTACATAACCACTACATGACGCTCCATCGAGCTTCAGCCAGGATCTGTAAAATTTTACTGGTCCAATCACAACGCTCCATTTGTGTAGCGAGATTGAAGGGCGAGATGTTACCACTGTTACCGCTGTGTTAGTGTGTTAGCATTAATTAGCCTAGCCTATAGGATGTTAAAACAACCAGATCGTAGATGGTAGTTTATAGCGCTGGTCTATTACGTGCAGAGCAGTTTGATCCCACCTGTAAGTTTCAGCTCAGTCTATGGACCGTCTCCAGACAGTGAATTCATATCATAGTTGGGCTTGAGTATTAAGTTTGAAGACACATTCCAGAGTGGAAATGTTGAAAACTATCCACACTCTTGCGCCCCCATATGCACAGAGATTTTTTAAACGACAGCACTCGTGGAAATGCAGATAAAAAGGTTAAGATGAGACACCAGTTTTACGTCTCCCCTTTCAGTTGTGTCTGTATAAATATAGCCTCATACTGGTTCTAGTCAGTTCACCAGCAGCAGTATAATCCAGTCTGATACTGGTCAGTTAGAGGCACAGGCACCCAGATCATAGCTTCACCATCCTGCGTTAAAAAATGGGGACTGTATTTTCTGGACGACTGTATAAGACACACTGTAATTTTCTTTTATTCATTTCTCCAAAAATGACAGCGTGCCTCATATATGGATTCATTCTGGTTGTGTCTTGGAATTTGGACTTATTTCATAAAGTTTGACTTTTTATCTCATGATTTTGACTTTTTATGTCATAATTTTGGCTTTCTATGTCATAATTTTGACTTTTTATATCATAATTTTGACTTTTTATGTCATAATTTTGGCTTTTTGTCTCATGGTTTTGACTTTTTATGTCATAATTTAGACGTTTTAACTCGTGATTTTGACTTTTTATCTCATAATTTTGGTTTTTTATGTCATAATTTTGACTTTTTATCTCATAACTTTGGCTTTTTAGCTCATAATTTTGACTTCACTTAATGCACCTTATAGTCCAGTGTACCTTATATATTAAAAATTTATGAACTTATGGTTGAAATAAATCATTCATTGACAGTGCACCTTATAGTGCAGAAAATGTGGTAATTTCACTGATAAATAAATTTCTGCATGAATAAAATGTCACCAGTATACTTTCAACCATAGACCTACAGGTGGAAACTCTAAATAGTGTTTTTAGTGTCACTAATTCTAATGTGTATAAATTTCTTTAAAATGAATAAACAAATGATGCTCAGCCTGGCAGGGGGACAAGCAAGGACTGGCGGGCTTCCAGGCTTATGATGCACTGTCCGTTGACCTCCAAAATTCCATAGTTCTGTATGTACTCTGGACCCTGGACTGTGCACACCCACACAATAGGATTTTATTCATGGACTTCTCCTTTTCAGACTGTAAACACAAGCACCTTACTGCACCACCCTTTAGACCTCGTATACCCAACACTGGTTTAATGGATAAGGAACTTTTTACAGGACAGACCACGACAGGTGCTTATGAATGGTTTTACACAGGTAAACACAGGGTTTCATCCCGCATCATTTTCTCTGCATACACCAATAAGATCCTGTGAAGGAAGGAATGACACTTTAAATACGCAGTTGACATGGCCTCGGTGGCCCACATGACTGCCTCCAGTACCAACACACAGTCCAACCTGATCCAAACATTCACACACACTGAGAATTGACTCCAGCTGAATGTTACCAAAACCAAGGAGCTGTGCTGTGGAGGCGGATGACAGCGATAACACCATCTGTGCTCCTGCCCATCACCATCTAGGGGCAGCTGGTAGAGCAGGTCGATTCTGTAAAATACCTGGGGACTGAAATGGACTTTTTTTTTTACCCTTCACACATCACACAGACTCCATATATTTAAAAAAAAAAAAAACAACAACAACACGACAGTGCCTCTGCTTACTAAAGCATCACAGGACTTTCCACATCAGCAGGGACATTTTAACCATAGTTTACTGCTTACTCACTGAATCTGTTTTTACATTCAACATGTCTTCCTGGTACTATCTGCTCACCACCAAACACAAAAGCAGTCTCTCCT